>CAJVRI010001065.1:600000-976774 GCA_911649635.1 Poeciliopsis gracilis | reverse complement strand
AGCAAAATCATCAACTTTCAGCTTTATAAGCTTAGAAACAGCATAGAACTACTGATAAGCAGTATATTTTGGTGGTTTGAACAGTTCCTGAGTTTTTTCCACAGAGCTTCAGGCCAGAATGAGCCGCAGTGAGAACTCAGTGGAGATCCTGGAGAAGAAGAACTCCGGTGAGTCCCAACAGAAAGCTGCTGGTGTCTCTGCAGCGCTGAGCGCTGAGCTGCTGCTGTCTCCACAGCTGTGGCGGCTGAGCTGCCCTTCCTGCAGACCAGACTGAGGGCCAGTGAGAGCAGCATGGAGCAGCTGAGGAGGAAGGACGCAGGTCATCCTCCTCCTCTCACACACCTTCATCACTTTGCGTTGTTTTATTCATAATTCATTTTATTTGTGAAAACAAAAAACAAATGCAAGGGTTTGTTTTTTTTTCTAACATCTTGAAATAAGACAAAAACTAACTGAAAAACTTGCCACATGTTCTGAGTTGGTCGGGTCAGCAGAATGTGATCCAGTGGATTTCCCTCCTGCTCTTTCTGTCAGTAACCTGCATCTTGCTGCTCTCAGTTCTCACAGGCAGACTGTGCAACACGGAGAGTTTGATGGAGGAGCTGATGGGGCAGATCTCAGGTCAGGCTGCTCCTCTTTGTGATCTGGCTCTTTCTTAGATCAGCTCAGGATGTTTGTGGGTCTGGAAAACATCGCTAGTTAGAATGTTTTCCTGAAGTTGTCTCGGTTCCGTTGCAGGAGTCTTGAATAATAAACTTCAGCTCAAAGTCAGTTCAGTTTGATTCGGCAAACGTTGTTTGAGCTTCATCTCGAACCGTCAGCTGCAGGAATTACAGAAGAAGTATTCGGTCAGTTTGGACAGAGGGCGTCTGTGAACGTCACTTTTTACATTTTGTCACAGATTCTCAGTTGGATTTATGTTTGAACTTTGACTAGGCCCTTCTTGCATATCAGCATTCTTTGATCAGACTCAAGGAACGTGATCAACAGCTGCTTTCTTATTTGTGAGGAAAATGTGAAAAGCGTTTTGCTCTCACTTCACCAACTTTTATAAGTAACTTTGTGTTGCACATAAAATCCCAGTAAAACACATCAAAGCTCATGACTGTAATGTGACAAAATGTGAAAAGTGAAACAGTTTGAATGGTCGCAGTAGAAAAGGAAAGCGTCTGTCAGGAGTCACTGCAAGCTTTTGTGTTGAAATGAAAAACATCGGTCAGGTTTCCTTCTCTCCCAGAAATCCAGGCCTGCAACACGTCAGCTGGGATGGAGTCTGAGGTTCTGTTGCTGGAGAGTCACCTGAACATCCAGCTGGACGCGCTGAAGGCCGACATTCAAGGTACCTGTCAGGCTTCTGGGTCCAACATGTTGGAAGACATGATACTAAGAGCACATGATGTTAGTCCATCAGCCTCCTCCCCTCTGACACAGTGATGTACTTAGATCAGCAGGTAAACAGATCAACACACAGCAGCAGCAACGAGCCTTGAGTTTCACCTCATCCATGTTCCATAGTATTTATATTACTAGATTTTTGGTAATATAAATGCATTTGTTGTTCATGAATATAGATTAAAACATACTGGCTCCTCAGGTTGATGGTTTCACTTATAGAACTAGTCCTTTATCAATCTATATTCAGGAGTTATTGATGTATTGTTGGCTTTGTCTGCAGTAAAACGTCTTCGCTGCATCATCAACATTTCAGCTCTGCTGGTTCTCAGATAAAGTCGGATGCTTCATGTGACTCTCTTTCTTTCCAGGTCAGATTCATGAGTTGGGAAACAAAGTGACCTCCAGTCTGGAAGACCTGAGAGCTGCTGCTGGTCAGAGCCTCCAACAACCAGCCACACGTTCAGGTTCTTTCTGTTCTGCCCGTTAACACTGAACTCAACTGTTTGCTGCAGAGCGTCGCCTGAACGGAGCCGAGAGACAACAGGATGAACTCAGGAACCACAACACAGGTGAGCTGCACTTTGACCCCACCCACTGACCCAACACACAGGACATTACAGTAAACCTGAAACAGACGCAAAACGTTCATTGGTGAAATGAAGGAAGGCAGAAATCAGGCTGGCTTTGGTTCAGATGTTCTTTGGTTCAGATGTGAGAACATTTCAGGAAAGTTTCTCTTTTAAAAGGAAGTTAATAAACTCTAGAATAAAGAAAAGGGAGTCAATAAAAGAGTCTAGAGACTGATGGAGACAGGCAGAAATCTCCAGGGACACTTTAAGGTCCAACGCCTCGAGAACCGAGAGACGAAAAGGAAACTGTTTTCATTGCTGTTGTTGTTTTAGAGTTGATGAGGAAACAGGAATCCAGAGAAAAACAGCTGGAAGATCTGAAGACATTAAACTCATGTATGATGTTTACTTTCATGAAAACCAAACTTATTTTAAAAACAAGTTGAAAAATTGAAAAATTGAATATATAAGAAAATGTAAATTTGTTGTGTAGTCATGGAGACCAGACTGGGATCTACTGAGGAGCAACTGGACCAGTTAAAGAATCAGTCTGCAGGTACCATCACCAGGTCTCATGTTTGGTTCTGTTCATCCTCAGTGAAATCATGAAATGAATGAATGAATGAATGAATGAATGAATGAATGAATGAATGAATGAATGAATGAATGAATGAATGAATGAATGAATCCTTTTCAGTTCTGGGGGTCAGACTGAGCGTCAGTGAGAGACGGCTGGAGGAGCAGGAATCAGGGAAATCAGGTAACGTGACACTTTTCTGTCACTCATTTCAAACATGGACGACTGACTGCTGCTTCGTTCAGCTGATATCCTGGTCCAACTGGACTCCACTGAGGCTCAGCTGGTCCAGTTAAAGAACCACACATCAGGTACTAATGTTAGTGCTTTACATGGGTTTTGTTAGGTAGTTAATAAACATCATGGATCATTTATAATGTCCTTCTCAGGTCTGGAGGTCAGACTGAGAGTCAGTGAGAAGAACCTGGAAGACCTGAAGACAGAAAACTCAGGTAACAGGAAGGCCGACTGGATGTTCACCACCATGCTCTGTTTAGATCCCGATGTTATGATATCTGACTTTTTATTAAGAATCAACTAACGAATGGGATAAAGGTCAGACTGAGAGAACGGTTGACTGTGTCAGTGTCAGAAATCAAAATGACATGAAGGAAGCAAAAATATCTGGAAGCTTTTTGATGAAACCAACATAAAAACAAATCTTAACATTGTTCCTTTGATGGAAGGAAATATTACTGTTATTTATTATGTCATGTTTTTGGGGTGTTTACATGAAAACATTCAATCTGATTATGATTCAGAAGGTCCTGATGTGATAGATTATTGATTAATTATTGATGTAACATCGTCCTCCACCCACATCAAACTGTTTACCGAACATCACCGCCGCCTGACAATAAACACCAAAACATCACAAGTTTCTGCTTCGTTTTGGGAATCAGATCATTGAGAGACGAAGCTCAACATTTAACTTGAAATGTTTTATTCACAGAATGTAGAACTCAGACCTACAGACCAGAGAGAGCAAAACACTGCAAACCTGACTGTCTCCCATTCCTAACATGTCCTAAAATATCGTTAGAAATCTGTAAACTTGATTGAAGGAAACTAAGTGATCCAATAATGATCCAATAATGATCCAATAATGATCCAATAATGATCCAATAATGGCTCCTTGAGGAACTGAACTCCCTGCTGATGGTTTGTGTTCAGAGATGGAGAAAAGACTGAAGGCCAGAGAAACACAGCTGGACGACCAGAAGACAACAAGCATAAGTACTAATAGATGTTCACTGAAATACTGGCAGAAAGAAATAAAACTGTTGGATCGAAAATCTGATCTGATCTGTAGTCATGGAGACCAGACTGGGATCTACTGAGGAACAACTGGACCAGTTAAAGAACCAGTCTGCAGGTACCATCACCAGGTCTCATGTTTGGTTCTGTTCATCCTCAGTGAAATCATGAAATGAATGAATGAATGAATGAATGAATGAATGAATGAATGAATGAATCCTGTTCAGTTCTGGAGGTCAGACTGAGCATCAGTGAGAGACGGCTGGAGGAGCAGGAATCAGGGAGATCAGGTAACATTTTTTATGTCTTGTTCATGTTTTTACAATTGCGAATAAAAATAATAACGGCACATGTTTCTGAAAAGTGAGCCAGGTCTTAACACAAGTTTGACTGTCGAATAAAACTGAAGGATCCAACAATGGTTCCTGGAGGAACTCCGTCCTCACGGTCAGTTTTCTGTCCAGAGCTGGAGACCAGACTGACATCCAGAGGAAAACAGCTGGAGGACCAGAAGACGACAATCACAGGTTGCAGAGGCGCTGAGGGACTGGAAGCACAATAAACATGGAAATGAAGTCGACATATTAAATCCATGAATGAAACCTGTTCTGTTCTGTAGTCATGGAGACCAGACTGAGCTCTACTGAGGGACAAGTGGACCAGTTAAAGGATCAGTCTGCAGGTGTGCTGAGTGAAATAATGAACTGAAGCTCAATGAAAGAAGCTGCTTTAGTAAAAACTGATTTGTTGAGCAGACATGGAGGATCGACTCGGATCCACTGAGAGACGACTGGAGCAGCTGGAGAACCACACAGCAGGTACCATCATCATCATCATCATCATCATCATCATCATCATCATCATCATCATCATCATCATCATCATCATCATCATCATCAGGGACTGGATTCATAGAGAACTTCTCCAGTTAATGGCAGCAGCTCTTGATGATGATGATGATGATGATGATGATGATGATGATGATGATGATGATGATGATGATGATGATGATTTGTTGCCATTACCATCATATTCCTTAAAAATGGTCTCAAAATAACAACAATATTATAGTTTATCATCATAAACTATATGATTTATGATCATATAGTTTATGATCCAATAAACTTATTATTGTGACAGAAATAATGACAGTTAATCACAGTTAAAGTTCAGCCAATAGCAGCCAAGGAGACAGACAGGCTAAACACAGACAGACAGACAGACAGACAGACAGACAGACAGACAGACAGACAGGATCAATGTTTCCTCTGCTGAAGGAGAACATTAAGCTGTTTTCTATTTGGCCCCACTTTAACACAATATAATAATGACTGGCTCTGGTGTTACTGGTGTTATTTTCAGTTCAGTTCTTCCAGATGGAGTCCAGACTCACTGATGGGTTGAACAGAGCAACAGGTCAGTCACATGTTTTTTTCCTCATCATTTGGTTTCAAGTCATTTATCTCTGGTTGCTAACAGCATGCTAACACAACTACATCAACTTGTTCCATTAGATGAAGTATTAATTCACTCTGGCAGGTCAGTTCAGTCATGATCAGTTGATGATTTAGCTGAGAAGTAAAGCTTTAAACTCGGAAGTATCAATTTTAAAGGAAACTCTGCAGAGTTACAAATAAAACTGGACGATCCAAAAAGTTTCTTGTGTTCAGGGTTGATGAGGCGACTGGGTGAAAAACAACTGGAAGATCTGAAGTTCAGCAACTCCAGTAAGACGCACTGAGTTCTGCTGAAGGCGATTCAAAATGTAATCGTATTAAATCCATGAATCAAATCTGATCTGATCTGTAGTCATGGAGACTAGACTGGGATCTACTGAGGAACAACTGGACCAGTTAAAGAACCAGTCTGCAGGTACCATCACCAGGTCTCATGTTTGGTTCTGTTCATCCTCAGTGAAATCATGAAATAAATGAATGAATGAATAAATGAATGAATGAATGAATGAATGAATGAATGAATGAATGAATGAATCCTGTTCAGTTCTGGAGGTCAGACTGAGCGTCAGTGAGAGACGGCTGGAGGAGCAGGAATCAGGGAGATCAGGTAACATTTTTTTACGTCTTGTTCAAAATAAATTTGAAATAAAATCACTCCCAGGTAACTTTGGGAAGCCTAAATAAAGTTTTTAAATTCACATATTTCTGAAAAGTACGACCATAAAATGGTTCCTGGAGGAAACTCCTTTGTAACAGTCGGTTTTCTGCTTAGAGTTGGTGAGCAGCCTGAGATCCAGAGGAAAACAACTGGAATATCTGAAGACGTTAAACACACGTATGATGTTTACTTGATTGAAAATGAAACTCATTTTACAAACAAGTTGAATAATTGAAGATATAAGAAAAGGCTAAATTGTTGTGCAGACATGGAGACCAGACTGAGTTCTACTGAGCAACAACTGGACCAGTTAAAGAACCAGTCTGCAGGTACCATCAGAGAGGATGTTGGTAAATGTGATCAGTTAAAATGACTGAAGCTGATGAGTTTTGTTTTAAATCAGTATTTCTTGATTTGCTTTGCAGTCACATGGTTCATCTCTTCTTTGCTTTAAATGATGTTTGTTTTTAACTCCTTGTGATTTTCAGCTCGATTCTCCTGGATGGAGTCCAGACTGACGAATGATCAGTGCAGAACTGCAGGTCAATCACATTTCCACAAATCATTTGATTAATAAATCATTTCGATTGCTGTTTTATTATTATTATTAATATTATCTTTAAGTCATAGAAGTTTGCAGATTTATAGTTATTTTAATTTTAAGACATTTGAGAAAACATCCTGTGGACGGATGAGACAAAGGTGGGACGTGTTTTAAGGTGTGTGTCCAGGAATCCTAAAAATGTTAACAGTACGTCTTAAATTTTGTTGCGACACGAACATTTAATGGTTTCTATTCTATGTATTTTTTTCCTGTGGGATTTTTCGGTCAGTCGCTCTCAGACGTCTTGCTTGATAATTCGCTTTTTTGCATCTATCATGAATGAGTGAAAACTTATCAGCTCAGATCCAGGTCTTAAATTCTATTCATAATGATCTTAAAACGTCTTAAATTTGACTTGGTAAAACCTGGAGGAACCCAGAGTTCAGGCTGTTAACGGACCACAGTGATTCTGAACATCATCACACATTTTAATGAGTCAGATTATAGTAACATTGATTTAAAATGTATTATTTTTCAGAGTTTGAAACCCAGCTGTCAGCTGTGACTTTCAGACTGAACGTGACTGAGGAGCTCCTGGATGAGCTGAAGAAACACAGTCTAGGTGACTGATAATTACAGATGTTTTTATAACAGTTTTGTTTTTATGTCCATTGTGCCTGGATGAAGAGTTTTGTGTTTCTACATGTCAGCTGCAGCAGCTGAACTGGCTTCACTTTCAGAGAGACTGACCGCAGCTCAGGGCAACGCAGCAGGTAAATCCTCCTGACACTCTGACCGCCTGACCTTCAGACAGAATGAAAAGATAATGAAGATGTTTCATCTGAGCTGAAACTCTTCAGCTCTGATGTCGTCACAGAACCAAACATGGAGAAGCAGCGTTCAAAACTGAAAAATAGCTGAAACACAGAGTTCCTTTAAATTCAGGCTGAAAACGTCCCAGTTTAGAGCCGAACCATTTCAACTGTTAATATGTGATGTGTGTTGATTGTTAATGACTCTTGACAAAATGCCAAATCTGCCGTTGGTTTTCACAACTCCTGACTATATCATGTTTATGACGTAAAGCACTGGAACGGTTGAAATGTGCTGTACAAATAAATTTGATTGATCGATTGATCACTGAGGCTCCAACATGTTTCTTCCAGATGAGGTGAAGGTGGCTTTTTCAGCCGGTCTTACTGATTCAGGAATAGTCGGTCCATTTGATGAAGAAACGACTCTGATCTTCTCCAAAACCATCACCAACGTGGGCCGAGGCTACAACAGCTCTGCAGGTAGCAGTAGGGCCGCCTGTAAACGCTGTGTGTGGCTGCAGGGCAGTGAACTGATGAATGAATGTTGCTGCTGCTGCAGGTGTTTTCACGGCTCCAGTCACGGGACTTTATTTCTTCAGCTTCACGGCTGCAGATTACCTGAAGGGTTACATGGGCCTGTACCTGTACAGGAACGAGCAGCCGGTCACCTTCAGCCTGGACCTGAATGACCATGGAGGATACACCTCCATGACCAGCGCAGTGGCTCTGCAGCTGGACCGGGGCGATCGGGTTCGCCTCGCTCTGCCAGCCAGCTATCGGCTCTATGACGACTCCAGAAACTTCAGCGTGTTCTCAGGTTTCCTGCTGTTCCCGGTCTGACCCGCCCGGCTGGTCAGGAGCAACATGGAGTCTCATTCAGACTGAAATAAAAGTTGATTTCTTTGGTCAGTGGAAAGGATTCCATGGTTCCATTTTGAACAAACTCAACTCTAACCAGGCAGATGACCCACATCTCCATCATGACTCTAAACCAGGGCGCTCTAGTCGACCTCTAGAGCGAACATCCTGCAAGAAGCATCTTTACTCCAACAGACCAGGATCATCTCTGAACAGGCCTGCAAACGAGCCATTCATTTACTTCAGGTGTGTTGGAGCAGAGAGGCGTCAGAACGCTGCAGGACATTCAGTCCAGTCCAGTCCAGCTCTCAGGGACTGGACTGGACGACCCCTCAAAGCCCATCCAAGCACTGAACACATGCTTGGAACAAATCAATGGTTTGTTTTTCGTTGACATTGTTTTTCTTCCTTAATAATAAACACCTTCATTTAAAACTGCATTTTGTTTTTGTGTTGTCTTGATGGGCTGCAGAGTGGAGCAGTTGGCAGCGTTGGTGACCTGTCCAGTGTGTTTGTGTTGTGGCACAGTCAAAGTAAAGAGCGAAAAGTAAAAAAAAGAAAAAAGAAAAAAGAGAGAAGATGAGAGTAAAATGTGAAACTTTTATTAAACGTGACAAAAAAACAACAGGAAACAGGACTCTGACTTTGTCTGTGTGAACAAAGTCTCACAGCTCTGACCTGACAAAGACCTGGAAAAGGTGAACAAAGGTGCATTAAGGCTCAGATCAGGACTTCCACCTTAAGACTTGTAAAAACACTCCAGTCTCTGTGGGCCGGAGTCAGTAGTGTAACAGATCATCAATAAATACAAAGTGTTATTTGTTCGCTTCAGGAATCATGCAGATGCAGGAACATTTACATCAATCAAGTCTGGAGAGAGTATTGCTCTTTGATCGCTGGTTTTCACTTCCTCCTACTTTACAGTGAGCAATCGTCTGCAAGAGCTTCAGACTTTAAAGGTCCTGGTCATAAAATGAAAACAACAATCTAAAAATGCGTCCAAAAGATAGTTTGACACTGTTTCTGGGGTCAGCTGGCGATCAGGAGGTAGAGTTGTCATTCACAAAGCAGAGAGAGAGAGAGTCCTTCAGGTCCCGTCTCCTCTGGTCGACGTGTAAACAAGTGCAAAAACTGAGCCCCGCGTTGCTGGCCCCCCGCTGTGCTTTCTGCGTGACAAAAACGCACTGAATGTTCAGGAGAAAAAAACTGAGCGCAGGATGAATGAGGAGGTGAAGTGGTGAGTGAGAGGCTGCAGCTGTAAGGTTCACTGAACAGTGTCAGACTAGGAAGAATGTAAAGAAATGGAAGGTATTCAAAAGTAGGGAGAGAAAAAAAGTTTGAGTTTAATGTGTGGCGTGGAAGCAGCTCATGTGGAGGTGTTGATCTTCCTGTTGACGGCCTGCAGGAGGAGCAGTGAGTACTCCTCAAGTAGAGCTGCCGTCTTCACCTCCCCCACCCCCCCCAGACCCCCTTCCAGCGCCTGCATGCTGGGCGAGCCCAGAGGGAGAGAGTCCAGCTCCGCCCTCATGGCCTGGAAGGCCTCTGATAGGAGGAGAGACATCTGACACTGGCTGGGGGAGGAGTCATCTGCCGAGGCGCCGCTTACCTGGAACAACAACAAGCTACATGTTAACGTATTAAACACTGTGAAATCACGAAACCTTACCAAGTATTCAGCTTGATCAACCCTGATGATGACTTAAACATACGCAACGTAAAAACCAAGAGAGGGTCACATTCACAACACTCTTCCTTATGCACAATATAATTGTGTTTAAAAAAAAAAAAAAAAAGACTCCAATTTAGCTATTTTCTGTAAACTGCCAAACTTTATTTTCTACACTATTTTGACAAACGGCTGTGATTCATTCATGGGAACAGAGCAAAACGTTTAGTTGATAATAAGAAGGCTGAGTGCCGGATGGCAAAGTCGTTTTATCATTTTTTGAGAAAAAGTGTGAACAATAAGACCTTTTTAAAATCAAAGCGTGGCTGAGAGACTGAGCACATAACAGGAAGGCTGAAGATGTGCTTTGGTGGAGGGAACTATGACAAAATAATGTAGCTTGAGCTGCAGCAGGACTAGCAGAGGAAAGCAGACAGTGTGAGCAGCATATGATCATCACCTTCCTGTACAGATGTGTTGCTCTCTTAAAGCATCGCTGCAGTTCACTGGTCAGAGCCTTGCATGTCTCCAGGCTGACCGGCTGATCTGTAAGAGGAGCAGCAACAGGTTAGCTCACTTCCACCTTCACTGTATGGACAGACAAACACACAGCAACTGCAGTCAGGGGAAAAAAATCATGTTCAATCTTAATTTTTGGGAAAAAAAATGCTTTGAATGCGTCAGTTATTAACCAATGGAAACAGCTCAAACTTTATCTTGCGTTAATTAAATGGTCTAATGAAGTCAACAATATTAACGAATCTTGTTTTTCGATGGTAGGGCAAATGCTGCTCGATACTCCAGATATTACGGTAAATATCTGGCAGGACATTCATGCCAGAAAACACACAAGCTGTGATAGGGTGTCCTAATTTTTTCACATGACTGCATGTTGTACACAGAAATACACTCACACAAGTGGAGGGAGGCAGCAGAGAAGAAGGGAAAAAAAGGGAAACAGCTAAAAGGCCAACAGGAGACACATCTCACCCGTTGCAGAGGGAGAGGAGGAGGGGCGGAGCCAGAGACATGACAGGATGAAGTGATGAAGAAAAAGAGGATGAGAAGGAAGGCCAAACCTGGATCGTCTATGGCGTCTCCACTGGTACCTGCATGAGTCAGAGTGTCCTCTTGTCGGGGCAGACCCACAGGACAGACAGACACTAGGGGAGACGGCTCTGAGGAGGCGGAGCCAGCAGGCTTGGAGGAAGGGGACAAGGCGTCCAGGGAGATTTTGTCCGGAAGTGGCCGGCTGCTGCCTGGGACGCGAGCCTGGAGGATCCGGGAAGAAGGGCCTGCGCGGTTACCATTGCTACCCGGTGACAGAGGCAATGAGGAAGAGGAAGAGGCGACAACAGGCACAATGGCAGCATGTTGGGGCGTGGCCAGAGAGGCGTTGGAGTGCACCACGGCAACGAGAGGCGGGCAGGTTGGCGTCTCTTTGAGCCGAGGCGTTGCTGAGCCAGATACCACGGCAACATCCTCAGCAGGCTCAGAGATGTGGAGGTTGTCGCCAATGGAGACAGAGCGGGACATCTTCGCCATGGAGCTGGCAGTGGGACTCATGTAGGAGCGAGGCGCCGATGATGTCAGAGAGGGCGAGGAAGACTTCCTCGGCGTTGCCGTGGCACTCTCCTGCATAGGGGGATGGGGGGGACAGGAGCTGACCTTTAGAGTCCACTGTGCTGTGGGCAGGGGCTTCCTAGGGGACGAGGGGAGAGTGGTGGGACGCTGAGGGGGGGCATCTCTGGACGGACCAGAGCTCAGCTGGGAGTCCAGAGAGTCTCCTGATGAAACAAGAGAACAGAGAGGCTCAGCTGTAGAGGCATAGATAAGGTGGGCTGATGCTGGTGGGGTATGAGGGTTACCTGTGCCGACCAGGAGATTGTGGTCTGACTGGGACTTCTTGAGCCCAGAGGTCAGGTGGGAAGCAACTGAAGGGACCACCAGGTCTTGCTTCCCTGTGGGTTCGACCGAGTTTTGGACCTTCTCCTTTGGTGATGGAGTCTTGTTGGGGGGACTGGTTATGCTGGTGGTCCCTGCTCCGTCCCCCAGTAGCAGACTCTGACTGTGTGCATGAAGAAGCTGTGATTGGTCCTGGTGAGTCTTTGAGGTCTCCTGCTGGTCCGATGACTCCTGGCTGTCCTGTGTCCGGCTCTGGATCCCGTCTACCAGGGGCCGGACCTCAGAGACCAGGGGCCTGGCCTTCACCTCTCCCACCCCTCCATGGGAGCTCCACATTGGGGGAGGAAAGTCAGTCCGACTGAGGAGCACAGACAAGGGTCAGTATACAGCGATCCTACAGCGTCTTTGTGTGTGTGTTGCTGCGTTTCCACCGACTATATAATTGCATAATTTGACATTTCAAAAATGAAAAAATGCTTTGCCACTCGCATGAGGTGGATTTTTTGCCCCATCAAGATTGCTTTATTTTGCAAAAATTGCAATGGAAACACTTTTTGCATCACACGGTCACATGATCAACAACCTGACGTTGCCATTGGCACAAACCATGAAGAAGAACACAACACAAAGTAGTTGGAGGATGATGGTGCGGCGGGTTTTTTAACGCGGCATCTCATAGCCAAAACTCCTATAGCTTTCACTTTTGCACAGCAGGGAAGTGGGAGAGTTGTCCCATCAGACCGTCAATCCCCAAAACCAAAAAAACAAAAAAATCTTTAACCTGTGTGGTTCACTTAGACTGCACTGTCAAATTAACCAAAACCATTGAAAAACCCATTTCCCCTCTTGACTGTGGAGGCATTGAACCAAGAACCATGGAAGGTACCAACAAGCCTCTCCTCAAGATGGAAACAAAAATAGAGTGGCATCAGATTTTAGCTGTTAGAAAGATTATTATATGTCTGACTGTCTGTCTTATGAAGTTGGTGGTTATGCAGTTTAAGCAGCGTGAATACTTTCAGAGGGTTCTGTAAGTCTCATGTGACGATGATCAGAGATGTTTTACCTTCCACAGATGTTCTGGGAGAGGAACCTTGAGGAGATGCTGAGACTCTCACTGGAGCTGTGACACGTCCTGTTTGGATCACCTGGTAACACAAACATTTCACACGACCTGCTGAGACCCAGAAGGAACGATTGTTGCGCAACTATTGAAAGGAACATATTTTGCATTTATTCCAGCACCTTAAGCACTGTGGGGAACAGCAGGATGAAGGTCAACAATGTGTGAACGGGAACAATGGGAAAACAAGATGGACGCTGTGTTCAACAGTTTCTAACATCATGTTGGATGTGTTTCCATTACAAGTATGTGCAAAACTTTGCTAACATTCTGCTAATGTTGAAAAAATACAATTTCGCAATTGCAGTGTTTCCATTAAATAAGAATTCAAAGAATGAAAATCACACGTAAATAAGTCTGTTTACATAGTAAGTCATTGCAAAACATGCAGTACCATGATACTCCTTCCTACTTCCTGCCGCCTTCTTTGTTATTTGTGCCAGTAGTAACATCTGTTTGTTGATCACATTTCTTGTGTGACTCAAAAAAACTGCTTCCATTGCAGTTTTGCAAAATCTATTTTCATATGGCTGAAAAACCAAAACACATTTATCAAAAAACATGCGCTTTTTTTTTCTCGCAAGAGGCGTGTTTCCATTAAGTAAATTTATTTTAATAATTCCAATATGTGCATATTTAAGGTCAATGGAAACGCAGCTAGTGATCAGCCCTGGTTCTAGAGTGTCATGCTGTACCTGAAGCAGACAGCTCAGCCAGTGTAACAAAGTGCTCCTTCAGGAAAGCCTCCTGGTCTGGAGTCTGAGGGACTGCCTGAGGCATCCCGTCCTCTCGGCTCTCTTGTCTTTCCTTGTCCTCGTCCTCCTCCATCTCCAGCTCTGAGGAGTTCCCATCCACACTGAGAGGGTCTGTATCTGGTCAGATTAAAGGAAGGAAATAGAATCACAAATGGCTGACAAATGATCTCAGCCAGATATCACCGTATGACGCCTTTCCCTACCGTCTGCAGCTGGTCTCTCAGGACTGGACAAGGCGGAGCTGAATCTGAGGGAGCAGCCGCTGTCTGGACTGGGTTTGTCCTGCCGGCCATGTGGAGCAGAGGGACACGCCTCCTTCACCTGGAAGTCACTGACAGGTTGTATGGAGGTGTTTAGCAGCTGATCTGTACTCAGTGCTGGACTTTAGGAAATGCTGTGAATCATTCTGTTGATGATGAAGAGTCACTTAAAGCTGGTGTCAGACAATTATTGAACAAAAAAATTTTGTTTGTCAACTGTCATTTTAAAACAATTCATGAAACTTCCAAAAGGCTATCAGTGCTCTTGATATCTGCTTTGGATCATGGAATCTAGCTCGAAAATGATGATGACATATGTGGCACGTGTTTTTCTGCTCTACTTCTAATACTGTATTTTCCAGACTATATGTCACTTTGGAGGATTACTTTCATTAGTCAAAACATGAGAAATGAAGAGGAAAAAACAACACATATACAAGTCTGATAGTAGTTTTTGAAGCACAGATGCCAGCTCTCTAAATATGGAAGGTCAGTTTCAGATCCACTCTGCCAGTGACGTGCAGCAGAGCGCAGCAGAGACGCATGCAGTAAATATAGAGCAATATAAAGGTGGTTGGGTTCCATGAAGAGGTTGCTGGCTATTTTAGAAAATGCTACTGTCCGCCAGATACTGGTCCAAAAATAAAAGGTTAAGAGTGTGAATACTTTAGTGGGGTTCTGTATAAAGCATGAAGTGTGTTACCTTCCCACCAGGCTTATTCTATCCTCCCATTTGTCAGGGAAGAGAACAGGATCCTCTCTGTCCAGGCTCTGAAGGGACAGCAGAAAGTAATCTGGCCTCTGATTGCTCTTCACTTCATCATCTTCCTAAACAGATAGAAACACAAAATATCACCTATAAAATACATAGGCTCATTATTGTCTCACATTTCACTACTAGCTTTTATTTTACAGAATGTATAATGCAAAACACCAAAGTAAAGTCATTAGTGACTCAGCAGGACACATTTGGAGGCAATATGAGACACCAGATTGAATTTGGAGTCTGAATGTGGATTTTGTGTCAATCCCACTGTGAGACCATCTAACAACATGAAAATGTTCTATTCAAGGATAACAACCTGAACTGGCTTTGGACTTCCTGTATGAGACACACTGTAGAAGTTAATCTGGACACAGTGCTGGTATTATGTTGTATTCTTCATTCTTAAATTGTGCAGGTCATCTGTGGTGAAAAATTCTGGAGGATTAGTGCTTAAGAGTGGAGACATGGGGTAGCTGCTGGCTGTAGAATCTCATCCTCAGATCTCTCTGGATTGAGAATACCTCAAAGTTAGCAAGTTAATAAGCCTTGTTTGTTTTCATTGAGGGAAATGCTGCCCCACATCATCACACTGCCTCCACCAAAAGCTGTTTGGCGTTGGCCATAAAGAGTTTGGCTGCTTTTTATCATTAAAACCAACATCCTCAATGTAAAGCAATACTGGATTCAGCTGAAATCAAGAGCTTCTCACCCTCACAGAGGGGACCAGAAGACTAACTGTACTCTGCAGTTCATCATTGTTCCGATGAGTCATCGGCTCCACATCCTGCCTCCTGATCGAGTCGTCCGCGTAGGCCCACGCCCTCTCCTGATTGGACAGGACCAAGTGTAAAAATGTAACAATTGTGTCCCATTGTAGGGACTTTGTTTTCAACCCAAAGCCTTCAGCCATGTGGTGTGTGCCTTACTTCCTCTTGCTCCTCCTGACCCTCCAGGCAGTATGAGTCCAGCAGCCTCAGGTCTAACATAGATTTCACCATCAGGGCACCGTCAGCGCCCGCTGTCCTCCTTGACCAGCGGCGGCGAGGGAGCGGAGCATCGGACGTCTCCTGATGAGTCACAGCATGTGGTGTTTACAGAGTTTCTAGTCTGCAGTAAGTTGTTGTTGTTACAGGAGAAGATGTGATAAAAAAAAAAAAAAAAAAATCAACTGGAAAAATTTGCCAATTTTCAGCAGTCCTGACAACCGACTCAAAAACGTGATCTTTTATTTTTGAAACCGATTATTCTATAGATTATTCCGATTCTTTTAATCGTATTTTAAAAATTGCTACATTCTGCAGATTTCTCACTTAATCAGCCAAGCCTTTTCTATAAAATATTAGAAATACATTAAACTATACAAATAAACAATTCCATGACTTTGCCTGACTCTGCCACTGAGTCATCATTTTGTTCATATTTTAGGAGGCTGGCAAATGATCCTGAAAGCAGCGGCTCTTAAAAGGAAATGTGTTGAAGAATGAAACCAGAGATGGGAACATACTGGTTATGTTTAAATGATTTTTTTAGATCAGAGTTAGTTTTTTTTTAGGCATTTTCTGCATAAAATGGTGCAAGTTTTTCTATCTGATTTAACTAGTCATGGGATATTAGACTAAAACAAATCACTTACATTTGTGATCTCTCTGCTGTGCATCTCATCAGACACTTCTAAAGAGAAAAACACATGAAAGCAAAAAGATTAGATTACTTGGTTAAGGGTTTTGTTGATGACAAGTCTAACATGAAGATAACGGCAGGGTCTGACCTGCAGCCTCTTCCGGGCTGTCCGTGGTGATCCCTCCCTCTTCCTCCTCTGTGCCGCTATCAGAGGACAGGTTGACCTCACAGGGACTGGGCGTGGCCCCGCTGCTCAGACAGACAACACACAGCAATACGTCAGCACACGGCAACATGTCCAGCACATATAAAATAAATCTTAATTGTAACGACGACTTTCTTTAAATAAAGTAATATGTAACATGTGTTACTTCTTTCTCAATTATTGATTGCCTATTGTTTTTATGACTTCTTATTCTTGTGTTTTTATGATGTGATCTGCTCTGTTGCTGAAATGTGCTACACAAATAAACCTGACTGACTGAACTCGATTGATCAAAGACCGTCCTCTCTTACCTGAGCATTACAGCATTCTGCTCAGATGCACTGAGGGAGTTAGGCTCGGTGCTGGGAGGTCGAAGGTCAGCGAGCCGTTGCCTCATCCTGATGGTCAACTCCGGGTTTAGACGCCACACGAAGATACAGCTGCATTAACAAACACACATGGATCAGTGCAGGTGATGATGCCGAACGTAAAGGACCAGACACCTCGGCGAGCTCTAGATTTCATTTAGGGGCATCAGGGGAATAAATAGACATGTAGCTCATACTTTTAAGATTTTTATATGTGGGAAAAGTTTTGAACACTCTGCGACATTTTTCTTCCCTCTTCAGAGTTCTGCGCTAGTTTGCATTGATCTGTGCTAAAATTGTTTCACTGAAGTTTGTGGTTAAGTGACAAAATATGAAAAATATTCAGAACCAGTTCAGACGCCTAAATATTTTTATAGCAATAAATATGAGAGGTACCTGTCTCCTGAAACGGTGATCAGGTGTCTGCAGTCACTGCTGAACTTAAGCCCTGTTACGATCTCTGAAACACAGACAGGAAACAAACTCACTATAAGAAAATGCTTTACTCTGATTTCAGACATGTATTAAAAAAGGTAACATAGAAACAACATGGAGGATAACACACACGTTCCACTCACCTGAGTGACCAAACATGGTGGCCACACATTCTCCAGAAAAGAAGTCAAAGATGGAGACATTCTTGTCTGAACAGGAAGTAGCAATGTAGAGTCCTGATGGGTCGATCTGTACCTAAGGAAGAAGAAGAAGAAGAGGATGACTGAGTGTTCCTTTAAAACATCATCATGGCAACCAGCAGATAATTACCTTAATAACAGTCCCATCCTCGCCCTGAGAACCTTTATACACCTTCTTTTGTTTGGCGCTTCCGATATTAAAGATTCTGCAGAGACGAAGCAGAAAAAAAAAATCATCATCATCATCAGCAGCAGCTCACATACCTGTTGATGAAGGTCCTGAACACACAGAGACGAGCACAGGATATTTTTGTAAACCATTACGAACAAATGTGTTTTCACAGGCTCGGTTGAGGTGCTGCAGAAAATGGTGCAGTATGTATGCTAGACCAATCGGTGGCGCTGTAACACTGCCAGAGAAAACAAAGAAAACGCTGAATGGCAGTGTTGGCAGGTTGCCCCACACAGTTTTAGGCTTCTTTTTAAACATGAGCTGGAAAAACCTGGTTTGGCTTTTTTTCACAACATATGATGGGATTTAGAAAGTAAAATTATGTGTTAATGCACTAATTTTATGCATTTAATTTGAAATATCTAGGATCTGTTCAGCAACTATTAGTAGCCACTGGTTAATCAAGTGTCACTATGTAGTGCTATTGTACAACTGAAATCCCAGTGCAAATTCAATTAAAAAAAACAAACAAACGTCCCAGTAAATCAGTTTTTTTCTTTTTCAAATGACTGTGTGTAACAAACAAACTAAAGAATGTTTCTTATCTGTAGGTTTTCCCTCATCATGTCTGCCCTGTGGAGAGTGCAACATCAACAAGTACGTCACAGTTTTAGGCCCTGAGGTCAAAAGATAGCAGCGTAGGGATCTACCTGATTTTGCGGTCCTGACAGCCCACTGCTGCGTACTTCCTGGTTGGTTCCACGTCCATGTCGTACAGAGTGGTCTTCCTAACAACGTGATGCGTCCGGGTGAACTCCAAGCCCTCTCCCATCTGAGGAAGGAAGAAAGAAAGAAAGAAAGAAAGAAAGAAAGAAAGAAAAGAAAGAAAGAAAGAAAGAAAGAAAGAAAGAAAGAAAGAAAGAAAGAAAGAAAGAAAGAAAGAAAGAAAGAAAGAAAGAAAGAAAGAAAGAAAGAAAGAAAGAAAGAAAGAAAGAAAGGGAAAACCATGTGATTATCACTAATCTGGCAGTAAATAAAAGAGATGAACGCTTTTATTTTGGAACGTCAACAGTTTTTCTTCTCTGGTTTTTATTTTCCAACATCATCCAGTGATTCTTTACTGGTAAGTAATCTGGCTCCTACCTGCTGAGCTGTGCGGAAGTAGACGCTCTTATCAGCTCCACAGCTGATCATCCACACCTTCCCCTCGTTGGCTGGTGAGATGATGAAGAGGAGAAGTTAAAATCCACAGCAGGACTCACAGGCAGACAGGCCAAGGTCAGGTTCTAACAGTATGATCCGCTTTAGAACAAATTCTAGAGCTTCAGCTTTCAATCCTTCCCTTTTATAATTAATTTATATCAGATTCTTTTACAGCAAATAGAAACTCAACAAGGACACAAATGAACAAAGGAGGTAAGACTGAAACAAGAGGATGAAAAGAAAGACAAAAGCTAACTGACCTGATTTTAGGACATACAGAAAAGTATGTCCTAAAATCAGGAAGCAACCATTATAACGAAAGAATGAACGGAGGACACTAAAGGGAAAGACAAGAAGAGGACAGAGGAAAAAATAAATGAATAGGCAAATTAAGAAAGAAAAACATAAAGAAAGCAATGAAGAAATAAAGAAAGAAAGAAACAGAGTAAGAAAAAAAAGACAGGGACAAGGAAACAAAGAAAAAAAATGACTCATCTTTTTTCCCACAATTATTCAGATCTAGAAAACAACAAATTCAAGGTTTTTCTAGACTCTATAACAGTGGTTCTCAACCTGGGTTCGATCGAACCCCAGGGGTTCGATGAGTCGGTCTCAGGGGTTTGGCGGAGCCTCTGCCATGAAGGTAGAGGATCATGTTACATTGCTTGGCCAATCAGTGATGCAGGGAATTTAGTGCACGGCGCGCAGTAATCAAAGGCTGTCATACTTGTACATCGTGTGGTTTCTTTCTCAATATCTGAATCCATACTAAACATGTCGAGCAAAAGAAGAAAGCAGCGTTCGGACGAATATATACAACATGTATTCACGTGTATCACAGAATGGGATGGGAGTCAGAGTCCCATCTGCATGATAAGCAGCGCCAAGTTGAGAAACTCTAGTCTCGCACTGGCAAAACTAAGGGAACACTTCTTGAAGCTGCATGGAGATGGGAAAAAGTCACAAAGTATTATGTGGATTCAAAAATGACAAAAAACAAATTAAATTTCAAATAAAAAAAATGTAGTTATTAAAAACTGTTAAATTCTTTTAAAAATCCAAATTTATTTTTAATTAGTAAAATAGCAAAAAATACATATTTTGGGGCGCTGAAATTCTTTTATGGGGCCAAAATATTTTTGGGAGGCCAGAATAAAGTAATACCGTAATTTGTGTGAGTTTATGTGTTGGTTTTGTTCTTTGAACAAGGTGATGTTCATGCATGGCTCCTTTTGTGCACCAGTAAAAAAAATTTTGGGAAAAAAAATAGTGATTTTATTCATCACTAAATTAAACTGGTGGCTTCAGTACCTCAAAAAAGGTTAAGAACCACTGCTCTATAGGAACCTCGTTATGGTGAAGAATATGACTCGTTTCTATTCTACTCTCTTTTTTAAAGTCACACAAGTAGAACCAGCTGATATTTGATCAACTACTATTGGCTGTGAAGCAAGCTGCAACTAAAGGTTCATTTTTTTGTTCCTTAACATCTGAAAATCTTTCCATCCAGGTGAACTGCTCTATGTTCTGCATCAGAAAGGCGAAACAGCCTTCTGTAAGCCAGCTGAATGGCAGTGCGTAGCAGAACATGCCTAACCAGAGTTTCCAGCAACTGACCAGCAAATCTGACGGCAGTGATGGAGGACGAGTGTTCATCCAGAGTCTGTACCAGGCTGTACTCTCTGGCTGCATCCAGGACGTGGATCAGACGGTCCCGACTGGCGGTGGCTAACAGCTGGAGCCCTGACACACACATAAACATGCACACACAGGAGGACAGATGTAATCGAACATATACAATTTTATGACATAAATATGATTCCTTTTTTACATGTGTCAACAAACATCTCTTATTTCTGATTTCCCATTTTTCTATGGGAATGATTTTAGTACTGAAATATTAGCAGAACTTAGTGTTGAGATTCTTTAATGTTAATTCAAGGTTATCAAATTACATGTCTACTGTTGTTTTATCAAGTTCACATTTCTGATTCTTTGGATCATTAATCATTGTCCTGTATTCAAATATTGAACAGCTTCCATACTGAGTACCTGCATCAGACTGACATGCGCCTGCTAATGCAACAACAATGGAGCAAAGCTGCAGCTCTGACTGCATGAATGCGCTTCACAGTCATTATGTTCAGGAGCTCCAGGAGCTCAACATGATGTTTGCAAATCAGCTTGAAAACCAATTAACATTTTGGCTCCACTTCAAAATGAAGCACTACTTTATGTTGATGTAACATATATACTAAATCAAACACACCCTGGAGGTGGCTGTATGTGATTAAATGTTGAAAAGATTTCATCGTAGTGTGTGACTTCTGACTCTCACCAGTGTCTGGTTTAGAGAACTCCAGGCAGAGAATCTCTGAGTCGTGAGCTTGAACATTCAAGATCTCCTCCATGCTTTCCAGATCGTGGATCCTAGGAAACACACAGACACATACATGTTGATGTATGTGTCCAGACTCACACATACATCAATCCAGACAAATACAAAGCCATAAAAGCTTAGGAGATCTTTTACTATATGCTTACCTGAGGACTCCCATGCGATCACCAGAGGCCAGGTGTTTTCCACTCGGACTGACTCTCAGAGTCCTAATGCCCACTCGGTTCTGGTCCATCTGCTGTCCCTCCGACATTGATGACCCCGGCTTCTCTGAGTTGGCACCAGCTATCGTGAGGCTGTCCATGTCCAGGAGGCTGTTCATATTGTTGTCCACGTAAAGGACCTTCTGCAGGTCCTGATGGGGGAAGAAGGCAGAAGTTCAACTGTGGCTCAGAGGAGTGGTTGTACAGGGGTGTGTGTGTGCGTGTGCTGACGTACGTTGCTCAGGATGTTCCTGTGGAGGACATTGTGTCTGTTGGTGTTCCACAGTCGGATGGTGTTATCAGAGGAGCAGGATAAGAAGGAGCCGGGGGGAAGCTGCGCCTCACCTGCTCCTCCTTCCTCTGTGCAAACCTGCAGGAGTCAGAGAGGCAGGATGGGTTACACCTGACTGATCACATGAGGCTCCTCAAGGCTCTATTCTAGGACCATGTTTGTTCAATATCCACATGAATTTTCTAGCTCAACCTATGGAGCACTAACAAAATATTCCAACATACATATGCCGATGACACACAACTTTATAATCTTGTCACATCTAGAAATGCACTGATCCAATATTACCATCTGTATCGATGTTGAAAATAGTTCTAGATTGGGTATCATGACAATGTTCCCAGCCTGCAAGGGCAGATCTATTCAATCTAATTCAATTATTGCACTGGGTTCACACTCTATTATGGAATGGAGTGTGAACTAATTACAAACTAGTTACAAATTTAACTCTTTAGTCTAGCTCCCAAATGTTTGATTCATGTTCCCTCAGTCTATCTGTTGGCCTTCTCTCCCAGCTGTGCCCTGTTTGTAATCAACCATCTGTGTCTTGTCAATAATCAAGCTCTCCAGTGTTTCAGCTCCTCATTCGTTGCTGGACTCTTCGGTTGCTTCCTGCTCACTCATTGTTTCAATTCCTTCATGCTGTATTATAGGGTTATTACAAATTACAAGTTCATTCCCAGAATCATGACTAAAAGTCACAATGAAAAGACACAGCTGTTTCCACCTTATTATTATGACTCATATTGGAGCAGAACAGAACACGGACCTCGAGGCCCCACACACAGGATGAGTGGTAGAGGGCCGAGTAGAGCTTCCCTGCCCTGCGGAGCTCCTGGACGTCCCATACATAAAGACTGTGATCGTTGTAGACGCAGGATAGCCAGCGATTGGTGGGGTCGAAGGTCACAGCTACGGTGTCTGGGTAATGAGATTCTTCTCTGGAGGAGAAGAGCTGACTGAAGAAGAGGAGGTTGAGAATAACAGAAGTAAATAGGATGATGTCCAGTGATCAGCTGACCTCAGAATGACCTGTATAAATGAGACCTAAAGCAGACTGTAAGTCTGATTATGAAGCCAAACTACAGAAAAAAAAACTTTACATAATTTCTTCATTTACAACCAACAGTTTTATGTATTTTTTTGTTGGGTTGCCTTCATTGCTTTTGGCAAACTGCAGATGGAATTTGTCATGTTTTAGCCCCAAGTTCAGATGGATTGATCAGAGCTCTGGGATGTTGTTGAAGATCATAGCTCTACTTTAAACTTCTCCAGAACTTTCTCCCTTCATTCAGTTACTAAAACCAGCTGACGATTACTTCAATAATTGATTAATGGCTCCAGCTTTAGGCGGGTTTACCTGGCTTCCACTACACAGGCGATGTCAGCGCCCAGGCAGTGGGGGCGTGGCAGAGAGCAGAGGAAGTGCAGGTTGACGGGACTGAAGACTCGCACCGTCCCATCAGAACAACCGCAGAAGATAAACTCCTCAGTGACGCACAGACAGGTGGCCTGAGACGACTAGAGACACAGAGACAGACAGACATGTTCAGAAACTCGGAGATGGAGACATGTTCCATGAAACAGCTTAGTTTACTACATGACTGCAGGGAAAAAAAGCCAACAACTCTAGAACAGTTGATAAAAGAGGATGTAGCCGGCGGGCAATGCTGAACCAAAGGAGCTCGGTAATCAGAGTGGGTTTATTCATCAGTCGGCTTAGTTCAGTTGGTGAGCCAGTCATGAATGCATGCTTTGATATGAGGAATGAGGGTGAAAGGAAGAAAGTGGGTCTTTTGATATCTTCCGCCCCGTTAGTCTTCGGAGACAAACAATGAACTTTCTTGTGTTGATCTGGGCAGTTTGTCTGGGCGAGCGCTGGATCGCATCAAAATGAGTGAACGGTGACGCTGGCAGCTGTGAGGAGGATTCTCTGTGGAGCATCTCATGATGGAGTATGAGGTTGTGGATTTAAAAAAAAATAAAAAATATTCAGAAAATGTTGGAGTGAGAAATGACACAGCCTGAGGGAAGTGATTCCAGGTGAGACAGGACTTACACAAGCAGAGTCGATTCTCTGCACAGGAAGCAAAGGGGAAAGCAGAGGAAGTTCACTTTAGAGCAAAATTCACATCACATTAGTGATACACACACGCGTACACACACTGCTGTAAGCCAATGACATGCCAGGACAAGGTCTGTGCTGCTGCAGCAGGATAAACTTGATGGATCGGCTCAGGAGACAAAGGTTGATTTTGTGTGAAACATTAAAAAGTTTTTACACCTCTTGAACGCGTTCGTTGATCAACCGATACAGGTTTTCAAAGCCTTTGTCTGCAGCTGCTCCAAAGTCACCATGAGGCTGACTGATGCTATTTTTGTCTTTCAGTTAGGTTAGATGGACGTCCATGTCTTGAAATGTTTCCATGTCCAGATGATGGATTGTTACAGAGCACTGTGATGTTCAAAACTCCGGATGTTCTAGAAATGAACTCTACTGACGTTTAGTGTTTTTGCAGTGCAACTGGCATTTTTGTAATGACAACACATCTCTTTTAAGCCAAAAGATGGAAAATAAGAAATCATGAACAGAAAAACAACCCAAATACTGCTGATGTGCATCTGCAGAGAATAACAGGAATGTAATTTTTGAAATCCTTAAGATTCCTTAAACATCCTTGGACTCACCCGCAGGTCCACCCACTTGTCAAGCAGCCTTCGGTCATTAAACTCACACAGCAGACCTGAGGAAGTGATGCAGAAGGTGGAGGAGGACTGGCGCCCGCGGCCACATGCCACATCGCTGAAGAAGTTATTCCGTAGTTCTCCGAGCAGCCCTGAACGCCCCAGCAGGGGAACAGTGGCGTTCACCTGCAGACAGACAAGCAATGGCTACAGTCTGCTACGGTTCCACTCTCAGCTGGTCATAATGACATTAGTGTTCACACTGAACCTTGGAGGTCTTGGTGTCGTCCAGGTACCAGAACTTAACGTGCCGGTTGCCAGCAGTAACAAAGTAGGAGCTATCGTATGAGAAGGAGACGGCCGTCACTTTGCTGGAGACCTTATTGGCTGCCACCACCACGTTTTTCTGACAAACACACAAGAAAACATGTTCACAAGTGGGACGAGTGAACGGTTTCCCCCAGCGCTTGCCCAGCGGGTGCAGGCGTACCTTCCAGTTCCACACGTTGACCATCATGTCGTGCTGGTACCCCACGCTGACTATGTATTTCCCATTGGGAGAAAACGCCACGCAGGACACTCCGTATTTATGTTCCTGCAGCTCTGCGACCTGAGCGTGCTCCGACACCTCCCAGACCCGAACCGCTGGCATGTGACCGCTCTGAGGGAGACGGAGCGGGAAAAACAAAAACATGAGAATCATCTTCAGGAGAACTCAACCCTGCGTTCTCTGATGCTTTTATGTGGAAGTCGACAAACACTCACCTCTCCCGTTACGACGTATTTCCCATCGGGAGAAAATGCCAATGTAGTAATCGCCTTTCTGCCACACACACACACACACACACACACACACACACACACACACACACACACACACACACACACACACACACACACACACACACACACACACACACACACCTGATTGTGATACGAATCTGATCTTTGAAGTACAGCAACAAGAAAAAAAAAGCAAAAGAAAACAAAAAGTATTCCATAATTTATAAAGTAATAGGAGTTAAACTAATAGAAAAGAAAAACAGCTTCTCTAGATTCTAAGTTTGTTCAAATTCCTGCACTGGGTTGAGTGAAGTATAAAACTAAATGTTTCTGTTCTGGGTTGCTAAGCAAAATAAAATTAGGTACACCAGGAGTTTCTCTGTATAAATGTTCATAGTACTGTAGAGAGTACTGTTAGACATGTTAGCTTGGGCTACAGAGGTAGAGGTCAGAGGTCATTTTACCTGGAACTGTTCAAGATGTGCTGCTGTTTGTTCTTGCGAGGATTCAGCAGGATGATGACACACCTGGAGAAACACAGGATAACACAGAGTTCAAAGGCTGAGCGAGACAAGCAGAAAGGAGGCGAGAGAGAAAAATGAAAACAAGCTGGCAGGCAAAGGAAGCAGCAGAACAAACAGTACAACACAAGGCAGCAGGTAAATAAAAAAACAAGTCCTTATTTTAATAGATTTTTCTTCAGCACTGACTGAAGCTGCTCATCAGGATGTTTGATTTAAACCTGATAGACCAGTTTTATGTCGCAAGATCATGAATCAAAAAGCTGAAAGTATATGAATCGTACCATGAGGTCATGGGAAAAGGGCTCTTTTCCATTTCTGCTAGGCTAAGAAGACAGATTATGGCTTTATTAAGAGAATCGGCTACTGTGAAATATTTCCTGGGAGTGTTGATGGAGAAGTTAAAGAAGGTCAGAGGGAGGGGCTTTAGGGATGAGTACAGGTTAGAGGGGAACAGAGACAATCTAGTGATTTATTAAATCCAATCACAGCACTGGTAAGCAGTGCAAATACGTTTCAGTACAAGCATTAAATAATGCAAATCAAGTTTAGACAACATGCATGTCACCATGAAACTGTGCAATTAGGAATTATGAAAATACATTTGCTTAATGGAAACAGACCAATTTTGGCCCCTGTGAATTCTGGGAAGATACTTCAGTAGATTTGGCTTCTTTTAAATTGATGCCTTCAAATCCACTTAGATTATTTGTGGAGCTTGTAGGTCACGTCCTTTCAGACTTTCCCACAAGGCCCTGATGTAAAAAGGTTGACAGACAAGATGATTCCACTCTTTGTGGAATGTATGAAAAGTTTCCAGCTGTTTTGATAATTGATTTTCTGAAGTCATAATGTTATGCCTGTTGAATAAGCCTGACTTTGCATTACTTCCATTTCATTGCTCAACCACAACTCTCTAGACACACACTGAGCTTAAATATGACCTGGTGTTGGGAATCAGGGCTGGGCTTCTCTTCTCTTCCCTTCCAAACTAGTAAAGAGTTTTCTAAGCAGCCCTGGCTCCTGGCTGAACACGTCTGAATCAAGTTAGAGTGAATTAAATCTGCTGCAGCTTATGCTCCAATGCCCACAGGCTCAATGTTGTGGTACAAAAAGTTATACAAACCATTTTTCCAACAAATGCTATGCTGGCAAGATTCACTGCTCCTTCTGGGGCTCAGGCTTTGGGCAGCATAAGAAAAACTGCTGTTTTTAGATTAGATTTTGGATTAAGGAGGGAACTTAGTTGAAGTTGTCTTGAGTTAATCATGTAATGGTTACGATTAGGATAATGGTTAGGCTATGAAATGAATGAAAAATGAGTGGAAGTCAATGCAAAGTCCTCGTGAAAATAGAAAGACCTATTTCTATTCTCACCTTGGAAAGCCTCATGGCCAAGGTGAGAAATGCTAAAACAAACAAACACACACACACACACACACACACACACACACACACACACACACACACACACACACACACACACACACACACACACACACACACAGACCTTGTGAGAGTCAGCGGGCTGTGTGAAGCTGAGTTATGCTGAGTCTGACTGGAGGTGTGAAAGCTGCAACATCAGCAGCATTATATTCACCTTTCTTTCACACTGTTTCTATAAACCAACATTCCTCACTGCAATTATTCTCTACAGTCTCATGTAATGTGGAGACGGTGGGTTTCACCGCCAGGCGTCTTTATAGTGCTCTGTAAATACACTATACTTGTTTTTAACACAGTTGAATGCTGTTTTTAATTTCAATTCAAACTTGGTACTAAGTGTAAAAGTTGTGTTGTGTGTATTTATGAAGGCTTGGGGTGTTATGGGGTGAGGCTGGAGAAGCAACTCATCATGGGGGAGAAGTGAAGGAAATAGAGGGGTGAGAGGGTTTTGGTCTGTTTTCTGAAAAAGGCTTAAGAAAAGCTTCCATCTTTTTGGCCAAAGGTTCATCAAAAGTTTTATTTTTGTTATTATTATTATTGTGAGCTATGCTGAGACAAACAAAATCTCCCCTTTTGGGATCAATACAGTATCATCTATCTAACCTTTCTAAAAACTAAAGGCTCCAGCTGGAGAACATTTTTATTTTGGCCAAATCAGACTCAGTTTATCTGTCTACTTAACATGCAGGTTTTAAAAATAATCAGTATTTTTGATGGTATCAATTAACATTAGTCCTGCTAACACTGACATGCTACACTAACACGGTATTTAGCAGAAGCTAAGGCTGAATTGCTAACCTCAATTCAGATTGTATCTGCCCGTGAAAGACTGTAGCCCTCAACTAATAGTTTCATCTTGACATTATAATGTACACATTCTGTAATTCCCTTGTATTCATGTTTATACCTTGTTCTCTATATGTTCATATTTTATTTTATTGGGAAATAAAGGAGAGGACATGAAACTCCTGTGTAAACAGCCTTCACCCACTTCAAAATAAAAGCATGAATATAAATGTCAAACACAATGACAAACAGTCAGAAACCAAAACTGCAACACAGATGTTGAAGTTTGTTCAATTGAAAGTTTACAAAATTAATTCATGGTGCGCTACATGTTTTCAAAGTTAGCAAAAGCGCTGAATGAAAAACAGAAGTTCTCTTCAACTTCAATTCTGAGCGAATAGGAAGGAGAGTTTATTCACCTGCACACATTTGCCCTGGATTTTGTCACCGTGTACACCAAAAGATATTAAAGTAAAAGACATAAAAGTGGAAATAAACTACATCCACAAAACTAAACTACAGCTTTGTGGATGGAAATGTGTAGACTGTTTTGGGTCTGATTAAGTTAGGACTGCAGCTCAGGTCAAACTTTCTGGGTTCTAAGAGAAAGTCTGTATTTGCTGACGGACTGAAAAAAAGGTTCCAGCTGAGTGTTCTGACAGCAGTTTGTGTGTCTGCTGAATGAAACCATGCAGAGCTGAAGTATTAAAGGACTTTATCACGTGATGAGGAAGATCCAGTCAGCATTTTCTTTGCCTGACTGTGAACTGGACGGTCATGCAGCACATCTGCAATGCAGCAGAAGGTTGGGGCTGCAGGAGGAGGGGTCTCTGCTCTGTTAGCTCCAAGCTAATGTATGCAACTGGACCCATGGTACAACACAGCTGCAGCTGATTTAGTCTTTGCTGTTATTTGTTATCACATTCCCTTTTCAGATGAGTAAAAAAAACCAACAGGTTTAAAAACAGTTTGATGTATTTTATAGACAGATTGCTAAAGCTGATGTCTGTAACTGCAACCAAATTGCACACAGCCCAGGATGTAGACAGTAGTGACATAATAACATCAGACACAGACTGTGCAGCAGGTCTGCAGAATCAAACCGATGAGGAAAAGCCCAGGCTCATTAAATCCTTCTGCTCTGCTTAAATCATAACATTTACAGTGTTGCATGAGTGTCTCTTTATTTTTACCCAGAATGACCTAGATTCACCCTAGACCCCCTCCCCCCCCACACCGTTCCACTAACCCACTCTCGAGTCTTTATTTCAGCGTCTCTCAGTAAACTGAAGTCTTTGCTGTCGAGCTGATGTGGAACCTGAACACATACCGACCAATCATAATCTCCATAGCCTCCCATACCTGCAGCTGATTGGAGAATTCAGTTTTGCAGTTAACACGGCTGATCCGTGGACACCAGCAATCTTCTAAAATAAAACAACGGTTCTTTTCCGGGTTTTAAATGCGTGCCAAATGAATGTACGCTAAGGCTTATTTATAGTTGGGGTCTCTGCATGGAGTTTGCATGTTCTCCCTGTGCATACATGGGTTCTCTCTGGGTTCTCCGGTTTCCTCCCACAGTCCAAAAACACGACTGTCAGGTTAATTGGTCTCTCTAAATTCTCCCGAGGTGTGAGTGTGTGTGTTCACGGCTGTTTGTCATGTCTGTCTCTGTGTTGCCCTGCGACAGACTGGCGACATGTCTAGGGTGACATGTCGCCAGTCTTTGCTGTTAGACTGGCGACATTAGCTGGAGAGGCATTAGCTGGTGCCTCTCCAGCTAATGCCTCTCGCCCGGAACATTAGCTGGAGAGGCACCAGCAACTCCTGACCCCACTAGGGACAAGGGTGTCCACAACATGGAGGAATAGATGAAGTAATAGATTATTTGACTTCTATGACATAAAATGCAAATCAGAATTTTTTTGCTCTCAGATATATTTAATTGATTTCACAGAACATATCTTGTGACAAGTGGTGTTCACACATCAGCTAACAAGTTAATCTGTTAACGCGCTTAGAGAGGAGCTCATTTTTTGTTTCGCCCTTTAGACATGCATCACACTTAGCTTACTGTAATTGAATTTTTCCTGATAAATCCTAAACCACTGATTTATTTGGCTGTTTTTAAACTTTCAGTTGAATAAAATTTGACCAATGAATTGAGGTTTTGATTATTAACAGCTAAGAATTCTTCAAGTGGATGTTTATATTTATGCTCTTATTTTGAAGGGGGTGGAGACTCTGTTTAGTTCAGTTTCCTCTCCCCAGGTTTTCTCTGCCCTATAACTTTATTTTGAACAAGAAACCATGAAGAAAATAAAATACAGACAGTGGAGAAGAAGATATAAACATAAATATAATACCTAACAGCATTATTGAGCATATAAATGATGATATTCTGAAAATGTAGCTTTCTGAAATACTGTGTTGCTGTACTGCTTTAGAATTAGTGGAATTATTGTTTGTAATTCTATGCTGGATTCCAAACTGGGTTTCTGTGTTTGGAATTCCACACCAGTTTTATGATACAGAGAATTTCTAAAATTTAAGATCTCCAACAAAAGAGTGAAATGTTATAATTCTCGTAGTTGTGATTTTTTTTTAACAGATACTGGAGCATCATAATGAAATTCTAGATATTAGTGACACAGAGTGTCAACTCTGTAACTCTTAGTGCTAAGAAAAAAGTGACATTTTAAATTGATTTAGAAAGTATTACAAAAATCTTTATCTCATTACTGATTTCTTTTTAATATGTAAAAATTAATCTTTTATTGACAGGTGAAAGATCAGAGTATCATAAAACTATTTAAAAAATGTGAAAATAATGTACATTCCCAGTCTTTTTAATATGGTTTGGTTTATTTCATGACATGAAATAAACCAAACCATTTCATGGTTTCACTCACCCAGCAGGATACGCCAGCAGTCCACTACGCGGGTCACAGGCCAGCGCCCGATTTCCTGGAGATGTGATCCCAAGAACCTTCTCCAACGTCACCTGCAGTGCAAAGGTCAGATGTTATTTTGATGCAGCTTCAGAAGATATTTATTCTCCAGTTAGTCTCAACTCCAACAGAGATGGTCTTCAGCCAGAACTTCTCCCGGTCAGTAAAAGTGCCAAACTCATCTCTTTAGATTGAGACTGATCCTCTGAGAATGAGAGACATACCTTCTCATCTCTCCCTAGTCCTCCAAACAACAGCGACCAACTTTGCACTAGAGATAAAACTACAATTCCCCAAGTACTTTGGAGTAGGAAAAACAATACATTTTTATAAATTTAGAGATATTACCCACCAAAACAACGACAGAACTTTGGATAAGGTCTGCTTTTCCACAGCAGTCATTACATCACTCTTTGAGAAAAGGTTTGATCCTCCCTCTCTTCTATTCTGGATTTCTGTGGTAGAGGATCACATTGCTGTACAAACAATGTTCACCAGTATGTACAGCAGATGCCACAGGTTATACATTTCCTTTAAAGCAGAACCTATAGACCCATGTTGGTGACCTCTGACCCACCAATCAATTCACAAAGCAACTGACAGCGCTGAGAAAAGTCAGAGGAAAATGGGAGACAGCGGAATATGTTATTCTAGTATGAGGTAAAATAATTCATATTATCATTGAACTTGTCGTTTTTCTGTTTTTTGATACAATTGACTGTGTTTGAAACATTTTGTTTGAATAAAGGGAACCACAAACTGACAGGCAGACGGAAGAAGGGACATATGGATGGGTGGCTCCCTGTCTGTGGATGAAATCATCCTGTGACTTGATTTAGCCTGTGAGTTGATCGAGCCGAGTTTATACCACTCTGAACGTCATAAATCCAGATCTTTAGAGCTCCAAGTACAGATACAACAGTTCCCTTACGCAACAAACTCCTTTCCATTTTGTCTCCAAGACAAACTAGTCCTCACTTAAAAGAGTCCATGCTGAGGGAACACAGTAGCTGACTTTGATCAAACAAACACTTACTTCATGCTCCATGCTCCTTTTAAGTGTCCTGATGTGATCTGACCAAAACGTTAGGAAGATGCTCAGCTCATTAGTCGTTCAAACTGTTTATCGGCCTGAACTTAAAGCTGTTTGTTGCGAAGCTCAGTGCTAAGCTAACAGCAGAAAACCTCAGCTCTGACTCAGTCTGTCCTCCTCTCACATGACTCTCCTCCTTCTGCATCGAACTCTATTTATATTTTTACCCATTCTGCTCTGACTTCAGTGTGAGAAGAGAGCCCCATCAGATTGAAAAAAGCTGCTGAATTCAGCAGCTGATGGTGGTCAGGCAATATAAATCAAAAAGAGAAATCATAGTTACTTTTAAAATATAAAGCCGCAGTGTCCAACAAGTGAGTAAGGTACTGGACATAATAAGGGGAGTACAGCGTCTGATAGTGCCTGACCAGTGACTGCTTTGAAACTCAAAAAATGTGCTGAGGGAAACAGTGAGCAGAGGTCACCAACGTTCTGCGGTCAGTATCTACAGATCTTCAAAGTTGATGTAACCGTCAGATTAGCAGAAGAACTGCACAAAAAGAGCTTCAGGTAATAAGTGACCACAGCCAACAGCAAATGCTCTCACACAAATGGCACAACATCTTGGTGAACTCCAAGTGTAAAGAAAAAATGACTGCTTAGGAGGCTCCAATCTGCTCTCATAACATTCAAGGTGCAATGCGTAACTTTTTTTTTAACAAAATGTTCTTTATATATATGTTAAAACTGTCTTCATGTATGAGACATAATCTGTGAAAAGATCAACCTCCTCCACCTTCTCCCTGAGCTGGTATTGGCATCTGAACATCTCTCCAAACCACAAACAACCAATCAAAGCCAGGAGGCGGATCTGAGCGCTGTCAATCAATCTTATGTCCTCACTGCCAAATGGGCTAATGACAGACAGGCAACTTACCTTTCCAGGAAAGGCATTTATCCGTCATCATTGATGGACATTCTAACTAACCTTGCATTCATGACAGGCTCTGCTAGCTCTAGCAGAGAGCATGGGGGACAAAGAGGACGGGCAGTGCCACAGGGAGGACTGATTGACAGCGTTAAGACCTTCTTCCTGGTTCTGATTGGTTGTTTCTAGTTTGTTTTTAGTTTCTAGTTGTTTCTCGGAGCATGGGAGAAGGTAGAGGAGCTCAATTTTTTACACATATTAACTGTTTCATACCATACTGTCACATGACATCATGACAGTTGCAAAAAAAATTATTTTTATTAAAAATGGCATACTGCAGCTTTAATCTAAATAGACATATATTCCTTCTGTTACGTTTTACACCAGCATTCCAGTCAGGTTCACAAGTGTAGATGACAGACCTCCTGCAGGTAAACAGACTGGAGTCTATCAGCTGACCAGCTGCTTTCTATGCTAGCTGGCTTTTTGGCAGCTTGCAGGCTGCACATGGTTGATGTAGGCTCTTTTCCTATTGGTTCTACTCTGATATCTGGTAAGGGTTTATGGCTCCTGTGTGTGAGGGGAAAGATAGTCTGATGAGTTTTTGTGAGCTGTATCCATGTCTTTGAATGCTTTGACCCAGTTTAACATTTGGTTTATAGATTCTTGTATTTTATATGTACTTCTATCCAACCATCCTTTATAAACAAATGAAGAACGTTACAGACTGTCAACAATTTGTTAAGCATGCACTGGAACTAATAGCTGCATTTGTCAGTCATTTGCTTAGATAACAGAAACTGGAAGTGGTGAGTTTAGGTGTAACTCTGTTGAGTCTGAATAGAAATGTCAGTACTATGTGGCTGTGTTGTCTAAATTTACCACAAATAAATAAATGAGCAAGTGCAATACATAGTATGTTTGTAATTTAACAGTGATGCTTTTGGGTGGAGCACAACAAGGCTGCTTTAGCCCCAGTGAGCTATGTTGTCTTTGCCCAGTATGTTGAGATCAGAGGTGGGGGTAACAGTTAGTGGGAGTTCAGGTTGAGAGGATATGCAAAGAGCCAGAATGACCTCATTGTTTGACTAAACACACACAACAGAGGATATCAAGGTTCACTGAAAAAATATATTTTTCTGTTATGCGGATGTTTAAATTCAGATATACTGACATGTAACAACACACCTCAGGGCAGATGGTAGCACCCTGAGGGAGGTTTTTGTTTTTGTGCCACCTTATGTTGGTCTGTGATGTACAATCCAAGTGAAACATATCAAGATTTTGGCTTGTAGTGTTACAAAATGGGACTCAGTAAAATTGTTTTAATCGAGTTGATTGCTGTGTCTGAAATTCATTGATCCCAATTCATTAAAAGCAATTAACCAACTAAGCAAGATTTTGAAATAGAAAAACAATTTTGTTGCTAGATTATTGAATAAATAGATATTTAGCATTGAGACTCTTCTCACGGCACATGAGTTTTAGAAGTGCTTCCTAATCTTTTCTGTTGACGCTTCACATCTTTATCCACACTGAACCCAGACTAATGGAAAAAAGTGTCGCTAATTCCACTAAGTTTTCCTGAAGTATTTTGAATACTGCGAAAACAACAGCAGGAATTCCTCTGTTGTACGGCTGAATCACATGTTCACCCACCACTGGTACAAATCTGTGATTGGAGGTTTTCAAAATGCTGTTTGTTGTTTCCGCGTTGTTCAGCTGTTCATAAACAGCTGAACAAGTTTTTCAAGAAAATGTTTCCACATGTTGGATATGAATGGAAGAATAAGCAAACTAAATAAAAAAAAAACTATTGAATCACTCAGCTGTTAAGTGTTTTCCAATGTAGTAGCAGATATTAGCTCAATGTGGTGATGGACAAATATTTTTTGCTCAGTATTTCCTTGGAATAATGTGCCTGATGCTTATGTCAACGTGACAAATGTCAACATGCCAGAACGCTTGAAGGCACGCTGTTGAGACATGCATGACTGACCTATAATCTGTTTAACACAGGAGAGAAAATGTAAACCACGCTGTTCCACATTTAAAATGCACACAACCTGCTGCTGGTGTGAAACTAACGTTAGCAGGGAAAATGTCAGAGTTCAAGGGAGGAGACGTCAGGAAAAGCTGCTCCTGCCACAGTGCAGGTTTGCAGACAAACATCTGAACAAAACAAAGGATTTCTGGAATACGTGTCCTTTGCATAAATGTGAACAAAGTTAGGAGATGTCTGGCCATACCACCCAACACAATGTTTAGAGAAAACCAACTACAGCACAGTGTTAGATGGGTCATGATGTGGGCTTGCTGCAGGAACAGGAGATGGACTTGACAGATACTGAGCGGTTTCTACATATTTACACTTTTCTTTGTTGTTTCTGAAAAACTCAGCAGCAGAATGTTTTGGAATATTTTCAACAAAACAAATAGAAAACACTTTTTAATGTTCTTATTGTTTAGCCAAGTGTTGGAAGGAAGAATTATGGACTATTAAGGCTTCAGCCATCCCTGGATTTTAGTTATTTCTACCAAGCAAGTTAAAGTGTATTGAGTGTATTGCACAAAAATGGATTATAGACAAAAGCATTTAATGTGCAAATCCAAAAATCTCAGGGAGGTAAAAATCTAAACTTTCAAATGACTCAAACCAAACTCATGTCAAAACGACAGAGAGGACCAGAGCTTTAGCAAAACCCCAACAGAGGAGCTTCTCCCCCAGGAGTTTTACTGGAAGCTCCCCCTACAGGACAAACAACCACTATTAATTTAAAAACTGCAGCATGATGACAGACATTGTGTTGAGGTAAGAACATCTGCCTATTACTACTGCTGTCATTACATTATGATATTATTAAATTGCTTAGTAGTGTATTCTTTTTTTTTTTTTTTTTTATGTCGCAGTGAACACAAACACTCCCAGGAAGTGCTTTACAAATGAAACATTCCATAATCCTGTTTGACTACTGTCCTGCTCTGGTTTGAAAGACTTAAAACAAAACACCCTGAAGATTATGAGAAACTGTAAACTACACCTGGTGTCTGTCCATAATGAAATCATACAGAATTTCCTCAGTACATCTTAGTTGCATCTTAAGTACACAAAGAAGCGTCATCAGTGATCCTCCCTCCCAGTTAAACTCTGGGACAGTGGTTTACTTTCCTCAAGGTATTTGCATTATTTGCACTGTTTTATTCATTGTAAATAACATTTCCACTGATATTTGCACATCTCTCTTTGCACGGTTTTATTTTCCCATGTTGTAAGTAGTCAGTTGTTTTTAATGAACAAATACATATGCACCATTTTGTTCTACTCTCTTTTTGATAACCGCACAGTATTTTATGTTGCAATTTTCCCCTTACTGTAGAGTATATTACTTAGTTTTGTTTTTTATAACTTAGTACACTTTTATCTTTGTGTGAACCTCATGCCTCAGTTGTCTGTCACTTTACTGCTGTTACACTTTTGTTTCCCACTGTGGAACAAAAACAGAAACTTCTATTAAAAGCTGTTCTTCCATTATCACTGCTACAGTAAGTAATTCTGTTGGGTTTTGCAGGGGAGTGGTTTTCTTCTCCTTCACAGGGAGGCAGGCTGATGGAATCCAGCTGTTGCTCATCACCTCCAATTTGCAAGGTCCTTAAAGAGGAGCGGCTTCCCAGATTCAGATGCCAGATGGTTCCGCTTCTACCGTGGTACTCTGTAGCAATCAGTCCTGTATTTCCAGTGTCCTCCTTGTTCTGACTCCTTTCATCTACTCCTTCCTTTAGTGAACTCATGCTGAACACCCTCTGAGACAGACTCACCTGGAGAATCTGGTCCTCGCTGCTCCACTGGGCCTTGCACCTGGGTACGTTACACCTGCCACACAGCTGCTGCCTGTCCGCCCTCAGCCTCCTGCAGGAACCCCCCATCTGGAAACCACCACACCACGCCAACTGCTGGAACTCCCATGTACTCCCCTCTGCCTACCTCCACCCACTGACCGTAACCCCCCTTCAGGTTACCCCTCGTTCCCTTCTTTACTTCCCTCTTTAACCGCTTCCTCTTTCAGTTTCCCCGCTGACCTGGTCCCTCCCTGCTGTCGCAGATCGACGTCCCTCCACTCTCCCCTGTTTAATAAATTTATTAAAACTGTTGGATTGTCCGTAGTTGTTGCTTGCCTAAGAGTCCTGGAAACCTCACATTATGACAAATTCAGGATTATTGCTTTAAGGTAGAACCTAAACAAACACAAAATCCTCCCAGCTGGCCTTGATGCAACAAAATAAAGGAATCTGCATAATCATTTATTTGTTCATGCAGAGGGCATGGATTAACTCGTAAATATGAAAAACTTTCCGAGCAATTTTCCCCAAAAAATTTCTATGAAAAAAACCAGCAGTGAGACCTTTAAAAAAGTCTTGAATAAGAAAGGACAGAAACAACATAAAAAGCACTGTGTTATTGTGGTCAATATGAACATTTCATATACTAACTCTGCACTTTGGTTTAGTTTAGGGAAATAAATAATATGTCATGTTGAGCAGTTCCTCTGGGGTTCTATGCACACAGTGTGAACATGTGGAAAGAACTGGCCCATTTTGTTTTTAGCATGTCCTGATTTATAAGCCTTTTAAATACTAGAGAGTATACTCTACAGGCTGAGTTTATAGCACAATGTAAAGTGCTCTGTCTAAACAATACCGTAGCCATGTGTTGGCTTTGTTTTAGAGACCAGTCACATGCTGATCCCTTCTCTTGTCTGGATTACATTTTTTGGGTCAAAGGAAAGCATGTTGAAGGAAGCTCTGAAAGATTTTTTTGTTTTGTTTTTCAAAAAATGCACCGATTGTCCAAAGAGTGGACACAGTGGAAGAAACGGCCCACATGCTTGTTGGTGTGTCAGCCAAATGCAGAGACACCAATCCTCTTTCTTTCTATATATATACCACACAGCAAGTAATCAGTCTACAGATGGGTACTGTCATGGTAACAAAGGCTGCTGCTGTGTCTTTGCCACACAATGTAAGCTAATGCTGTTAGGAAGCTAGCAGCATATGTAATTAACTCACAAAAAAACTCTGATTGCCTTTTAAAACGATGTTTAGCTCATTTGCAGATGATGCATAATGAATGATAATAGCCTTCCAACAAAATTTCACTCAATATACACATTTTAAATACATAATTGAATGACAATAAAGACTATGTCTGTGTCCTTTATTTGGTTAACTACGCCCCACATGTTGCATACAGTGGACCTCCTCATATTTGTGGTTCAGTTTTGTTCCAAACTATATGTAGAAAACGTAACTATTGGCATATTTTTTTCAATAGATTATATCTAAAATATTTGAGAGAGAATGGAGCTTGGAGAGCTGAAATATTTAGACCAATGCAATGCTACTCAACACTAGAGGCTGGCATGTGGAAAGCCGCCAATCCAGCCTTTACGCCATTTATTTTCCTTGCAGCTGATTGGCTGCACCCCCGAGAGCGGACATGTGGAATATTGTAGATGTGTTTTAAAGGGGTTTCAAGTATTCTTGTGATGATGTTTGAAACCAAGAGATTTGACTTGAAGTTTCATTCATACTTTGTTTGTACTTAAGAGAATCATAAGACAAAAAAAAACAAAAAAAAAACACTAATGTCACTCACAAGGGACAGTGCTAAAAGGTCACATTTGCTCCAACACTAACCAGGAATGTATAAAATTCTCCTGGTATGATAATCCTGAGTGAAAATATCACAGTTTCACTGCGTTTACATGACAGTTAATAATATAAATTAGATTCACATCAACTAACTGATTCGTCTTAAAGGAAAAGCAGCAATCATTCCTCCTGATGAATGAATGCGTTACTCCTTACAGTTAGAATGTTCTTATTTATTGTTTTGCATTTTGAAAAAGATGAAAAGCAGAGATCCCTGTAGCTCTGGCGTTCACAAATGAGACATTTGGAAGTAAATTTGAAAGTATCATTTTATATAAATACAGCAGCCATTAGAAGGAAATGTGTGTGAAAAGATGACTGTCTCAGGAGGAAGCTGTTGTATGAGAGAATGAATCCTGTGGAAAAAATGTTTTGTTTCCATTTTCCAGTGTAGTTCATAAGGAAACAACGTTATCACTCTAATGATCAACAGACATCATTTCTGATCAAATCTCTTCATAAAAAGAATGAAAAGCAGGTAACCAGGTAACCAGCTCCTCCTTTAAAGATGTGTTTGAATGTGGAATGTGATTCTCTTTGTTTACCAATCAGATCTGCTCAACAGACGCATCACAAATGAAAATTCCTACTTTCCTCTGTCCTTCGATGCGTTGAAACATTTTATTTATTAGGGAGTTTTCAAGGTTTGCAGACTTCTTTAAGTGTGTTCTGTTGGGGGTTTTCTAAATCAAAGATCATATACTGGCCACAAAAATTCTGACCAGTGCATTTCTGTGATACAGAAAAGGGGAAAACATTAGAATGAATACAACATTACTACCTCTATCAGGGAACTGGTTACATGTAGTTGCTTTTTTTAAAGTCCTGGTTTATTTTTTAAAACGGGAGAATAGATATTAATTTACAGGTAAATACAAGAGATTATAGTCAGGCAACTAATCTCTAGACTCATTAGTAGGTTGATATTAAAGCACAATAATAAAAGGGATTAAAATAATAGCCCTACAAAATAAGAAATACATAAAACAACTACATATAAACTATACAATCTATATCCCCTTATATGTAACGCTGAAGCCAAATCTTCAGCCTTGAGAAGAATATCTCAACGCTGAAGATTTGGCTTTTCAAGAGCCAGTTTATATGATGTATTTTAAATGAGATGAGAAGTAAACCATGGCCTCTCATTTGGAACCAGTGTGGTTCCATCTAATTGTTAAAATAAAAGGTTTCATTAAATCAATTTTCTAGTCTTCAGGAAGAAAATCGCAAACGGACCCAAATCAGACTTCAACAAAAAACCAGACATCGGTATGAGCCAGTAAAAGGCTGATCGGTGCATCGCAGCAAACCTGCCGTGTCCCACTCACTGATTCTACAGTATGCTAGCAATTTGTCTGACCTAATGGTTGAGACAAGGAGGGAAAAGGTCAAGAAAACACTGGAGGATAAGTAGAAAGAAGAAGTGCAGCACTAAATCTGGATGTGAAGTTTGACTCTATCATGATGTCAAATCACAGAGTTCAGATGAGGATCTACTGCTGTTTACTGTTTGTAATGCTAGCTGTGCTAACTGTGCTGCTAACTGTTATAAGACACTTAACACTTCATGATCAGTTGTTTTCTAATGTGTCAAAAAAACAATAAAATTGGGCTTTTCAGCAACTGTAATCATTTATCACCATATTAAGACAAATTTTTTTACCTCTAATCTGTAAACTCTTTAATAGTTTTACTCTAGATTTATCTCCTCTGATTCCTGAAGGAGCCTCATTTTATAGCTTTGCTTTTCCTTCAAGTGAACGACCAGAGACGCTTTCCACTTTTCAACAGTTTGTAATGTAACAGTACATTTTTAATGCAGGATTTTACCACACATTTAGTAAAAAGAACAAAAAAAGACAATGCTTCTGCACAGTGAACATCCAGGTCACTCATTTTCACACGGGGTCATAAGGTCAGACGCACATGGCCAAACTAATTCCAAATAAGCAGAGGAGCCACAAAGATCAGAATTTTCTGGTGATGTTAATTCTATACTCCTGACAACTGATAGAGTGTGAGGACCATGGTAAATCAAATAAAGAATATTTCGTGGCCACAGAGGAGGACATATACACCAAAAATAAACCTTCAAGTTTTATATTAATTCCACAAAAGCACATTATCTGGTATTTGTTGTAAAAGTTTTACATTCTGCAAGAAAAAAATGATAATTTTTCATTGTTAAGTGAGGAATTTGCAAGAAGTCTAAAATCCCCTCAGGGAGTTGAAGACGCCCGGCTGAACTGGTGAGTTCAGGTACAATCCAGATCTAAGAACATTTCCCAAGAGCGGACTCCATGGAGCCGTGTTGGATTCCAGACCTCGTTCGATGAGTTCATGAAGAGTCTGCCCCAGGACCTGTTCTGAGTCAGGAAGTTCAACTTGCACTTTGGAAAATATCCAGATGTGCATCTCATAAATGTATTACTTAAACCTCAGAGGACCTCTGACATTTTTTGTTGCAAATGTCTGAGTTTTTTTTTTTCATCCAAATTTCTGACTTTAGAATATATGAGAATATTTTACTTTTAATATGTAAAATATATGCACTTAATAATAAATAAATAAATAAATAAATAAATATATATATATATATATATATATATATATATATATATATATATATATATATATATATATATATATATATATCTTCTTGCAAATTTACAACTTTTCAACATGCAAAAATATCCAATTTGTTTCTTGCAAATATGTGAAATTAATCTAGAAATATTGAAATTTCTTCCTTGTTAATCTAGAGGAGTTTTTTGGTGGAAATGCACTCCTCCATGCTCATGTTTCATTTCCATTGAACTGCAACGGCCCTAACACTTCATTGTAGCTGACAGTTTCAGATGTCTGAAGTACTTTGTCCGCTCCCACAGAGGAAGCTTCCTGCTGAGAGCCGATCATCCTGAGCCAGAATCTGACTCTGATCATCTCTGAGCCATGATGGACGGCAACGCGGCCGCAGAGGCTGAACACAACCTTTGATCAGGACAACAATCATCCACAGAACTGAAACGGATTTAATCTGCTCATAGTCCTGTGTCGTTATTCATTTGACTGATTTCCACATGCGTGTCGCTCATAAACGCTGCAATTAGTTCTAGGGACAGCTGACAAACAGATCATTAAACACTTACATTGGCCTAAATAGATCAGGAGATGCCCTGCTCTCTTTATGACATAAATGTTTTTAAGCACATTGAAACCTCTGAGTCCCCTGCATGGAATACTGAAGTTGGTTTGTTGCAGGATCTGTGTTTAACTACTGATTGTGGCTGAAAGCTGAACTCTTGCAGCACATCTGATCACAGCAGTTTAACAGGTTTTCTGCAGGGATGAGCACACAAATGTTTCCAGGAGGCAGGAACGTTCACGACAAACGGCTTCTTCGGTTAAACAAAATGCGATGCACAGTCAGAAGGACCACTTCCTGACGACTGCTTTCTACCCACATGGAAGCTAAATTCTCACCACAGATATGTGTGACCAGATGTTTGTCCCCGCCACACCAGTGAAACAGGTCTGGTGAGACCCGGCTGATTAATCAAAATGGGAACAAGGCCCCCTTTGATGATCTCAAAGCACTCGTCTTTTTAAGCTTAAATATAACAAACAATCCATGACTCGATTCTGAAAAGCAAAAGATTCAACAATTATATTGCAGCGATGCACCGATCAACTGGCCAGAGTTTGGAACCGGCCAATATTTCCTCAATCATTTCTGATCAGTTGCTGGGTTAATGGCAATCTTTCAAGTGATTAAAAGTATCTCAGAACTCATATTTTCAGGATATAAACATTATATTACACCATTCTATAACAGTGTACTAAACTACCAGCAGCATGAGCATTAGTGGTGTTTCCATTCTTTGCGCAGTTTGACATTTTGAAACTAAATTTGCTTACTGGAAACATGTTTATTGAAAAAACGAACTCTCTTTTTGATCAAATGTTTTGGTGCAAGGACGAGGTGTGGGCGAGGAGGGAGAGGAGGAGCACTGGCCATATCGAAATAAGATTATTTCATAAAATTGAAAAGGAAGAAATTTTTCCACATCACGAGTCACATGATCAATAACCGGATGTTACTACTGACACAAACCATGAAGAAGAAGATGACAGGAAGTATTTGGATGATGGCCCGGTGTGTTTTAATGACACTTATCACTGGATAATTCATGTGTGATTAAAATCGCCTTTCTTACACAACGAAAACACTGCAATTGCGAAATTGTGCCTTTTCGACATTAGCGGAATATAGAGAAAGTTTTGAACACATTTTTTCCTGATGATTAAAAATGAAATAAATGGCTCATATGCTTGGCTGCAGTTTCTTCATTTTTAATTGGATCCCCAGCTACTAACTCAATCATGATTCCTGGAGCAGTTTTCTATTTTTATGTGCCTTCATAAAACAAATACAACCACTTTAAAATCTGAATCTGATGCTTAGATCAGCAGGACAATTGGAAATCTGTCCCAGCAAAGGAAGACCTTCCTGGTGCCTCTCTAATGTTTGGTCAAGTAAAAAGTTCAAACCAAAGACTTTCTTGGAGAGAGAATGGATTGAGAATGTGTTTTGGAAGTGAACAACTGAGCCTGTGGAACAATGGGACAGAGGAAACATGTTGCTTTTACAGTGAAACATTCCTGAAAGCGTTGGAATGTCACTTTAAGGTCCACAGTCTCAAATGACAGTCGGATAATCTGTTAACACTGTGTAATACCACGGTTATTAATAATAATTTTAAAAAAAGACACGAAGACACACGACAGCATGTCGAGGAGCCGTCACAGTAACCGGGTCAGCAGACACACACCGTTATACAGTGTGTGTGTGTGTGTGTGTGTGTGTGTGTGTGTGTGTGTGTGTGTGTGTGTGTGTGTGTGTGTGTGTGTGTGTGTGTGTGTAGGGTCTGCGGTGGGGATGTACGCACCTTGCCGCTCAGGTCGTTTTTGTGCCGCGCGGTACCGCTCCGTCTCAGCTTGATGGACGGGGAGCGCAGCAGGTTCTTGATGCGCGTGCGGATCGTTCCGCTTCCCTCCGTGGACATCTCGACGTTAGCTGCCGGCTAGTCGAGCCTGTCAGCGCCGGGCAGCTCTCACGTAGCTCACGGTCAAGCGTGAATCGCCCTATGTTCTGCACCAGCGTCCGCTGGTGCGGTCATCTTGTCCGGAGTCCGAGGTGGGCCAGAGCCTTTCAGAGAGCCTGGGCCTGGTTCGGTTTAAGTTCATTCGGTCCGAATTGCGCTCACCATATTAGCCTGTTTGTCTCCTGCTGCAGTAAAAGGTAAATCCAGTCAGACTGGAGCGAGACGACTCACTCTCCGACAGTGTTAAGTTCGCAAGCGGCACGTGCAACCTGCTTCCGGTAGCGCTTTTCACGATAAGATGACCAACGTACGCTCTGGAGGTCAAACGGTTTACAGTTAGAATTTTGTTTTGGTTTAAATGTTTCTTTTTTTTTTTTCTTTTCCTTTTTTTTTCAAACGCAAAACAAAACAAACAAAAAAGAACCCATCGAATTGCACATTCTGGCTGAACTTTGTTAACAATCAATAAGACTTTTATTGTGTTGTGATAAATCAGTTTTGTTCGTTCTGTAACATCTCAGAGATGCTTTGGACACAACAGTCATATTCAGTAAATTAGTATACAAGTACAGATTAAAAGTGCCTGTTGAAAATAGCAACTTTTCGTTAACCCCACATTTCTGTTTTTGAAAATAATCTATTTATTGGGCTGATGTTAAATTATCATTTTAAATGTGATGTGTTATTCTTTACAAGTGGAAAATAAAAAAAATAATTCACAGTAATAAAGACTTTCAGGCATCAATCGCTGTGTAATTAATGTGTTTAATGTTTTTCTCTTAGTGATAAAGTATTCAAAATAAAGTAGGCTTTTCAATATTTCTAATTTATTGAACGGTTATGTATTAATGCATTTTGTTTATTCGAGTGATAAATCTTCTTCACACTCCAGGGTTATTTGTGGAGTACCACAAGGTTCTGTTCTTGGCCCAAATCTCTTTACCATATATAACAATTGGTGAAATGATCGGAGCATTGTAATGCTGATGATAGTCAATAATATTTATTGATAACTATAATTTCCTTTTTGTCTTCTTTGTGGTTTCCATCAGTGGTAACATCCGGTTGTTGATCACAAGTGTGATGCCAATAAAAGTGCTTCCATTGCAACTTTAAAAAATACAATCATTTCGTGGCAGCCAATCAACCACCTCATTCCAGTGCAAAAACATTTAATTAAAAAGCATTTTTCTCTAAATTTATTTCCATTAAGCAAATGTATTTTTGTGAATTCATCCTGGGCAATTAGATGGTCAATGAAAACGCAGCTAATGACATTTTGGCTGTAAGCCGATTGAGCTCTTTTTAATGAATTAATCTGAATCTGATGATTTTGTCCAATAATCTAAGGACGGTAGAAGGTAGGGCAGCATCACTCAGCAGGGACGGGGCAACTGGTCAGAGTTAATTGGAAGATGACAAAAGTTAAATACAGAAGAAAACCTGTTGGAATCTGCAGAAGACTAAATACTGTTGTAGAGGTTTATCCACTTAAATGAAAGCCTGTTAATGTGATAAGAATACTCCAAGTCCAGAGATATACTCAAAGACTTCAAACCAGAATTTCTCAGTGGAGCTGAACAGATGGATGCAACTTTATGTTAGATACACAAATTTAAGATGTTTTAAGGATGTGCTAAAAATGTTACTCCATCCAACTAGCATCCCATTTTCACTCTGCAGATCGCAGCCAAAAACACAAGTTTATTAAAAAAAAAATCTTTATTAATATTACTGTTAAACAAGTAACATCATCTACTTCAAAAGTTTTTACCACAAATAAAAATAAATTCCAAACTTAGGCGACACAAGGCAGAACTCTTAAAGAACAACAATTTGCACTTATTTACACTTCCAAACAAAGAAACCGAATCTGAACCGTTTTACTCCGGATATGTTCGCCGGAACCATCCCAGGCGGTTTCAGGAGAAGCTCGACATGAAGAGAGGGTCAGTGTGGAGCAAGTCAATACTGCATGTCAACAAATCTCTGACTGGAAGTAGAAGTCGAAACTTTAGCAGCAAACAATATGTAGGAGAAAGTGGAAGTTTTATTATTTTATACCAAACTTTATCGTGCCAAATTTAGAAAAAAAAAAAATAAAAAAAAAATAAAAAAAGATATTCTTCATAGGAAATTAACTTATATTCTCTCAGATATAATACCTATGGAGTGGAAGTTGGTAATAACTTGGTTTGAATTTTCTTTTAAATGAGTCTGCAGTCCAATGAGTGTGAATCAGTCCAGGTCTCTGCTGTCTGATTTTCAAGCATCCATCTTTTTCCTTCACCTGTCTTTCTGCTGATGAAGGCTGTGCCAGGTTATGCTGAGACTTTCTTGGGTGGCAATCTGCACGACAAAAGCTTGTTGAATAGTTCATCTGGATTTCTCTGTCTATCAAAGGATGAAAACCAATATGTGTGCAGATCAGCGGATCGGCTCCTCTCTGCTCTGCTCCAGGGCGGCTGATGTCATCTCAGTCCGCAAAGTCTAAAGCAGAGAAGCTGCAGCTTTATCGCAAAACTCGGCGGCTGTGAAAGCGCAAACAGAAAAATCAGAGCCGTGTTGAATAAATCCGTCTGATTCGACTTCGGGAACAGAAAGAAAACCCGTTCCTAGTCATTCCTGGTTGTTGCCCGGGTGACGTGAAGTCAGCTGGGGGAGTTTCCTCTCAACCCCAGAGGAACCAGCCTGGGCATGGGCCGCCAGGCCACGCCCCCGGCCCCGGCCCCAGCCCCTCCCACTGTTGCTCCGTTATTACTGCCTAGTCCCGCCTCTTTGCCTCCTCCCACCTTCATGTGCAGCAGAGGGGGCGGGGCCAGGACACCTTCGTTAGCGTTCCCTGAAATTGGCCCCGGGTGCTCGGAGGTACGCTTCTGTTCCTCGGATCCGCCCGCCACTGGTGGATCAATAACCGCTGTTGTAGCCGTGGCAACTGTCTGCTGGTTAAGAAAAACTATTTCGTTAAGGAGGGACGATAGGCTCTCGTTGTCCGATTCCTGTCGGGCTGTCTGTCCAGCAGGATCACACTGTCCGACGTCTAAGGAAGGGTAAGCAAAACCAGGGGGCGGGACCGGAGCATGATGGGGTGGAGCTACACCCTGAGGGGGCAGGGCCAGCGCCTGAGGAGGTGGGGCCATCCTCGGGAGGGAGACTCCCATCTGGCTGGGTTCAGCAGACAGCAGCACAAATGCAGGCAGCGGCTGAAGCTCCTGAGTTCGGTGCGGTGTACTTCCTGGAGGAGCGGCAAATAGCACTTTGTCCATGGGTGGCGCTGTGGACAAACACAGTAATCAGCAGCTGGAAACTAGAAGTTTTACGGTAGACAAAAATAATAGTTAAGTTCCATTTTGGAAAGTTAGTCAAAACAAAGTAAAAAAAACAATTCAAGAAAGTGAAATGTTCTAACATGGCAAGAACTGACTGGTTTGATGTATTTCAATTCTGATTACCCAAATTGACTCTGATTGGCTTAGACATCCTGTCATGTTTCACATTGCTTGCTCAGCATGTACAGTAGCTGAAATGCGCCCCTTTTTTTGTTCACGTTAAAAACCTTCAAACATTTTCGGTGTGTTGTTATTCCTATTTATCTCTCCCCCATTTTTACATTGGAGTTAAGCGCATTACATTCCACCTCATTTCTATTAGCTATGCATCATTTTCCTTCTGCATCAATAATGTATGGCATGTGTAACGTCTAAAGTCTCACTGAAGCTTCCATCAAATAAAATTTATATCATGTTAAGTATCCTACAACTACTTCCTGCCATCTTTGTCGTTTCCACCAGTAGTAACATCCGGTTGTTGATGACTCGTATGATGGGAAAATAAAGTTTCCATTGCAGTTTTGCAAAATACATCTAGGTCTGTACGGCAGAAAAACCACCGCATCCTGACCCTAAAGCTTTTGTTCAAAAGGATGAGTTTTTTTCAAAAAAGATTTTTACATCATTGGAGTGTTTCAATCAGGTGGCTATATTTTCTTCATTTCAAATTTTGCTATTTTACCATTCATGGAAACGGAGCTACAGCCATCCGTCTTCCTGACCCAGTTAAGCGGTTTTATCTACGCGTTATGTTGCCGGTGCTGCCTTACCCTTCACAGCTGACGTTTTTTGAGGCAGCTTTCGGTTCCTGCTGCGAGACAGGATGTTTGGAACGGTCTTTATCCGTTTCGTGTCTGGAGGAGTAGGTGCGCCCGCGGACACATGCAGGGTGGGCTGACGGAGAGGTTGCAGCTGGACGGCAGTGGGCGGGACCTGCAGGGGGCCAATGTCTCTTGTAGGGACGGTTACACATAGAGCGCCTTTCGCTGGGACGTCAGTGGCTGTGTGTTGCCTCCCCTCAATCTCTGGCTGCTTTTGATTGGTCAGCAGGTGCTGCAGCGTCTCCGTCCCTGCAGCCACAAACACAAGAGATTCGAGAAAACCACAAAACATGTCACATTTATCTGACATGTTTCCAGAATAAAGAACATATTTCCAAGTGATTTATGGAGGTTTTTGCTCCCAACATCAAAAATGTTTTGTCTTTAGAAAGGTTTACAAAGTAAATGTGTGGAAAATGACAACTACCACAGAGGATTTTTCTAATCTGCCTTCTTTTTGCGATTTGCAGGACTAAACGTCCGCTGAGAGAGCATCGTCCAGTGAGAGAGCTTACATTAGTGAATACCACACTGATGGCATGACAGACAAGCTGATCCATAAATATTTACACTTCTTCTCCTTCACAGTTTACCCATCCAGAGTTTAAAAGTATCTATCCATGAGTCGTGGCCGACAGGCAGCTTCTGGTTCTGTTCTTCACTGGTTTTATAAAAGAACCAGTTTGGTTTTCCAGAACCATGTTACAGGATCACAGTGAGCCGAGACAGTTTGATGACAGAAATCTGATGAAGGACTCCAGTGCCCTGCACAGCGAGGCTCCAGTGTGTTTTTACTGATTCGATTAAGCAGATCAAAAACCAAAACCGAGTCAGAAACTTCAAACATTTTGATTGGCGGCCGCCAGCTCTTACTCTATGACCCGGTTCAGAGCTGGATTCAGTTGACCAGCTCCAGAGGTTGCAGCAATGGGAAAAAAAAGAATTGTTGCAAAGCAATCGTGAGCAGAAATTAAAACACCGAAACTATTTTGGTGAAGAAAAACAAAAAAAATCTTTGACTGGCCCAACTCCCAGATTCAGTAAATGTCACTCGCTTACAGAGGAACCAAGCAGAAACTCCTCAACAGACATTCACAGCTTTTCATCAGACATAACTCACATGTGGTGCCTTATTATCTTAAATATCTAAATGCTGTTTATATCAAACATAACTTAAGAAATTTGACTTTGTAATTTGAAGTCTTGAAATTGGTCCTCTGTCTCTTTAAGAAGCTCCTCCTTTTTTCGACACTTCTCCTTCAGCATGTCATCATAACACGATTCCATTATGTCACCTTCAATCATTGTTAGGAGCTTTGCACTGGGAAGTCGGTCGCATTATGAGCTCAGCTGATGCGCAGTTCCCAAAGGTATTTGCTAATTAATGCTGGCTAGTCTGGAGGAGCTGGGTGGAGGAGGGCCGCTCTGTGAAGCAGAAACCTGGAGACTGCATCTCAGTGGAGGAGCTTTATGTCTACATCAAGCTTAATTATTTATTTTACATTATATTTAGAATTCTTAATTGGACTTTCTGAACCTTTTGAAAGGTTATTTTCCATGTTTGACTAAAGTAATCAACCTATTGCTTTAGTCAGTTTCAGTTTCTTTATTATTTATTTTCCATTGGCTGTTCTACTCCTAATTGCACTGACTGAACAAATGAAAGTTGTTTTTCAACATTTGACCAAACTAGTGAAGTTGTTGGTGTATTTCAGTGTGATGTACTGGTGCAGAGTTAGCACATTAATCAGTCATTATGTCTGTTTAAAAAAACTAATTTTTAAAGTCATTTCAGCTGTTTCTCTGTATCGGTACTGGGAGTGAAAAAAGTATATTAGTGGATTCCTAATTAAAATGCAACTGTACAATCAAGCATGTTTGGTGGTCAGGCACAGAGTCTAACTGACTGGAGAGCAAAAAAGTAGTTTGATTTCCCACTTTGGAGGTACAGTGAATGCAGCATGATGTTGAAGTTGTGTAGAAATCAAACTCAATCATTGTTTGTGATTTCCCTGATTCTAATTCATTCCAAGAGGCTCAAGTAAAGTACCGAAAGGTTAGCGTCAGACCTGTTGTGCCGCAGAGGTCCTCAGTGTGTGCATCTTGATTATCTTCCTTCTTCAAGCTCTGATTGGACCACAGGCTCTCCGCGTCTGTCAGAAGCTTCTGGACCTCCTGAGGAGCCTAAAACCCACAAACACTCCAAGTTTATTCGGTCCACTTCAAGGTCTACAAAGCAGCCGTCTCATGAGCTCATTTCCAAAAAATAAAAAACAAAACAAACAAAAAAAAAAAACGTTAAAGGGGCAGTATTATGTATGTTCCGCACACATGGTATAATTTTACAGTACAATCAAAGAAGGTCCTGGGTTCGATTCCCGGGCCGGAGTCTTTCTGAATGGAGTTTGCATGTTTCTCTCTCTGGGTACTTGTCATGTCTGTCTCTGTGTTGCCCTGCGACAGACTGGCGACCTGTCCAGAGTGACCCCGCCTCTTTTGATTTAACACCTCGAAACATGTCTCTTTAAAAGCTTCTGCTCTTTTTGAAGCTCAGCATCATAACAACAAATTCTGATAAAGTTTATCAACATTTTCACCAGCATTGTACTGTGAAGTAGCTCCTATAACAGCCAGCAGCAATGTTTGCTAATTGCTGCTGGCTAGTCTGAAGGAGTTGACTTTATATAATACTGCCCCTTTAAGAGAATGTAACAGCTTTGTCATATAGACGCAGGTTGTTTTGCACCTGAAAACTGCTCCCTGTGTTCACTAGACTTTTTCAATCATGTCAAATCATGGAAGTATGAAAAATATCAAATATATAAGAAATGTGTATATTTGCTATTTGCTATAGAGGCAAGACAGTTTTTATGGTTGATATGATTCTTCAGGATGTAATGGACCTGCTGGTTTCCCACGGTTACGGTAATACACACCTGACCGATCTGCTCGGTTCCTGGAGAAATTGGAGAGTCCACTTCAGCTTCCAAGCTGAAAAACAGAAAATAAAAGCTTACACAGCTGACGCATTTAGATCTTAGACAGGTTACAGATCAAGTATTGAGAACCTGCTGTCAAGCACCAACTAACCCACTCAGTCGGGTTAGTTGGTAGCCCAGTGATGTGGACTAGGCTTCACTTCTTACTCTGAATTAATAGTCATTTCTATCTGCTGTTGAGCTGCTCCACATCCACTGCTCTCCTCCAGGTTTTCCAAACTACCGCTCCAAGCCTCCTGCTGACCGGTTCCCATTTGGCCGTCACCTGATGGTGATACGTTTCAGAATTAAACCAATTTACACAAAAATGTCAAAATTTGCAAAGAAACAAAGATGCTGCCCTTTTGGACCAATTTAGAGAGTTTATCTGGGGGGGATAAACTCTCTAAATTGTCTAAATCAACCCCTCCACCTCCGATAAAAAGTGTTTCCACCTGACGGAGCCAGAATGGACAGGAACTCCTCCCGTCTCTGCTCCAGGCTGCTTTTCTTCCTCTTCAGATCTTCCTCACAGCACCTCAGCTCCTGGATCAGCTGCACAGCCTGCAGTAAAACACACATCGTGATCGTCTGCAGTCCAACACACACAGACGCGCACACACAAAGAGGAGGTCAGAGAGCTGGTCGCACACCTTTTCCAACAAGGAGGTTCTGGACATGTCGTCGTCGGCTGGTAGCACTTCCCTCTTCAACTGGAGGAACATCTGCTTCATCTGGGCTCGATGCCGTTTGCAACTTGCATTGGATTCGTGTTGCTGCACACAAACACACACAACCAGAAGCTTCACAGTCATTAAAAGAAACGTGAACTGTATCAAAGTTGCTGCAGATGGGATTTTCTTTTCTTTTTTTGGGAAAAAAAAGAAAAGAAATACCTGGTTTTATTTATCATTTCTCTGGCTGCAATTAACAACAGTTTAACTAATCAATTATTTTATTGTTTATTCTGACAATTAAATTGGATTAAAAAAATGGTAATATTAAAGACACAAACAATTCAATTCATTTCTTAAATAAGAAAACAAACTAGAAGTTGCTTTTAGTTCTGGGTAGAACATATTTACAGAAAAAAGCTTTTTTTTAAATTTGAATCGCAAAACAGATTTTTTGTTCAGTTTTGTTGTTCTTTGAGAAAATGACTTTTCTTTATAAGACTCTGTATACTCCATTTAACAATTAATTGATTACTAAATTAGTTCACAATCATTTCAGTGATCAATTCATCATGATTAATTGTATTAATCGCTTCACCATTAATGGTATTCTACACCAATACAACGAGAGAAAGAAAAAAAAGTCACGTTACATACATGAATCATGTTTCCTAACAACAACCTCAGCAGAGGTTCATCTTCCTTTATTTTGCACTAATAAACTAAATTCCAGTATTGTTTGCATCTGATGACTGCTTCACTATAAACAGATGCAACACAGAACCTGCTGGTCTCCCACGGTTACAGCATTACACACCTGAGCATTAGTCTGGGTCCTTTCAATTTCCAAGCTGAAAAACAGAAAATCCCAGATTACACAGGAGTTTAGAGCTCAGAAATGTTACATATCAAGAACCTGCTGATGCAACACATCAAGCTGTCCAGCACCAACTAACCCACTAGTTATCAGTCTGGTTAGCCCACAGTGATGTGGCTTCACTTCTTACTCTGAATTATTGGTCATCTGTTTTTGCTGCTGAGCTGTTCCACATCCACTGTTCCCCGCCAGGTTTCCCAAACTACCGCTCCAAGCCTCCTGCTGACCGCTTCCCAGCTGGCCATCACCTGTCAGCTCACCAGCTGCAGCTGCAGTGCCCTGCCACACCAAGAAACAGATGAAGCCCAGTCAGTGGCCAGTCAGTCATTTCTTCAGAGCAGCCTGGCATCTGTGTGGATGTGGCTACACATTTGTTTGTCACAGGAGGACTCTGCAACCGTGCAAACATTTTGAACGGAACTTCAGCAACAAGTTGCTTCACTAAATGAACTGAATAATGTGATGTTTCTGATTCAATAAAAACACTATCTGGTAAAGGCATCATGACAAGAAATATATAAAGACAGCAGAGAGAAAAATATGTGTCTAGTACTAGAAAAATGTACAAAGGCCCAGAAAGGAGAAAAAAATAAAAAGAAACAAAGAAAAGCAAGTTGTTTCAAGGCCTGTTTTTAAGTTTGACCAAATTTTAGAAGTTAACTGCAAGTAAAAAAAATTACAATAATTTTAAGTTTTTTATTTTTATTTTATTCTACTAGTAGACATTTTTTATCCTTGCACAAAAATATTGTAACAAATTTGTCTCGCTACCTTTTGTTGTTTCCTGTAGAAATAAACAGAAATGAAAAAAACATGTAAAATAAATTTCCTTGTTTATTCTAGAAAATATCTGAGATTAAGCTCAAAATTTTAGAGTTTATTTTGGGGGGGAAGATTTTTCTCTGTCATGTTCCAATACGTCGCCGTACAAGTGGTCAATTATTGCACATCATTTCTTTTGTTTCCCTCAGGAGAAAATAGAACCGCGAGGGGGAAAAAATCCCAAAAATTTAGAACATTTGAATGTAGAATATTTCACACTAAAGTTGTGGGAACAAAAATATGGTCACACTAAAAAAATGGATCTTCAAAATATTTTTTCCTAACAAATGTCAAGAAATCAGGTCAATTTTTAAAACATCTGAAAGACCAAAGTGAGATTCTGTAAGGGGTAGATTATTTTTGCTCTTAATAAAGTCTTCATTAGAAAACTTTTTATTCACTCTGGTTCTCTTTGAAAATTCTTTTGGTGAAACATTTTAGTGTGAAAATAAAAAACATATAAGTGGATCAATCATTTTTATGGAACTTTAATGAAAGTTCCATAAAATCTAGTTCATCTGTTCATCAGTAAACAGATGAACTAATTCAAGGTAGAAAGGAGAAGCGTTGTGGAGGTGTGACTGTTTGCAGATAACCTGACACTAGTCATATGTAAACGTGTCTTACATCAGTGACGGTTTTCCTCTTGGGGGTTTCCTCCTCAGATGAGATGTAGATCAGACCCTGGACCTCCGTCCTGGCAGCTCCAGCCTGACCCGCTGTCACAGAACCAGAGAACGCACCCAGAACCGGGTCAGGTCAGCTGCTCCGCACACCAACACACGCCGGCTACTAACAGAGCCGCTCAATGCTTGTGTTTAGATTATTTAAGCAGGAAAATGTTTCCATTTATGCAAAAGCACCTAAACTAAAAAATAATAATAATAATATTGCTTCTCATTACTGACATTCGGAAACACTGCGTTCCAAAATGGGTTTTAAAACTTTTTAAGTTGCATGAAAACACCAAAAACTGAGCAACTGAACCAATTCATCAGCTTTGAGACAAATGAAGGACAAAACACTGACCAAGTATTCGTGCCTCTGTTCACTTTGGAATTCTCAGCTGAGATATTTTTCACTAAACTAATTTTGCTGCCAGGTTCATTTGGCTTAAAGTTAAAAGAAAACCGGAGAAAAAATAGCATTTGTCACTGCAACCTTCTCTGCACAGACACATTAAAGAGACACCGCTGCCATAAAGGTCCCATTAGACCCCTCAGTTTGATTGAAATGATGTAATCTGCAGTAGTAAAGCAGTTTTTTAGATTCCTGGGTAATAAAATTTATGTTCAGACCTGCTGGTGGAGGCAGAACTGACTGGTTTCCATCACGACTCCTCGGCCGTTTTTTCTTCTTCTCCGGGTCTCCTTTAGAGCGCTTTGAATCCTGCAGAAAAATACATGCTGTGATCGTCACCAGAGCAAAAAATACACAAATAAATAAATTCCATACACAGCCAGCTGGTTTGTGAAAATAAAAAAATAAATACAATTACGAAAAGAAATACTCCTTTGTTGGTTTGAGACGTGTTTCCTGACAACCGCTTCAACAACTGAGACCAGTATTTAGATTTTACTCTAAATCTAAATACTGGTATCATTTTTTTTTTAATTCACCAATTAGTTCACAGAAAACGATTCATCCATCTGGGGGCAAATTTAAATTATATTCTCTGAACTAATAAGAACCTCAGGTTGTTTTAATGAGGAAAAAAAATAAACTTTCAAAATGAAAACATTGCGTTGGTCTGTAATCACCTGATTCTCCTCGTCCTCGCTGTCACACTCGCTGAAGTCGGACGAGTTATCAGTCTCGCTGCTGGACACCAAGTCCACCACTTCGTCCACAAACACGACATTCAGGTCCATGGGGTCAAAGGCAAACTCCTCCTTAGTGCCGTGACAGTCCGGGTCGGGCTCAGACGGGGGGGACCGCGCTGGAGGTGAAGGCCCCCTGTGAGCAGCCGTCTGGACGGTCGGCAGGGTTTGTGGCAAATCGCCGTGGCGCTCGAGTGGAGTGTCGTTTTTTTCACACACGACGGGATTTGAGGGGGTGAAGTTCACAGACTGTCTGGGGCCCTGGAGCCGTAGGAGGCCGTGTTCTGATCCCACCGTTTGGGCGGGGGGCAGAAGAGGGAGTTGGATAAAGATGGGGTCCTTGACCGGGTGCGGGGGGACGATTCTAAACGTGCAGGTGTTCTGTGGGGACAGAAAAACGGATGGCGGCAGAGGCGGGTTGGAGGAGGAAGACGAAGCTCCGGGGGATGGTGAAGGTAAAACCACAGAGGATGAAGAGGGCAGGTTGGTCAGAGCTGGCCTCTTCACCATGGCGACAGGAGGCAGCTGGGCGCAGGAAGCAGAACGGCCTGAGGAGGAGGAGGAAGATGGGGAAAAACTTAACTGGGCTAAAAAATATTACTTCACACAGAAATCTTATTCCAGAACCATCTCAGTTACCATGGAAATTAGCCGTCTTGTTCACATTTCCTTTCATTAACAGAAAAGTGTCCAGACTGAATCTGGTACGGTTTGGGTTCAGGATGAAAACGACTTATTTACCGAGCCAAATAATAAATGGACTTAACTGGGTCTGAACAGATCTTTATTAATGTAATATTAATATTAATATAATATTTCATATTTTAAACAATATTTTGACAGTATTCAGCCCTGTCAGGATTTCAACACTTACCTCCTCCATGCACGGTGGCTGATGGAGTGCCAGGCCTGGGCAGGTTAGAGGTAATCAGCTGGACCAAGGCGCCGTCAGGTTTTCGGTAATACTGGACACCCGCTGATGACCGCACTGGCTTCAGAACCATCCTTTGGCCTGGGAACTGAGTGATCCGGGGCTGGAGCAAATTAACCACTTTAGGAGGATTTGGAAGCTGAATCAGCAGCGGCTGGGGGTCCGGAGGTGTCGTCGAGTTCTGAGGTGGGTTTGGAGGTCCAACAACCAAGTTTTGTTCCTCAGAATCTAGATGTACATGAAACAACAGACGGCTGATTAAAGATTTGGAAAAGACAAAGTTATTTTCTCAGTAGGTGGGCAACGTGTCGACTGGAGACCCTCCTGCCTTGAAGGGAGATTTCTGTAGGACGGTTGTCACCTTGATTTATTTTTTAAAAGTTTAATATTCTTCTATCAGTTACCTGTTCATTGTAGTATCTGTAACTTTCAGGGCCCTACATGAAAGCGCTCCTCTCCATTTTACTGAATTGTTAAAACTCCGTGGTCTACCAACACCAGCAACACCAAATAATCCAACAGCAGCTCTTCTTCTGCACCGAGTGATGTTAACCCTACTAAGTTGAACTGCACTAATATTACGCCCTATGAATAGCCTATAATGATATTTTGACAGAATTCAACAAATCCTTGTCGTGTTTCAACACTCACTTCCTCCATGAACGGTTGCTGATGGATTACCAGGCCTCAGCTGGCTGGTGGGAATCAGCTGGACCAAGGCGCCGTCAGGTTTTCGGTAATACTGGACACCCGCTGATGACCGCACTGGCTTCAGGACCATCCTTTGAACTGGGAACTGAGTGATCCGGGGCGGGAGCAAAGGAGCAGCCACATTAGGAGGATTTGGAACCTGAATCAGCAGCGGCTGAGGAGGGGTTGAGTTCTGAGGTGGGTTTGGAGGTCCAACAACCAAGTTCTGTGGCTCAGAGTCTAGACGTACATGACATAACAGACAGTGGATTCAAAGGTTTAGAAAACACACCACAATTCTTAGAAATCCACGTTTAAGAAATGCTTATATATGGATTTTGTTAGTGAAAACTTTTTAATAACCTGATCAAAGCTGAATGGGAAAGAGTTCGGAGTGAAGATGCAACAGTATTAACATTTCTGGATGTAATTTCTGTCGGTAAATTTTTCACAGTTAGAATATTATTTAATACATTCATTTTGTAACTATCATTAGTAATATAAGGAGTAGTAATAGCACTATTCATAATTTCATCATCCAATTCTGCTTATTTGCAGTGCAGTGTGTGGGATACATAGTTAGCTTTAGCATTAGCAACTAGCAATTGCTGCACTGGCTGGAGGACTGGACGGTCGTCAACAAGCCGTCCTCTTGATGGCCTACAGCTGGATTTATCATGTGTCTGAAATGATGTGATTTGGAAATGATAAAGACACGAGTTTGAAATATTAGGGTAGAAAAAACACATTTTTCTATTATATAAAGTAGAACCATTCTGAGCCAATGCATAAAACTCTACTGTTTATAATGTGATTTATGGGTGACTCCAGAGTTTTGAGGCTTTAGCTGCTTGAAATTTTAATAATTTAATATTTAGTTTCAGTCCTTTACAATGTTATATTGCCCTAAAAAAATACACAAGTCTTTATAGATGTACATTTATTCTTTCTACAATTACATTGGAAAGACTGTCTGAATATGCATTTTCTGAAGCTACATATATGTGCTTACCTGCAGAAGGGGTGGGAAGAGGCGTGGGAAGAGTGGGCTGAGTTGCTGGTGGCTGTGACTGGACCACAGCCGGGGCAACAGTGCAGGCTGCAGGAGCAGGTGGGACACAGTGAGCTGAAGGGGTGACGCGGGGGAAACTCTGAAGATTGCAAGACGACTCGGACGATGAAGAAGACTGTCGCTGCTTCGTAGACCCCACTCTGCCTGTTAGATAAGCTGCCAGGCGATTGGCTGGATGAAGTGCCCCCATCCTGCCCAACTTGATCTTTGCTAAAGGGTATTGCTTCCCATTGACCTGCAGGAGCACAGAAAACAAGAGAATACAAAGTAACACACTAGAAATCTGCTTTTATACCACCAGAAAGAGAGAGAGAAAAAAACCCAGTAGCCTTCTCCACTGTGTCATCTGTGCTGAGATGGACCCCAGACTGATATAAACAGCAATGTGACAATATCCCCCCATCAGCCAAGCTGCATGATAGAACAACCAAACGGTTCCGACAGATCATTCTTCAGATCAACCTTTGACACATTGTGATTGTTTTGTTAATATAGTGTGAGTTAGCTAGAAAAGATGAAGCCATGAAATGAAGTCCTTACAAGACTTATTAAAAAAAACCACATTGCAGGGTAACCAGAACCAGGAATGTCACTGAGTATAAAGGCAGAAGATACAAAGTGATGAGCTTTTACCTGTATCACATCTCCTGATCCTCCTGGCTTTTTCTTATTGGCTGAGAGAAAGCCAGAAGGTGATACTCCCACCAGTAAAGGGAAAGGCAGAGACATGCTAGTCCTCCTCTTCTTATCTGAATTTAACTCTTCTGTGCTTCTTTTCAGTTCATGTCTAGCCTTATGACGTCTGAAGCCTTCTCCATCCTTCTCCATATAATCTTCCCTTTCTTCTTTCTGGCAGTCATCTAAAGACTCCACCTCCTTTTGGAAGTCCTTTGTAGGCTCCACCTCTTTTTGAAACCCCTTTATGGACTCCACCTCGTTTAGAGGATTCTTTGTCGGTGTCACCTTCTGAAAGTCTTCCATGGCCTCCACTTCCACCTTTAACTTCTTCTGCCTGTTCTTCATAAGCTCCTTCTTCTCCATCACCTCTTTCTGGCATTGCTGCAAAGGATCCATTTCTACCTTTAACTTCTTCTGCCAGTCTCCCATGGGCTTGTCCTTCACCATCACCTCCATCTGGCACTCCTCCATGAGCTCTTCCTCCTCCTCCTCCTCCTCCTCCTCCTTCATCACTTTCTTCTGCCATTCCTCTATGGGCTCCTCCTCCATCACCTCTTTCTGCCAGTCTTCTACACACTCTACGGACACAGAGTCTGTGGAAGACCGATTCATCACATCCTTCGAGCTTTTAGGAGGATTCTCATTGTTTGGAATCAAATCAGAGTGGTTCTCCTACGAGACAAAACATGTTGGGTAAGGTCCGGGACACAATATAACAGGGAAATCAAATGATTTCCTGTTTAACTAAAACTACAATGGAGGGAAAAAAAAAAGCGTGCATCACACGTCACCAGAAATCACTACAAAATGGAAGAACAGTCACTTCTGAGCGGCAAACAGTTTGAAGTTCCAAACTGGAAAATTCAGTTTCTCTTAATATGAAAATACAGCCCTTTTCCATCTCTGCATGGATGTTGAAGTGTCCTGGAAGTGGCTCAGATGGCTGATGTTAATGATTGCGACATATTTTAAGATTTGGAAACTAATTTTTGTATTATATCCGCATGGGAAAAACTGAGTCTACCAAATGATTCAGTGGGATGTCCTAACACAAGCCACTGAATCAGGCCTGAGCACAGCTTTTCAATAAGGCTGAGGTCTGGACTTAAACTAGGCCATTGCATTGCCAGTTTGGGATCACTGACCAGTCGCTGACTCGGTTTGGACAAGGACTGCTGAACAGATGGCTTCATGTTTGACTCGAAAATACCTTGGCTTACAGAGAAGCTTATGGTCAACTTAATGACTGTAAGGTGCCAAGGTTTTGTAAAGCCACCACATCATAACTCTTCCCCAGCTGTGCTTGACACTTACATGATGTGTTTGGGCTAAAAAGACCCTGCTTGTTGTATCCACCATACAAGGGATGGACAATAGAGCTGGGTATTTATTGTTATTATTAAAAACAACTTTTTTCTTGCTGAAAACTGTGAGTCATTGTGACAACAATAAATTCCTATTAATGATTTTTTGAAAAGTACAAAAAATTAGCGATTGCTATTTCTACGATCTTTTTCAAGTTGACATATAAGATTCTGTTGCTTTTAAATAGCATTCCAGATGTGGACCAACATTTAACTTGTTCTTCACCTGTCTGTGTGGAGCTGCTGATTTGAAGCCTCGCTTCCTTCCATGAGTCACTGGTTTTTTGGCCGGTGCCTTTTTCCTGTCCAGAATGGGGGTGGAGATCTGGACCTTATACTCGATGCACCTGTTTCCGCTGGTTTCATCCACTGTCTCGTCGATCGGAGTGATGAGATAGTTTTTGATCCAGAAAGGTCTGTCCAGTTGATCCTGAGCCATCGCCTCACACAGCTTCTTCAACACGTAGCTGCGGTCGCTATCGCTCACCCACTTGCAGTCGGCCAGGATCATGAGGCGTTTCGACGGTTTAGAACAGAGGGCTTCTGAGGAATTCGGAGAGCTAGCGCTGGGTGATTCTCCTGCATCTGCTGATGAAGAACGAGAAAGGCTCTCGATTACCCTCAGGAAATGAATCCTGAGGGTAATCGAAAATACAACTAGCACTAAAAGCTGATGGAAAAACATCCACCATGGTGGGATGGTCATGAACTTACCAGAAGGAGGTCTGGCTGTGGTAACATTAGTCTGTGTAGGGGTTTGTTCTCCATGTTTGTGGACTTTCAGTTCTGCATCTTTATGCATGGATGACATCAGCTTTTTGGATTCTTCCTCCTGTTGGGTAAATATTGGACTATAAGTCATGTGATCCAGGAATGGGTCAAGAGCAATTCAGAGATGGATCTGTCTTCTTGGTGCAAAAGGTTAGTCATATCCTTACAGAATTCTACTATATAAAAACAATTCTAAAACACATACTCCTCATCTTCTTCACTCCCCATGTGGGACACAAAATTAAGTTTAGTCTCCAGCTTTAGGGCTGGTGGTGCCCACCACTGATCTGTGGATCATTACCTTCTGTTTCTGCGTCTTCCTGATGAAACCTCGAACTCTGGCACAGCTGCTGCGATATTTCCTTCTCACCTGGACAGACTTTAAAAAAAATTTTAAAAATCACAGCTTTCACTTAAGCCAATATCTGCCCCCTATTGTGCCGGTATCAATGCTGCAAAGAGTAATTACAGGTGGCTGAAGAATGGTGGCCATATCCGGCACATGGACTGGCTCTGGATCAGAGGCATCAGCGTTCTTCCTCCACAGGGTCCGGACCCGCTCCGCAGGGTGAGTCACGGTCTCTGCCTCTTTCAGGACTGCAAGTTCAACAGGTTGGATGGAGTACGCTTACATCTTGTCCACAACAAGCTGCTTCTACTGAAAATATTTTGTTCTGGTTAAACAATGAAGGCAGAATTTAAAAAATGTACCATAGGCCATCTTCATCATCCTTCTCCTCTTCTTCTTGAGTTTGCATTGTAGGGAGGAGGGGCTGCAGTCAGAGCTGTCCAGGTTCTTGAGCAGAACCACCTTCTGCTTAAGGCAGCTGCAGCCGAACATGCAGACTGGCCGGCCGCAGTGGCTGATCCTGGAACAGTGAGACAAACTGGAGCAGACGCACCCCAGCCTGCAGAACTCGTTCAGACAGTTCAGAGCTTGTCTCTCCCTTAGCTTGATCGGCGCCGTCGGGTTTTCTCTCACAAAACCCTGAGTGGGGAGTGGAAAAGAGTCAGCAGGGCCGACGGGACGGTACCTTACACTGCAGCTAGACGCATGCTTTTATATGACTGCCACACAATCTACAGATCAGAAAGATTTCTTACAGGGATGTTTATGAACTCTCACTTAGAATGGATTGGTCCCACTAATCAATGTATTCCACGTTTTAACCCTTTCCTGCCTCAATTCATCTCTAATTAGATAAACTAAATGATTTGAGGTGAAGTTCATTAAAGGAAGTAGAGATTGTTCATTTTAAAGGGGCAGTATTGTGTGTTTTCTAGCCAAATTGTATCATTTTATAGCACTATCAAATAACTATGTCACCTTCGGTTGTTATAAATATGCTGTATGCATAAAATAGGACTCGAAAGAAAGTTGTCTTTGCAATTTAACAAAGTCACCCTCTATTAACCCTTTATCAAAATTTTTATCAGCATTACTCTGAGAAGTAGCTTCTATAATGAGCTCAGTAGATGCCCTGTTCCATCAGATGTTTGCTAACAGCAGCAGTTTGCTAACTGCTGAGTTGCTAACTCCCCCGCTCAGTCTGAAGGAGCTGAGCCGGGGAGTGGCAGGACTGGGCTGCTCTGTGAGGCGGAAGCTCAGAAACTGAAGCTCAGAGGAGAAACCCATTTCTTCTACCTAAATTCTCATCTGCATTTAGATCAAATGTGTTTTCAGGATGAATTTGTGGCATTAGTCTGCAAAGAGTTAATCTCTCTAAATTATGAAGCAGCATGCTCAATCTGCCAGTTTTCATTTGATGTTTGGGGTTCAGAGTCAGTCTGAACCACCATATACACCATGGTGTTTTTACTTCAGCTTATCAGAATCTCTTACTGTCCTTTGCCTGACTGATTATTCATTTACACACCGTTCTGTTTCAACCAGAGGTGAGATCTGTTAAAACTGCAGTATGTAATTTTAGTTACATACTGTAAAGCTTTTCACATATTTGTTATAAATGTCACTATGTCGTGACAGTATAGTAATCTGTGAAGGACAAAATAACAAGCTCTCCTGCTTTCCCCCAGTCCCAACTAGAGAAATGAAACGCTCAAACCGAAACAACCAATCACAAACAGGAGGAGGGTCATAGCGCTGTCAATCACACGCATGTATGAACTGATGATACCCCTTACTCTCTGCTATGCTACAGCTACTTCCTGACTGGGAGTAGCTGTAGCTACTCTGTTTTCTTGGAGATTGATGTTTTCACAGATCATCTGTCTCGTACCAAACTGTCATGACATAGTGACAGTTTTAACAAACGGGTTAAAAAAAACGACAATATATTTTTATAAGCGAAAGCCTTCATTAGTTTCTCTGGCATATTGAATGCTGCAGGTCTCATCTCTAAAAGAAGATCACAGATCTATCCTGGCAAACAAACATGAACTCACAGTTTGAGTGAAGAGGGACATCAGAGCGACGGTTGCCCTCTCTGTGGTGATGCTGGTTTTGAAGCGGCCCTCCAGAACCACGCTGTCCTCCAGCTCTTTGATTCTGGCGTAGGCCCGGGTCACCGTGACTCTGCTCTCCTTTCTCTGGCCATCCGCAGAGTGATCGGATGGCTGCTTCCTCGCTGAGTCTGGCTTGAGCTCAGAGTCGGATTCCAGCGGAGCCATCTCCTCAGACACACTGAGCGGCGTGGACACACTGAGGGTCTGAGAGGACGCTCTGGGTTTCAGCCTCCTCCTCTTTGTAAAGGTGGGGCCGTTCAGAAGTTCTGTGGTGAGAGAACCAGGCACAGAGTACTGCAACTGCACAGTTCCTGGAAAGTCCGAAGCAGCTTTGATTCTGTTTGGTTTGGGACCTCTGGGTTTCCTCTCCGCCCTCCGGCAGGCCGCACTCTCTTTGAGTCGTGATCTCTTCGACGGCGGGATGAACCCGGATATGATGTCCGAGGCCGGCGAGCTGGCTGAGGGCTTCTTCAGGATGTGGTCCAGAGTCCGGACGTAGCTGGTGCTGCTCACAGGGAGCCGGTAGGACGGAGCCTCCACTGGCGGCTGGGAGAAACTGGAGGCGCGCTCATCGATCAGCTTCCCCTCTGACTCCAGATACTCGTCCAGCATGTCGCTGCAGAACGCAGACAGGTTCTTCTTTGGCAGGTCGGCACTGGGACCAGCTGCAGGATACAGAGTGAGACATTTATGGAGAATATATATATATTTATTTATATAGTGACAGAGATGTGATCAATACTAAATCTAATAGAATATTCAATCATTTCACTGAACTCTGATCTAGAAGAAGAAGGCAGAGGAAAGGCTGTAGCCACTCCACCTCTCAGGGTCAGCTAGGCAAAGTGGGTGACATCAACTTAACTCACTCACTCTTTGGTTACCTAGCAACAAGCTGTTGCATAACTTGAGCAGCAGTTTCGGGTGTGTAAAACTTTGACTGCACATCCCAAAACGCTCACATGTAAGACGACGGGTCCATGAGGAGACCTGTGTCCTCGTGACAGCTAAGACATTGAAACAATTTGGAATGACGCTTTAACAAAAAAAAACATATGTTGTGTCTCTATTTGACAACTTATGCATTACTCTGTGTGTCTGACACACACAAGATCCTTAGGAAATGCATCTGTTTGTAGTTATAAACATGGAGAGGTTCCAAAGTAACAGACACTTCTGCACTGTGCTGTATTAACTAACGCTGAGGACATGATGTGAAGCACCTTCAGATCTTGGAGCAGAGGTCGATTCGGCCTCTGACGGAATAAACTTCTCTTTCCAGCCTTTAATCTGGGTCAAATCTGTAGTTTTTCCAGTTCTGGACTGAAATGAAGCAAACACCCCTAAAGACAAAAGAATAATAGTAAAAAAAAAAGAAAAAAAAAGGTTATTAGATTTTGGATCAGTGGCACTTTACCATGTTAAGATTTCTAAACATTTTATGTTTAGTTGTGTTTATCTCAAAACACAGAAACTCTTTCAGAATAAAAGCACCAAGTCTGTGAGGATGCCTACCCTGACACGTTGGGGTCGTCTGGGTCAGTGGCTCCCTAACGACTCCAGGAAGCGGGATGGGAAGAGAGACTCCCAGGTACTGCAGGTCAATGGACAGCGCCGGATCCAGGAGTGTCATCTTAAGACCAACTGAGGCCACAAACATCACCAGACACCAGGAGGGAAGCATTATCTTAGAGCCAATGATAGCTCTAAGTCAACTCACTGGAATCCAGTAGGGGTGCATCGATTGTAGTTTTCTGGCCAATCAATAATTTTCAATGATTTGTTGTTTTGTTTTTGTTTTTTTTGACCTGCCGATTCCGATTTTGGCCAATATTGTTTTTTTGGTTGTTGTTTGTTTCATTTTTTTTGTCTGAAAAGTTGCCAAATACAGTAACAAAGTTAACGAGTTAGCAACACTGTGATGACTGTTGTTAACCGCAGATGTGACCTAATGGGCCATGTCAGTCTTATGGCAGAGCAAAAGAGCTACAGATCTTTGCGCAGGTAAATAAGATCAGTTTCATACGTAAGTATCGCCTGATACTTAGGTGATCCTTAGTTTGATCACCTAAAACTAAGGAAATCAGATTTATGGACCAGCATATTTATCAGTGCAGTAATGCATACCTTCCTGCAGCACAGGGTGGATGACCTGCCTGTGTTTCATAAGCTTCAAGTCTCGAAGAAGAGTCTCCTCATGAGCCGCGATTGTCTCCTCCAGACTCTCTGTTGAAATTGTGAAGGTTCATGTCAGACCTGAATTCATCATCATCATCATCTCCCCCTGAACACCCCCAGGCCCCAAAGCTGACAAACATCTGATAACCAGAATCTACAACCAACACAACCTCAACTTCACCAGATGAAAACATTGTTAATCAAAGTCGGATGGTTTGATAAAGAACGATGCTTGTTGTGATACCCTTGCTGCTGCTGTTGTCCGCCTCTTCATCGAGTTTGGGGCCGGGGGTCAGCTGACGGTCAGGGAGCAGCTCTTCAGATGACTCAGCAGTGTGAAGTTTTAGGGCCTCCTGAAACCATAGGAATAGTTTTATTCTTAATTCTCAAAATACATCGATGGGAAAACATTTAAAATGCAGCAAAATTATTCATCTACAAGATAATAATGACAAAGGTGACTATTAAGTCTATAACATACAGTAACAGCAAACATGCACACAAATAATTGCTTGATGAGACTCAGAATCAATACTACTGAGGTAAACAGAGTTGTAAATAAATGTTGTAGAGACAGATGTTTGGAAACATGGCTGCTTGAGGCATTGCTTTTAATCACATGCAGATTTGTTCATTATTAAGACTTCTATTATATTTGACACTTTTAAAATAAATTCTGATGTCTTCACTGTAATCCTACAAAACATTCTGGAAGTTATGGAACAGGGGTGCTACACTCCAGAGCACGCCTGGATTCATAGTGAGATTGATTGATTGACTTATTGATTGAGTTAGGAGAGGGAGATGGATTGATAAAATCAATGCATGGATGGATGTTTCTCCACCTCTGGAAAATAAATCAATCACTTTGTGCAGTAAGTCTGTATCACCAGTAAGTCACAGTAAAAACAAAGAATGTTTAGAGAAAGTTTAGGGTTTGGTTCATGCTTCCTGACAGTATTCCATGTATTTCACTGGAACAGGAAAAAGAGGGAATTCTCTTCAGTGGATTGTTAAGACGTCCCAGATCAAAACATAAAGCGTCCATAGCACTACTAAAGCTAAAGCCAAAGGGCCCATGCACCACAAACATAAGAATCTGGAACTATCCTTTTTTTAAACATTTTTCCACCAAACATTTAACTTCACTTTACCTTTGATGTGAAAGAGACAAAAAGCTGTTCCTCAACCTCTTCAACTTTGGGCTGCTTACTCCTGTACTCATTCCCAGCCTGACCCACCTCCAACCTGGCCAGCTTCGTTGACTTCTTTCTCTTGCAGGGCTTGCTGCTCGAGACAGGTAGGGCCGGCACTGAGGGCCGCGCCGGTTCTGAAACTGGCAAAGGTTGGCTGGCGACGGCCGCCGTGTCCGTGTTGGAAAACTCCACCCCAATGTCGTCGTCAGTGGAGAAAAAGTGCACAAGCTCTGAAAGGGAAGTTGTGGGCGACAAGGCGTCTTCGTCCAGTGAAGAGAAGGTTGGAGACAGCGGGAGCTGGAGAGCGAGGGGGGACAGCTCTGCAGGGAAAGGCAGAGACTGTTCACTGTCTTGAAATGATGGAATGGAGTCTTTTGGAGTGGTCTGCGTCGAAGATATAACACTCTGTGGCTCAGGAAGGCAGGACAACAACGGCGAAGTGACCGACATTACAGGAGTCGACTGCTGCTGGGACTGTAATGTTGTGAAAGACGAGTTTGCATATGTCCCAGACAGAGGTAACACTGTGTGCCATTTGAAGACTGATGAGTTTCTGCAGTGTTGGGGGTCCGGAGTTCTCACTGCAGCAGATGTTGCAGAGTCAAGTTCTAAAGCCAAGGAGGCTGGAAGAGGAGGTAAAGGTTCTGGGGAGCTCGCTGGCGACAAAGGGTCAAAGTCGAACGAGGAACACTGAGGGTCTGGAAGCAGAGAGTCGATCTTCAAGGAGCGGGACCTGAAGGTAGTGAGGAAGACTCTGCTACTGCTTTGGGGGAGTCCGGGAGAGACAACGCTGTACTGAGATGCAAGGACAAATCGGGTGATCCAGAGATAGACGATGTGGAGAGGGTGAGTGTAGACATCTCTAGCGAGTCGAATGTATTCTCAGAGTTGGATATCAACACTTTATGGTCAGGGGCTGTCGACTCCGAGCTTAAACATTCAGAAATCGTGATGAAGGGATCTTTAGCTTTTGGATCTGGAACTGCTGCATCTGAAGCAGTGAAAAGGTCTGGACCGGATGGGCTGGAGGGATTCGTTCCAGCTGCCTGTTCAGTAACATTTAAAAGCTTGTCATCTGGCAGAAGATCGTTTCCTCCACAGTGCTCCATGATGGGCTTGATGCTGGTGTCCTGTTGAGGCGCTGCGGCAGGACTCAGAGAACCACAGGACTCACCGGGGTCTGGAGCAGACTCCGGTGTGTTCTTTGCTTTCTTAGATTTTGTTGAATGTTGCTTTAAAAAAAGTGCAAGTGCTGGTAGGGGAAGTCGAGCTGGTCGTTTCTGTTGCTTCACACCATCCGATTCGGCACCTACAGTACATTGTTGGTGTGACTTGTTCAAGGAAATCTCCTCTTCTTTAGGAGCAGCAGAGGAGCAGACTGTTCTGGCATCGGCAATGGAGTTAGAGTTAGACAGATGTTCGCTGTCTTTGATATTTCTGGTTGTTTCAACAGTTGAACTTTTCCTGGTGAATGTAGTGACAGATCCATTGTTCTTGTGAACAACATTCTGTTTAGTCGGTCTGTCTGTCAAATCTGTGGGTGTAGTGTTGACTTGTGTTGCTCCGGTGGAGTTGCTGTGGTTGCTGCCACGTTGCTCTTTGTGACATCTCTGCAGTGAGACATGAGCCTCGCAAATTAGCTCAGATATTAACTTCGGAACTGGACGTGAACTGCTGCTGAAGGAAACCAGAGAAATGGCACATTAGTGACACTGGCATACTTTGTTGTTAATATTTACTGGTATTACTTGGGTCAATTTGCTCAAACTGGCACCGGGTAAGTACACTTCTGTTTTGTTACACAGCTGACAGCAAAAAGTGAGGTACAGAAACATTTAAAAGCATACAGTAGAAAAAAGCACAACTTTAATTGTTTACTTGGAGACACTTGCGCCCCTAAGAGAATCCCTAGCATTGTAGTTGCTTTGTTTCCGTAATGGCACAGTTCAAAAATATCCAGAATTTATGTCTTCATCTTCCACAGTGATACACCAATCAGTAACTGGACCTAAATCTGCTCATTTCTGGTGGAGGGACGCCGAGTATCTGGGTGTCTGAGCAAAAAGAGGAAGACAGTCTCACAACCCCTCGCACTGCAGCATTCTGTGCTATAAACATTTTGTATCTGTTTGATATTTGACATCAAGTTGTTTTTTTTTCTAGCCCAATTGAAAAGAATTCAATAAAAAGATGGACAGCTGGCTTTGATGGGCAATCAACACGTGGAAAAACTGGACCCTCCACTGTTGGCATCAAAAACCTGCAGCATTTATGATCAACGCTGGTGACAGTCAATTGTTTAAAAAGCAAGTGTGTTGGAGAAAAAACAAAATCAACCAAAAATTGGAACGTACAGGTCACACCTCAAAGAAATACAGAAATTAGTACTGAAGGGGGAATAGTTGTAAAGTAGAGATAAATAATTAACTGTTTACTATCTGTGTGATTAAACTGAACCATAGTGAGTATGAAATGGCTCAAATTTATTACAATACTTATACACACAAGAGAAAATGAATTTGTTTTTCTAATGTCTTTGAATTTACATTTACTGTAAATTGGTGCAATACAAATACATTGAATTAAATCTATTTCAATATTTCCAGCATGGTGACTATATTCCCATTAAATGTCATTAATGTTCCATAAAAGCAGTCCCAATAGCTTCCAAATGGAGAGGAGAATCTTTTAGATCTCAGCCCAGCTCCCAGTTTTAGGCCATGCGGCAGACTCCCTGTCTACTTTGAAGACGATGCTTAATACTTTCCATTCTGATAAAACTTAATGTCAGACTTTTTTAGGTTATCCTGACATAGCTCTGTAACTATACTGCTATTGGCTAAGGTTCAGAAAGCAGGATTTTTAAATTATCTTCCAATTTTCAAAATGCAAGGGACCCCATACACACAACCAAATCTGAGGTGTAGGAGGTTTGGTCCTATGGTGTGTGGTGTCCGTATGTGAAACTTCATTCACGGACCTCTCCATGTTTGTTCAGAGTAAACAAACATGAAAGAACAGCAGGAAAGAAGCAATGGCAAAGTTTGATTATTTTTAACAGAAAGAAAAAAAACAAAAAACATAAGACTGCACCAACCACCAACAGAATGGAGCTACAAAAATAAGTGAACATTACAATAATATTCTCCTTCACTTTGTTATTTATGACTGTAAATAAAGCTATTGAATATCTATTAATAACGACCTGGTAAACAATAGCATCAAAAAAGGTGAAATGAAGATAAGGAGAACAAATGTATTATGCATCAGTTCAAAATACACATTTTAATTTTTAAAACCTACTCATGATACCCTTAACACAGCCGACACACATTAATATGAGAAGCAAAAGCTCTTGTGCTAGAATGGCTGATAAATGAAGGTAAAGGTACCTGCAGTGTTAGTACAAGACAAACTGAAAAAAATGTAAATACAAAAAACAAACACTTATTTTAACTCATTACAATTATTGTTGCACTGATATTAAAATATATGTTATATAAGCAGGAATGTTTTATTTAAGGATCTTTCATTTAAATTTTAAGACTGGGGTTTACTTTTAAATAGGAGGAATGTAGAAATATATTGAAAAAATGCAGGTAGGTGATTTAAAGCAATGTTGGGTTGGTTTCACAAAGGTTTAGAGCTGAAAGCCAAGGCAACAACGGGACAAATGTCAGTACTTAATTCATAAAATAAACCTCTGCAACAAGGAGGTCATCCAAACCAATAGTTCCATTCTACAGGATGAAGGGTCTTCTCATTTTGGTATGCTATCAGAGGGAGTTTACAAAACACTGAGAACCACCTGATGTCAAAGAGAAAACATTTTAGAAAGCCAGACTGATGTGCGAGAATCTTATTTGAGATCAAATTTGCCATTCATTCTACACAAAACACCAGCCTGGTCTTCTGGGGTTTTGAGTGACTGTGGAAACAGAGACTTCTTGAAGAACGCTACCTTAATGACATCTTGACTTGGACCAGAAGACTTCTTGCTGTGGCAAAAAAGTATTAAAATAGTTTTCACATTGAACTATCAGGACTTACCTGGGACTTTCCACTGGAGTGGTGGCGGCTGGCTGGGTGTTGCTCGTTGTGGATTTTTCCTGAGGCTCTTTCGGCGGTGATAGTTTCATGTCCAATGCTTTTGAATTTCTGGGTTTGTGGTTTGCTAGCAAAATCTTTAAGCTCTTCTTCACGGGATGCTGCTCAGTGTTCGTCTTACCTTCGTAACTGTTCCAATCTTTGCCCTCGTTTCCTTTGAGTCTTAAGCCACATGTATTGACCCGGTCCTCCTTCAGTTTTTTAACGAACGGGTTGTAGTTCACCTTCAGCTGGGTAAACTGGGGGTTTTGGTATGCAGTCACTGTTATAAACTCAGTCTGGGGGAAAGTGAAAGTGAGAACATTGGGACCGTTCAGTCTAAAGTCTTCTATGGCTTTGTCTGCCTGGACCACATGCAGTTGTGGTAAATAGCGGTGCATCAGATGCAGGATGATGTTCCCCTCCTGGTCTGTAGTGTTGTTTGTGAGTTTCAGTCTGTAAAAGGACACTGGATTCTGCATCCAGTGCTGACCTGTTGCTGGGGAGTCTGGATGAACGAAAGGCTTACTCCTCACGTGACGCTCTGCTTTTCGGCAGACTTGCCAGCTCTCACCTGTCCACCTATACTGACTGTTGTCTAAAGGCTCGACGTCCATGACCAGAGAGTACTTCCTTGATGACTGCAAGCCAGTGACGCGGAAGCGGCAGTAAGGGAACATTCTGCTGCCTTGCTTGGTCAGAATCATTTCTGTTCTACATTTATAGAAGTCATTCCACATGCCGTTGTTGTCCAGTGTCACTTTGACATCTTTACAGACGCAGTCAGGTGACAGGACATCAGAAGGAGAGTTTAAACAGGTGGGATGCCTGAGTTCACCCATCTTCAGGATGGCCTCCGTGGCTGGGTGCATCTTGTGTTTCCCACTAATATTTGCTTCACTAGTCGACACACAGATGCCCTGGACAGTCCCGCTGTTTTGCACCTTTCCTGATCTTACAGCCACAAGGGATGCAGGTGAATGATCAGCCGTTGGAGCTGCTGCAGGGGCAGTCGCCCCTTCCTTCAGGATCACCATACCTTGACGAGTCTTCGAAGAGGCCATGAACCGACCCCTGAAGGATCCCACTTCTGGCATAATATTTCAAGATGGCATCCTGAAAAACAAGATCCACACTGTGTAAATACAGCTGGACATTTCATGTGAGGTTTTGCATACAGCAAACTGATACTTCAAATCTTAAATGTACAGCTTAGAGCAACAGTGTAAACAATGAACTGTGCCTCAAGTCTTTATCTAATCATAGTTGGACTATACATTTTCCTGATCCTAAAAAGTCCCTCTAAAAACTCTGAGACAAACACTCAACACTGCACAGTTGAGATGAACCAATCAGAACTTTGTAGCTCATTTCCATCCTGACAACATCAGCGGATGCGGATCTCTCTTGAATAACTCTAATATAAGATGAAGATAGAACAAACTTCAAATAATGTTTTCATTAGCTGTAGTTCATTTATTATATTTGGAACACAGAACCATTATGCAACAATGGGAGCTGCCATTGTAAATCTGAATATCACCACCATTTTAAATTATCAATTAAATTCTAAATATACTTCTGAATAATATATTTCAATATAATATTCTATATTATATGTCACTAGCATGTAACAATAAGTTACATAGTTTATGAAAGACGATGAAAGCCATTATCTGTGGAAGGTCTTGCTCTCTCTCACTCTCTGGCAGCCTAAACCAACTACAGTTCATGTCACAGAGAATGCAGTTTCCTCTTAAACAGAGCTGGACAATAAATCAAGTGATCAAACTTTCTGTTTATGATGATTTGATTTTTGGAGCCAGAGTCCATCACATTGCCTGGGCTTCCATTGTTCAGAGTGATATCAGCTCTGCCTGGGCCTAACATCTGCTTTACGAATTAGATTTATTTGGACTTTGAATTCAGGTCAAATCCCAGAAGAGACTAAATCCAGTTTTTGAAAATTTTTCTGTCAGTTGTAATTTCTTTTTAAGAATTTTTTTTTTTTTTATTGAAATCAGAAATTAGATTTGGTATGAAAAAAAAACAACATAGAAATGTGATTTTTAAGCTATACTGTTCAGCCCTACTTTTATCCGTCCTGAAAAAGAACAGGTTTCTTATTTTCCATCCTGGAATGTGGCTCATCAGGATGCGTTTATGGGCAGTGGGAAACGGGTTTCTCTCTTAAAATAGTTGTAATGTTACATCAGCCTAAAAATCCCCCGACACTCACATGGGGACACCAAGCCAGTTTTACACAGCTTATCACATTTTTCTAGGCACAGCAGTAATGTGAGTGTGTATACTGCCCCGGCAGTTTACAAAGTCAGACATTTTGTTATGTAAAATTATAATCTGCACAGTTAAAACCATGACAACAAAAGACACACCCCACAGTCAGCTAAGTGAACATTATCCACAGGTTTTGATGCACACACAGATTCCAAACTTCTGTCTCCATCCAGAAAGGCACAGGTTTGGTTAATTTAATATTTTACATGGAATTGTAGAACTGAAATAAAGCTTAAGCAAAGAATATTGCATGTGTTGGAGTTTTTAGGGAAAAAACCCAAACATAATTGTCCAGAAAAACTACTGGTAAACTGGCCACTGCTTGTAAAAGCCACCATTGCACTTCTAATTATAGTTGTATGAATACAGTTATTAGCATTTCTTATTGGATCTTAGTAACACATAGTACTGCATTATTGTTGACTGTGTTCTATGACTTTGTATTTTAATTTTTTATTATATAAAGCACTTTGAAGGGCTGGGAGGTTCTATACAAATAAAATCTGATCGATTGATAATGTCTGATAGCAAATGTTTGAAGGTTCAAAATCCTAAAATATTAATAGCACTCTTCCTATTCTATATTACAAAGCAAATGTGCCCAATTAGTCAAACTTATTTCAACATGTCAGTGTTGGTAAGAAGGCATTCCAGCTGCACTTCATTTCCCGGTTCTACAGTCATTTTCAATAAATGACACTCTCATTTGTTTATTTTGAAAATTAAGCAGACAAAAATCTAATTTTTACAACCACATTTCTTTATTAAAAATGATTTTTATTGATTTGATGGAATATTTTATTCTTAAATGTCGTGTTTTTGTTTGCTGGAAGCAGAAAATTGTCATAACAAAAAAAAAAAAAAGCTGACTTATTGTATTTAATATATTTGACTTGGTACATTTAGTTACTGAAAATAAATTAACTTTTCAATAATGAAAAGTTATTGAAAAGTAACTTTCTGTATATGCAAAGTTCAGCTTTGCCTCCACTGCTGAAACAGTGGCTGAATTCAGCTTTCAGCCAAACACTCTGTCATGTTGTGTGGAAAAAAACCAAGTGAAAAACCTCTGGTTCTACATCCATCATATAAGACTTCATTTTATTCCCTCAACTGATATGAATCTTAGTGACCAAGATGTTAATATTCAGGGAGCGTGGAGATGGAAAAGAAGATTGAAGAAAATGTGGGATAGCCAAAAATAAATGTCATGACAAATTAACAAGAGCGTCACAATATCAGTGGAAATACACAACACATCTCCTCATCATAGTTATAGATGTCAGTAAATTGTCCGGAAAAAAAAAAATATTCCAACTAGGTTTACTTCAGCAAAACTGTAAACAAACCACTAAATATGATGGTTTGGAGTGTGGGGATATTTATGATCTCTTCTTCTCATTATGTTCTTTAAATAGTAACAACTATAACAAGCTGCTATAAGTTGGTGAGTAAGTCAACCTATGTGCTTACAGTTGCCATCAAACTTCCCTAAAACCTGAAGTTTGCTAAATGGAGTTCCAACTGAAGGAGTAATACCCAACCGCCAAATCTGACTGAAAGCAACTTTAGCCGGTTCCTAGCTAGCTGATCAGCAGTGCATAGCAACAGGTGGGGGTGGGGGGAAAGCTGCATTACATTATGATCTACACATATTCAGAAAACTGACCAATCCAGGTGTCCTATTAATAGAACCTTAAACTGGATGATATACCTGGTTTTTCACAACATTGGAATATTTCAACACCAAGAATCATTCAAGATCACAGAAAGTTATTTTAAGTCATTGGCTGTAAAAGTAGATGGAAACCTTTCTCAATGGTCTTCTGTTGAAAGCAGCAACTTTTGGGCACAAAGTTAATTAGTCAAACAATACTAGTTGGGGCTGCATTTTACTGCAGTGATCACCGTTGCAGTGGAGTACAGAGGTCCTCGGTTCAAACCCAAATCAGAATCTTTATGTACTGAGTTTGCATTTTCTCCATAAATATTTGTGGGTTCTCTTCGGGGATTACAGCTTCCACCCAGAGTCCGAAAAGCTGGATAGTAGGTTAACCTGCTTCTTGTTTAATTTTCTTGACATTAAGAATAAGACACTAAGTGTAAGCTTGGTTGTTTGTCCAGTGATGGACTGGTGATATGTAACCGCCTTTTGCCCATTGACTGCTGGAGGTATGCACCAAACTCCAAGGAACAATCGGGGGTAGATGATGGACAAAACTGGATTGTATGAAACACAACAGGAAGCTTAAATATTGGTATCATTCAGGTTCTCTGTCAAATTCTGGAGAAGGTCAAACGAAATAGCGGTTACCCATGATTAGCTTCTCGGTCTTCTACCTTAGACGTTGATTTAAGATTATGAACATGATTTATTTTGGGAAGGTTTGTTATTAAAGAGACAAAACATGTCAGTGTTTAAGAAAAACCAAGAAGGTAACCTTCAACAGATTCTAAGGTTCTTCCATATTGGAATCAATGCTAACAGCAACTAGCTGCTCTTTTGTTTGACTAAGGACAATGGTTTAAAGATTAGTCCTTCATAGTCAAATGAATAACCTAGGAGACCTGATCAAATGTATTCTTAGTCTAAAACCCACTCTGCTAAGACACACATATACTGTTATTAACTGTTCTGTTGATTTTGTTTCAGATGTAAAAGCTGCCATTAGCCAGCGACTGCAAGATGGTGAAGAAAGCAGAAGGTAAAAAGAGTCAAATGAAATGCTGTGTATGTTAGTAAGACTGTCTTTGTTCTGTGCTCTCAGTAGGTCCGATAGTAAATACATTACTGTGCTGTGAAGCCAGAAATACCTAGCTAGCTGGAGGCCATAGTCACAGCCCAGTAATGGCTCCCCACCAAACATCAAACATATCCCAGCACGTGCTCTTCTATTTGCACGCACATTACCTTCTGCCTATAGGAACACACGGAGTGTCCTGATGCCACATCAAATCCGTCCTTGTCGTCGACAACTCCATCGGTCTGGCGTGCACATGAGGACCATTCACTGTTCAAAAAAAAAAAAAAACCATAACACCCTTTTTTTTTTGTTACGTCACCAACATTACCGTCCTCTTCTTCCGGAACTGCGCAGACTCAGACGCCATCTTACAAAAGCCACCTGGGTGAAACGTGTTCGTGCTACGCAAACAACGGAGAAGTCCAGGATTTGACGCTGGAGACCCACAGGAAGAGACCCCAGGGCGGCTCTGCTCTCCTCTTGACGCCTTCCTCTCGGGGTTCACATGTCACGAACTACTCGAGGCTCGAGCTCCCTCAGATCCACTCGAGCAGGCATCTGGATCCATGTTTCCTCCTGTGAATAGAAGTGAAGCTTAAAGAAATTGCAACGGAAGCATCACTGATCTGGATTGTAACGGGTTATCTGTTATTATAGTGCTTTCTTCATTGTTTCCGTGGTTTGACATTTGAAAGTTCTTTTAACAGTAGGTTGTGTGAACACATTTAATTCAATAGTCTCCGTCTTTGAGTTGTGGACATCTCCTCGGTCTGTTGATGTTCTGTATTTAATGTATTTTCTGAGTCTTGTGTTTAACCTCCGCCATGTTGTTTGCGCCGGGTTTAAACACCGTCATCCCGTCATGGCGGCCGCAGATGGAGATTAGGAGTAACACACACGAGGCGGGGGGCGGGGGGACAGTTATTTTCCTCGACTCTGTTATCTCCCTTCCAGACCCGAACCGGACAAAATGGACCGTGAAGGCTGGAACCCAGAAGACCGCATCGCTGCTTGAAAATCACACTGCATGTTAAAGACTCACATATTTTGATAACAAGTCGAAGCTCGCAGTATGGGCGTGGTCTGTTGGCCAGCACCCTGTGACGTCAGTTTGATTGTAGTTGGGACAGGGAGACGCCTCGCCAGGGGGGGCACTGTTGTACAGGATAGCAATGCTCACAAATGACGCCGGTAAGTTCTATTCTGATGTGTTCTTTTGTGTCGTACGAACTTGAGCTGCGCGCGAGACGTGCCACGTTAAACGCCGGGAGAGCTCGTTGACATGGAGCTGTATTTGGTTCATGTCTTTACATTGGGTAACTGGTGATGTAATTAACAGATATTGCTAAAATAAACAATATGACTCACCATCTTCCCCCTACAAAAGTTGACAATTAATTGACTGCATGTTAATTGACAAGATGGCGGTCCTTTCTCCTATTTTCGTTGTTTCCTCTTTCTTGATCTAGAAAGTCAGGAATGGGATGAAGCTGCCTTCCATGAAAATGTTTCACACGTCCAAAAACTTGGCTCATTTTAACCAGCTTCAACAAATGATGACTCTACCATCTTTACCATGTTTATTGATCTGAACAAGCATCATGTTCTATCAATACGCAAGTCAAAAGTAAATGTTTGGGGATGCACCGATGTGAAAATTTGGGGCCGATATCTGACAATATTGCTGCTACGACCAATAACCAAACAAAGAAACATGATAAAACAACCACATTATCTGAGTTTCCAATACTACCGAATATTGACAAAACTTTGTCAATATTCCGTTAAACCAGAAAAAACGAAAAATTTGGCAATGCTCATTGAATAAGAAACACAAAATCACACGTGAAAAAGTTTGTTGATGCGCCAAATAATCATAAAACACGCCGCGCCACAGTCCTTCAACCACTTAATGTTCCTCTTTGTGGTTTGCGCGAGTGGCAACATATACCTGATGAGCCAGTGACTCGTGTGAAGCCAAAAAAGGTATTTGAATTGTTTCATTGCAGTTTTTATTTTTATTCGGCCAATCATCGTAGTGCCAAAACGTATCGAAAAACTAGTTTTGTCAAATTACTGAAATGTCAAACTGCACAAACACAATTCAATCCTGCACTGCGTCACTGTTAATGTCACACAACCAATGTGTATTGGGCCGATGTATATGTTTTTTTTGGGGGGGGGGGTTTGTCTTTTTTATAAATAGAACCCACAAACATCAGCTGACACTAACGTATCATACATCCTGTGAAATAATTAAAATTCTCAAAAAAGATACTAACGGTGTCCAGAAATACAAATCTGCTCGTTTAATTAGATGTTAAACCACAACTCTGTCTGGTTTCTGCATCAATATTTGATGCAGAAAATACAAAAACAGCTGAACATGTCTTTTTTTTTATTTTTATTTTCATTGAACTGATCCTGTTTTCTTTCATTCTGTTTTATCAAAGAATTGATTTCCAAGATCTCATTTTCATTCCAGTCCAGTTTAATGGATTAGGTCCTGAGCTCAATGCTATCCTTAACAGTTATGGAAAAAACTGTGTTTAAAAAAAACAAAACATACCTGCACATGGAATACAGTTAAGCAGTCGGTTTCTGTTCTTCAACATTTCTTGTCATACATTTAGAGCTGCAGTTTTTCTCTGGACAACAGTGTCTAAGTCCAGCATGGAAAGGCTCCAGGCAGGATTTAAACCCGGGATCTTGTGCTTGTGAGACCATGGTGCCACGGAGTGATACACAGGTCCTTTGAGCCATCCTCCTTCTCTGTTTTCACATCAAAATGTATTAAATGGGAGCATTAATGGTCAGGATTCTTCATCTTAAATGTAACGAAACACCAAGCACGTCCAACACCAGATGCCATCATGTAGCCTGACCGACACGTCTTCCAGAATGTTCCTCTTTTGTCTCATCAGTCCAAACAACATTTTATCTAAACTCTTGAAGATTTTTATTCTTTTGGTAAACAAGAAGCGTGTCTTTGTTTTCGCTTTACCAGCTGTGATTCTGGCTTTGGAGGCCATTTTGCCCATCGTCTCTCGTTGATCATTAACTCAGATCTCAACTCAGGTGAAACCTGCAGATCTTTATTGGTTTTTCTCGGATATTGATTTAGTTCCCTTTTAAATTTCATCTATGCCAAAATGATTTGTCTATATGTAATGTCTGTAAACAAAGAGCATGTGAAATTAAAGTCAAATTTCTTATTCCTTGTTTCTACAGAACCTTGGCCAATAAAGCTGATTCTGATGTGCAAACCAATCAGATTGAAGCCATCCTTTGAACTGGCTAGCTGTGTGTTTTGCACCAACTACATAAATTAGTTGTATTTGTATTATTTTTTTGGAGGCCTGCTAATTCTGGGAAGAAGTTCCAAAGTCTTAGAAACTCTTTTCTTACCTTTTGAAACCTGATGGCAGTAGAACTGTTCACCATTTGCCTTGGAGGTCTTTAGTTCGAGTCAGTCAAGTTTTGTTGGTTTTCCAAATCTTTGACCCTACCTCATGTTGTCAGTCAGGTTCTTGTTCAGTGATTTCTTGATTCCTACAAGTCAAAATCAGTAATCAGACCTGAGTGGCCTGTGCAAATTAACTTTAAAAATATGATTAATTACTGTTTATTTATGATTTAATAAAGTAGATCAACTTTTCCCAAAAGGCCAGCTTGGTTTGGATGCCTCCCTCAATAAATTAAACCATTTAGTACATATTTAGATTTTACTGGTCTGATGATGGCCCTGCAGTGGACTGGTGACCTGTCCAAGGTGTACCCCACCATTCACCCCGAATGTCTGATTGGAGATGGGCATCAGCAGCCCTGCTGACCCCACTAGGGACCATCCATTTGTTTTTAGAAAATGGATGGCCTCATAATGGTCTGAAACATAAAAAAAAAAAAAAGGTCAAAAATAGAAATCTAAAAGGAGGCAAATTGTTCTTATAGCACTAAACATTTTAAAGTGAAAATGGGTGAAACTGACATAGTTTCATCTTTTAAGTAACAAACGTCACCAGTAATGTTCATAATTATAAGGGTGTTCTATTAAAATGACACACATTGAGGTACAGCTTCCAATGTCCCTGCAAAGTCCTGCCAATAAAGGACACTGCTTCACATTTTAGATATAAGATGTTTCATAATAGATCCTTAGCTTTTGTGTTGGAAAAACTGTATTTTCCAGTTTTGTTCACATCACTTTCAATCAAGCTTTAGTGGAAAAACACTTGAATGTTTTTCTGGCTCTAGTGGCCTTAATGAATAGCAAATAAGAAAGATAAAGAGCAAGTAGATCCCAGACTCAGGAACTGAATGCATCAAGGATGGGCAGCTGCTCTACCTCAACCCATCACCAGCCCAGTATGAGAATACATTTTAAATTGATATTAATGATGTACACTCTCTTTGATTTCCAAGTTTATCTTGGTGTTTTTTCCCCAATGATTACAACAGCTATTAAAATACATCCTAAAAAAAACAATCTCCCAAAGGGAATGAAAATATTGCAGTATAAATAACTCTGGTCAACAGCCAAAAAAAACAAAACAATTGCCAGTTTTTTTAAAAAACTGTTTTAGGGTCATGTTGATGAGCTGAATCCAAGAATCACATTGGTTTCTTATCAACTTTCTGAACTCTGGAGCAACATGAGCATCAAAATGCAGGACTTGTTCTGACATCTGGATCAATGAGTGATGAGCAGGAGGAGAGATTCCATCAGGACAGAAAAGAGTCAGAGAATAACTCTTGCAATGAAGACATTCAATTCACATGTACTCTTATTAGTGTGTATTATTCAATTTATAGAAATCCAAGTTTGTAGCATTTAGTACATTCTGTTAGAATTTTTTTATTTTCCTAAAACCTCTTTTTGAATGAGAAATATGAACGGAAATGAACTGATAACGTCAGTATAATGTCATTTAGTAATGTTAGTCAGAAGATCAGATTTCTCTAAGTGAATTTAGAATAAAAACCTGACTGAGAATAATGGATGTCATTCCTGGATTCAGTTGTGCAAAATAATCCCAATTCAGCTGAGAAAACAGACAACTTAAAATATTTATATTTTTGTGACCCAGTGTAATTATATCAAAATACCAAACGATTAGCAGCAGTAGCGATTAGCAATGTTCAACTCAGATCAGGATGAACATGTTTACAGATGGTATCCCTGGTTTTAGCAGGGATGCAGGGTGTTTTCACAATAAGAAGTGAAAACACCCTGCAGTGAGGAGGCAGATGGTGCCTCTGCTGCTGACTGAAAAGCTCAGTAGTCTCTAAAATAACTTGAAACTGACAAAAGGACTAATGAATGAAATAAATAAATAACCGTGAAAATCATTTTTTGTGTAGTTCAACACAAGAAAACAAACTGCTGGATGGTAGCTGATGTTTTGATCCACAACCTTTTGAGGCACTCAAGCAGTTCCTGTAGCTGTGAAGGCCAGTTCAGAATAGTTCAATGTTTTGCTCTTGGTGATTCTTGGGTCATTTGAGTCTTCATCCTGTTGAAAGAACCTATGAGCTGTGACTGAGATCAGGCTTTCTGACAAGGCAGCACATTTCTGTCCAGAACACCCAGTCATGGATTCGTCACACCCTGCATCAGGACGCCCTGCACCAGATGTTGCACAGCAGCCCCAGATATAACTGAGCCTCCTCCACGTTTCATGTGGAGGAGGCTCTGGGAGTTCATTTCTTGATAGTGTTGGTGAAATAATTATTTCAGTGTTGCATCAGTGAATAAAGAACTGACGCACCTTGACAAAAGCTTTGTCTTATCTGTTTGAAGGACATTCTCCTAATGACCGTCATCTCCTTGGGTTTCTGTGGCCCATGCTCAGCATGGTACACACCATGTACATTCTTGTCAAATGTTTTCCATTTTCTGCTTTGAGGCATTTTTACATTTTCTGTCATTGTCATTTTTAAATTAAATATAATCATTGGCCAAGGGTTGAACAACTGCTGACAAATGTACCTTTCACCCTGAAGGAAGACTGATGTCTTCTGTACTTTTCTGTTAATGTGTGTTTAAATAAATTAAAATTAAAGTTTCAAAACTGCTAAAACCAGGGATGCACAGTGTATCTACATTAACGTCGTATCGGCCCATGTAGCATATCGCCATGGGGACAATAAGTAGGAATGTGCAGATGTTAATCACCAATATGCAGGTCAGATGGCTGAACGAACGCTCTTAAAAATAAGACAAATTTGGCTTTTAACAAGACTTAACGACATGTGCATTGGAATGGCAAAAGGTAATAACACATTTTGCAAAAAGAATTTCCAAAAACCTTAATCATTCTATTTGAAGGGATGTGCACAAGACTGGCATAATGTCATAAACACGACATGGCACCTGTTATGAACATGAATGTTTCTGGCTGTTGTCATGAAGTGTCATTTGGTGAATAATGACACTGTTAGTGCAAAGTTTACACTTTCAATGCAACTTGTGTGCAGTGTAGTCAATGTAAAGATGACTTCACTATGATGCATTTTCGGTTGTACATTTCAAATAAAAGATGAAGTGTGAATGTTTTGTGTGAATACTGTGATAACATGATTTATAATTATTTTATCTGTGGATGTTTTAGTGTCATGGCACACTTATTACCTCACACCTGCAGTCCAGTCCTGATGTGAGGGCTGGACAGTGTTAGCCTGCTGCTCCCGACATCAAGCCTCAGACCCCAGTGCCACCAGTAACACTTTATTTTGTACAAGTTCAGCCCACCTCAGTGTTCCCCACAGATCTGAAGTCAGAGATTTACAGAAAGGTTAAGAAAAGGCAGTTCAAACCTCACAGTGCAGCACATCATTAGAAAAACCTAAAGCAGCTACTGTAGAAGCCAGAAGTTTACATACACCAAATAAAAACACATTTTCTTCTCTCACTGTGTGAAGTTAAATCAGACTGACCTTCTCTTGCTTTGGGTCAGTTAGAAAAACAAATTATTTACTAAATGCAACAAAACAGGAGAATGAAACAGAGATTTATTTGTTATTATCTTTGAAATCAGATGTTTACATACAGAGTGATTACTATCTCTTCAAACAGGAAGGGAAAGCCCAAATGATGATGATGATGATTCATGGCTTTGGAAACTTTATGTGGAGGAACTAAAGGTTGACACCAGGAAGCCTGAACATCGTTCTGACGTACGGGGGAGGCAGTGTCATGTGGTGGGGTGGGAAAGTAAACTTCTGAATATGAAGAAAATCAAAACTAAACTCTAAAAGCATTTTCCTCACTTTGTTTACTGGCAATTATCCAGTAGAATGATGGTAATTTTGATTAGGTTGAAACAAGAGACGTTTGATCGGATTTAACTTCAGACAGTGAGAAAATGAATGTAAACTCCTGGTTTCAACTTTAAGTGTTCAGTTCACCATGATCGGCAGACTGCACACGCTTCAGGTTAAAAACACGCCTAAAGCCATTTCACATGTGCTGCATCATGTCCCAGAGGGCCTAATAAAGTCAACACCAACATATTAACATTAGCATGTTAAATGGAGCAGTACATTTTCACCAAGGCGACAGCTGTTGGTTCATCTTCTAGTCACCTGCTGTAGCCTTGACTACCAGACTAAAGCGGTTTAGTCCCCAGGACAAAAGGTCCGATTGGGAGCTTTGGGAATGCAAATAACTTGATTTACAAGATGCTAACAGCTAGCAAGAGAGTTTTTATTATTAACCTGTTTGCAAAACAAAAACTACTAGTTTTAAAGAGGGGATATTATGTATTTTCCATGCACATATTGTGATTTCATAGCAAACTGAGAAACTGTTAGCTTCAATTGAAAAATGCTACATATAGCAAATATAAAACAAATTTGACTTCGCAGTTTAATGCCTTGAAATTTTTGCCTCCGTCTCTTTAAGAAGCTCCGACTCTTTCCAACACTCTGCCCTCAGAAAGTCATCACAACATGGCTCCTGCACTATACTCTTTATAACTGTTCTTAGGAGGGTTTCACTGAGAAGTAGATCCTCAGCAGATGTGTGGTTCCCTCAGGTGTCTGCTAATTGCTACCACTAGTCTGAAGGAGCTGAGGGGGGATGGGGGGAAAATGCTCTATGAGGAAGAAGCTCAGCTGGAGACTACAGCTCAGAGAAGGAGCTTAGTGGAAATAGGCGGAGTGTCCTTGAATGGTTGCCATGGGAGATGAAAGGATTTCTCAAACATCCCTTTAAAAATCAAAGCAAGGCGCCAGGTATGTTTTTGATGAGGGAATAACATTGCAACATAAAGTACAGCTCCAAACAGTTGATTTTACATAATATCCCTTCTTTACAGACTGATATTTATTGTAATCTTTGCGTGTCATTTATCTTCCAGGATTTCATGTGACATGTCAGACCTTCACTGCCTTCTGCTACACAATGAAAGATTACCCAGTTCTTAGTGCTGCCATAATTAAACAGCTTTACTGATAACTCATTGAAAAACAGTGTTACTGTCAGAAATGTTATCAATAAACCATTAAAAGTTGTTTCTACCTACAACATTATTGCTCCTCACCTGTTGCTAACACTGAGGCACGTTTTGCGCCTGCCTGTCAAAGTTCTGCACGTCAAATTGGGCCGTCCCGTCTGACTGCTGAGTTATCACTGACTATGCATTTAATACTGTCTCTCTAATACTGTCTCTCTCAGATCCTGCAGTGTGTCACCACGGCAGCAGCTGTTGCCTCATACTGCAGCCTGATTAGCTGGTCCACTGCTCGTCATGGAAGAATATAATAAACATGCCGACGCTTGCCATTTCCTCAGCTTGTTTGCTTGTTGATAATGAGGAAGCTCAGGTGCAGAGCTGTGCAGCCTCCCTGCACGTCCACCTGTTGCAAGCCTCTCCTCCAGTAACCGTATTCTCCCAGCTGAAACAAACTGGTTCGTGTAGAAAGTCTTCCTCACCGGACGAGTCATGTTTCTACAGCAGGTCGATCCCCGTGTCTTCTGCAGAGGATTTGCTGTGATCGTTCCAAGAAGGAGCCGGTCAATCCCCAGAGGAGATAATCTCAGCTCCCATCAGATGATTCTGACTTCACATTTGTAGATGGACTCCAAACCATTTTCAATACCCGCCTACGTCTCAACCAAATGCAGAATCCTGGCACAACCCAGCTTCACAGTTCTTAAGAAAAAGGAGCAAGTTTCACAATGTCACCAATAAAGAGGCTTAAATCGTTTTAAATTATTGTGACAAGGAGCAAAACCACAGAAAAAAGTCCAAATGTATCACAGTTAACCAGTGACAGTTACCCTCCACAGACCCACAGATCACGGTTCTGTGGCCGATTTCTTCTCTGGAGTTTTCACACGCTGATCCCGATTCCAATCAATGTTTCTACCCTCCCTGTCACCACGAGTCATTATTTAAATTGACTGAGTCGGTATCAAGCTGTAACATTTTTTACCATTTTTAGCAACTTGGATTAGGAATTAGAACCAGTTATCGTAGTCAGGAACGGAATATTGTAGAGAAAACTATTTACACCAGACATTGAAAACTCAAAAAGACAAATGAAAACCATTGTTCTCTGCTCAACTGGTCTGCTGAACATCTCTCCCTCTATGCAGACATTGATGAACTGTAAATAAAACACTGTTTCCTTTTAAGTAGCTTCTTCCATCTCTGTGCTTCTTCACTCTTTACAGAGATTGAAATCAGCTTATTTTGAGTTCTTGCCACAAGTAACAGCCTCCACATCGTGGTGCATTTACTGAACCTAAAAAGATGTAGTTTTTTATCCTACATCACCAGCTGATTTCTCAGTTAATCTCTAGTAATTATTTCACCAAATGTAAAGTGGGTGGTTAGCAGCTCTCCGGTGAGAAATGTTCTCAAACTGTTGATTCCTATTATTGACCTCATGATAAACTAGTGAAACACTAAGGTATTTAAGTTCATTTTTTCTGCCTCAGAAGCTGGAACCGAAAAAATATTCAATCCTTTAACAAACAAATCTCTGAAACGACTCAGAGATTCTGAGCTGCTCAACCTCTGACTCACTCAACAACACGCCAGGAATGTGTTTGTGCGCTGGCAACAGATGAAGGTCACTTCGCCTGGGAGATTTGAGTTGGTCCTTTAGTACCTTGCCTGATCTCTACTGACTGCAGCCGCTCCGAGACATAAAGCGAACAGCCGATCAGGAGAGAGGAGAGGGCCATGGCAGGTCCATCGATCAAACATTAATTACAACATCATCGTCTTCGTCCCGTAGCTCATCAACTGGTCCGTTTGCTAAATCCGCTCTTCTTTCCACCGAGCCCACCTCCTCGGCTTCCTCAGCGATAGCTCCACAGGGCGCCATGATGTACCTGTAGTCCCCTCCAATGGCCAGCGCGGCCCCAGAGCCCACCATGAGCCAGTCCTTCTCCTCGTCCTCTGCCCGGCGCTGCCAGGGGACGCTCCAGCTGGAGCCCTCCGCTGCGGCCTCCGGTCCCAGGATCCGAGCCCCCCTGGCTCCTTCCTCTCTGTCCGTCTCACTGTTGTCCTCTTCCAGGTTGACGTAGAGCAAAGACTCCTTCAGAGGGGCGACAGGGGACAGGGCCAGGTGCAGCGCCTCCAACTGAGTGACCAGCTGCGGGAAACTGGGACGGCATTTGGGGACTGGGCTCCAGCATCTGTGCATGATCTCATAACTAGCAGACAGAAGACAAAGAAAAAAAAAAAAAATTGGAAAATGCTTTAGAAAGATCACTCTGAAGCATTTTGAAACGTTAAAGCTGCAGTATTTCATCCAACTTTTATGAAATATGTTTTTCACATATTTGTTAAAACTGTCACCATTTTGTGACACGGACAGTATGAGACAGATAATATGTGAACAGATCGATCTCGACCTCTTCTATGAGCTTCTACTGCCATCTGAACAAATTCTCAACTCCCGGGTCAGAAACAACCAATCAGAGCCAACCTCATGTACTCCCTGCTTATCGTGCCAATGGCAGAGAAACAACTTACCAATACAGGAAAACTATTTACACACCATCATTGGTGGCCATGCTAGCTAGCATTAGTATTCACAACGGGCTATGCTAGATGAAGGGTAGCAGAGAGAAAGGGAGAGGGAAGGAATCATCAGCGCCACACAAAGGGTGATTGACAGGACTTAGATCCTTCTCCTAACTCTGATTGGTCGTTTCTAGTTCGTACTGGCAGAAGAGCTCCATTTATTCACAGATCATCCATCTCATACCAACAAACATGTAAAAAAGGAGGGTGAAATGTGACAAAAAAGTTTATCTCTAACTCTGTATATGATATATTATAAACTAATATTCTCAATGTCTGCTGGTATGTGAAGACTCACATATCCTCTCTGCAATCTGCAGGTTTCTTCAGACGCTCTCCTTTGATCAAAAACTCATAGATCTCAGAGTTTTCCACTCCAGGATATGGAGTCTGACCCCGGGTCATGATCTCCCACATTGTTACACCAAATGCCCACTGAAACAAATACAGTTAAATAAATACATCTGCATAAAACCACAGTTAATCCATAAATTAATAAGTTAGCAATGTATATGTTTGTGTGTGTGAGTACCACATCGCTCTGAGTGGTGTACACATTGTCTGCCAAGCTCTCTAGAGCGATCCACTTGACAGGCAGTTTGGAAACAGAGCCCTGGCGGTAATAATCTCCACTATAGATTTTCTTAGAGAGTCCAAAGTCTGCCACACACACAGACATGTTCTCGTTCAACCTGTAACACATACACACACACGCAGTCACATTTTCATGACTTTGGCGACTTTACATCCACTTCCATTCATTTTCTACAGCCTAATCCCATCCTAACCATCGCAGAGCTAAGCCCTAAACCCCAAATCCCAAAACAGCATTTCCCCTCATGGAGACCAGCAAATGTCCCCACAAAAAGCAGTGGTCCCCACAACTCCACAATTTAGACATAAATAGGACCCCACAAGGATATAAAAACCTACTTCACACACACGCACACACATACTATAAAGTACTTTTGTTCATTTTTTCCCCTTTTTGTAAGTTGTCCTGGCTGGCTTGCCACATATTTTTTTCACTCAGTAAATGAGGAGTTGATAAAAACTAGTTATGTCAGAGGGACTGCATTTCAAATGGACTCCATTTCAAGTGAGGTCACTAATTGTGCCAAATTAATAACCTAATTAATATTGCAATTGCTTAAGTCATGACAGCATCAAAACCAAATTTAATCCAAGGAAGAAAGAAAGAAAAAAGGTAGTCCTGCTTTTCTTTCACTTCTCTACCCTTCCACAGACAAAAGATGGAGTGCTACACTCCTTTTTAACTTTAATCCATTTCAAAATGATCAAAAAATCTTTTAGGTCCAAGTGAGACCAGTGTTTTCTAATGGAGTTGGTAAATGTCAGCTCAAGCTAAGAAAAGTGTTCTGACTGACATGCAGTTTCGGGCGGCCAGGTCTCTGTGGATGATGCTCTTGCTGCTCAGATACTCCATCCCCCGAGCAATGTCCAGCATGAACTGCACCAGAGTCTGGAGAGAGAGGTCCTAAAACAGAGACAGTATGTTGTCAGGAGTTTATCAGGCATCAGGTGCAGGCATGAAATGATTCATAACCAGTTGCTTACAAATGGGTCATCCCCCAAACGAGACAACAGCAGGAAGGTGTGTAGATCTCCGTGCTTCATAAACGGCAGGACCACCATTGGGATTGGCAGCCGTTGGCCAGGACGCCGGTGCAGACTCACTCCTGTTGCACAGAACAGACTGTGTACTGGGTTTTCTGACAGCTTGTTGAAACATTCTGTGTTTTGCTGGTGCGTTACCAATGAGCTTGATGACATTGGGATGGTGGAAGTCCTTCATATACGCAGCCTCCTTTAGACACTGTTCAATGTCACCTGAAGAGGTGATGTCAGCTGCACAAGAAAACACACACATTTACATTTTGACCCCCCACTTCTTTAACATGACACAAACACTGTGGCCAGCATGACTGGGAAGTTTGGAAGAAAGTAGATAATGAAAGGCTCACTCGAATATAAGTAGCAAATTTTGTGAATTTTTACCTAATAAATTTGGTGGCACATTGGCCAAGTTAGTTCAACATATCCTCCATTTGGAAAGCACTTCCACACTCCCCACTCACCGCAAAGGGCTCTCTGTCTGTCAGTCGTTAAAACGCTGCTATTCAAACAATTAATCAATACTCTCCTTCTTACATTCTTTTTTTTCTATTTGGGAAAAATGGAAATAGAAATCCCATGATGACTCACATTTCAACACTTTGACAGCCACCTTCTGCATCGATGAGTCATCAGTCTTCAGAATGGCTTCACGCACTGAGCCAAACTCACCTGTAAAGGTCAACATGCACACATCTACATCCAGCTTCTATATCACGTCATCCCATTTCTTCACTCAGTTCATGAATTTTCCTATGTACTCAACAGAATTTCTGTTTTGTTAAAGGATTTATTAATTGTTTCTTTCACTAGTCTTAGAACTAATATATTTAAACATTTTTGTCGAATCCGATTTTTTAGAACACAAATTCTTTTTAGACTTTTTTCAATGGTTTTTTCATGTTTTGATTGCTATATTAACTTGCAGTCACTAGATGGCAGCACTGCTCAAATTAATCAACAGTCTACCTGTTGAACCCAGTAGAAGAAGCAGCCTACACAGAGAGTACACACAGCTGACAGAGGAGAAGAGCTGGAGAAGTTTGTGACAGTAAATGTATTATTTTTTTTAAAAATAGTGGCAGAGGCTAGAAATGCAAATATAACGAAGTATCAGGGCAAGAAGACTAAGATATTTTATTTCTTACTTACAAATATTAAGGTCATAATATTAGCAGAATAAAGAGGAAACGATTCTGGTGTTTATTTCTTAATTTTCAGGTCATTTTTGTGTTGCTTTACCAAACCAAATATTGGGTTTGGATTGCTACTGACTGGTTTATGTGGTGGTGTTACCTTTTCCCAGCATGTGGCCCAGAGTAAGAAGTCTCTCTGAAATCAACACATCCTGCAGCTTGTTCTTCAGTTCACTGCTGATGCATAGACTGTCCACTGAAGGAAGGAAGACACAGTCAAAGGTAATCCCAACCTGGGATTATCCACTCAGTGTTACATTTGAAACTTATCTCCTGGTGAGCAGAGGAGAGAAAGGAGAACTAAGATATCATAAATGAGCAATCGTCATATTGCTTCAACTTTAGCCTGTTGACAGACATAAAGTGCTGGAAGAAAATATTTGGTACTTACAGAATGAATCTGTTTTTAGTTGTTTTTTGCCACATGTAAAGGTCAAGACAATTTTAATATCATACAAAGATAACCTAAGTAAATACAAAAAGAAGTTTCCGAAAGATGAAAGAAGTCTACCTGGCTTTACATTAAAAAGTCTTCACTTTCCTTGATTAATCATGAATAATGTGTAATGAACCACTTTTCTTTTCATCTCACTGCTGCTAAAACCGCAGAATCACAAAAATCCCCTAAATGGAATTAAAAACAAAAAGCAACACATCATGTCCCATCTGAAGAAATTCACAAACAAATCAGAAATGAACACCCTGACATCAATCAGTCTGGAAAGGTTTCTAGAGATGCATCTTAGGCTTTGGGACGAGAGAGAATCCCAAGTGTGGTGTGAGACCCAAACCTGCCTGGGGCGTTAGAAACCTACAGGACGCCTCCATCAACGCACTGGGTGACAATGACTAGCTACAACACCTGATTGCCACGGTTACGTAGCTGGGCTCTGAAGAGCGGCTGCTGATCTGAAGAATGGCGGTGATGTATGACTAGAGGCGTTTTCAGGAGCTGTCTCTACTAGAAAGATGATTATTTTCCACATACAAACAAAAAATTTATCAAATTATTTCATGTTTGAAAGAGGAAACTTGACCAACAATGTTCATATGTCAGTAAATTCAGAAAAACAGAAAAAAAAACTCCTGGCATTTGCTAGCTAGCAAATACCCCCTTAAACATTTACTGTTTAAAGGGGGCAAATGTTTAAGACGGGAAAGCACCTGCTGTGGCAAATACTTTTCCACAGCAGTGTCATTAGTAAAGAGATGTTACTTTCTGTACCAGCTCCGAGCAGAAGAAGGTCTCGTAGGAAAGCGTTCACTCACAGGTGGACTCGTGCAGGTCAGTCACGTTTCTGCTGAACGACCGAGCTGCAGTGAAGAACACCGAACTCTCTGGACCAGGACCCTTAAAGGCTGAACTGCAAACAGACACAACGCAAAATCGAGATCAACTCTCTTCCTCTGTGTGTTCAAACAAGACATCTCACTCACACACACACATCAGGCATCATACCCAAACTTTGTTTCCTTCTCTCTGCGCTGAGCTGCGATGGTGAGCAGCAGCCCAACAATGGTGGCCACTAGCAGGCCGAGCAGCAGCCCCACCCACATGCGGCTACGCTGCACCTGGACAATGGCTGATGGAGCAGCAGGCGGGCAGACATCAGTCCAGTTTAAAATAGAACAGAACAAAATAAACCTTCACAACAACAATTAAGATCTACTCTCTTAAATGGACAATAATCCAACAGGAAATCATATACAGTATAGTAAGGAATCACAATACACCTTTGTGATAATGACCTTTTTAAATTCTCCACCTTAAAATTAGCCAAATTTAAATCTAGTACTATAGACAATACAACTAAACAAAAACTTCAACAATATTTAACTAATAAAAAGTAGCAAACATACTTTAAAAACTAACTGACTTAGGCAAACTGAACTGTACTGAGAAAAACAAAACTAAAGCAATCCTGATAGGAAGCAAACATCTGTTTAACAGGAGGTCCTTCTGCTGCCTGGGAGGAAACATTCATCAGATAAATACCACCTTGGTTAAACCGGACCAACCACCTGACAGGCTACCTGAGGCAGGCATCACCAGCACTGGGGGGCTCCAGGGTCCACAGCCAACTGCGGTGCAGGCTGCCACCTGGATGGAGGCGTTGAAGAAACGGGCTGCGTCTAACATCAGAGTAAAGTTGTCCTTAAACAGCAGAGGTTCCTGGAGGCACACAGTTGAAGATATGAGGAACTTTAGCTGGGACAGAACAGAACCCAGCATCAGACCCTGACTGCCCTCCAGGCCATGCAGGTTGATGGCAGCGACAGAGAGTCTGTCCTGATTGCTCTAGATAACATCCAATCTGATCTGTAATTAAAAAAAAAAAAAAAAAAAAAAAAAAAGACACACACCTCCAAGACTCCAAGACACAAAATACTTACACATTTTGACTCCTGGCTTATTACAGATTAACTAAACAGCTTTAACAGCAGCAAACAGAAAAGAATTTAGTGAAATCAGATTAAGAAGTAAAAACGCCAACACTTTATCAGAGGGGGCGTGCATAAGACTGACATGACACTGTCATAAACATGGAGTCATTATGAATGTTTATGACTGTTGCCATGAAGTGTCATTAGGTAAATAATGACACTTTTAATGCTGCCAAGATGACACTTTTAATTGACTTTTAATGCAACTTTGCATAAAAAATCCCTTTAAGCACTTTTAATCCAACTTTCAATGTATATTTGCATTAAATGTTATGTCATATTTATGACAGTGTAATGCCAGCCTCATGAACACTCCTTCAAATAAAAAGTTTCTGTAAAAACTCCCCAGCAGGACTTGCTGCAGTGATCAACAGAGAAAGTAAAAACAGTTTACACTAAATGAAGCCAAACTCTGTCCCAGAATCAGTTGGTGCATCTAATAAATCAGGGAGTGGCGAGAATACCTTCATCGGTTGGAGCAACATTCCCTACAGCCTCATGGAAACACTAGCATCAAGAATGCTCATTACAGACACACACACACAAACATATCACTCAAAATTTTCATCAACTCAGATTCATCTTCCAAATTAGTAAAACAGAAAAGAGTGAAGACCCTGACGGGTGTGTGTCCAGGCCTATTCTTCCATTGTAAGGTAAAGTAATTTTATTTACACACATTTTCAACAACAAGGCAGTTCAAAGTGCTTTACATAAATTAGAAGGAAATACTAATGAAACAATAAGCCAAGGAAAGAGTGAAAAGAAAAAACAAAAATGTATAAATGAGGTCTTGGTTCTCCATTGTAGACAGAACATCAATGATTTACGATACGCTAAACTGCAGTATGTAACCTTAATATAATTGTTTTCAATGTTATGAAACAGATAATGAAAAAAAATTATAAAAAGATCAATCTCTTCTGGTTTTTCCCAGTGCTAACAAGAAACAACCAATCAGAGCCAGGAGGCGGATCTTCGCGCTGTCAATCATGCCCATGTATCATCTGTCTTATATTAAATTGTCATGACATGGTGACACAACATATTCCTTATAAAGGTTACACAGGGCAGCTCTAAATGTTGAAAACAAACCATGAGGTGGTGGAGTCATGGATGGTGTGCTGTGCTACGACGGCGTGTTCACCTGAGGTTCTCCTCCATGAGTCCACTGCAGCTTGTAGGCCAGCAGTTTCCCCTGCAGCTCTTCCTCCTTCAGCCTGGCCCACTGCAGAGACAGCTTCTGCCCTGACAGCTCAAAGCTCAGGTTCCTGGGGGCCACAGAGGGCACTGCAGACAGGGCCACACAGTTCTGTCAGCACCAGCTGTATTTCTCATCTGCCATGTTAGCGGAACAATCCAAAGCTGAAAGTGGGTCACTTCAGCTCGATTCTGGCTCGACACGGTATTCAGGATTTTTCTAATTTTATAAATCAGTTTTTTGAAAATCTGACTTTTTAAATGTTTGAACAAAATGGACTTGCACCTGAACCATTAAGCAGCTGTATATGGAGACTGCAGGGCAACAGCAGAGCTACCAGAACGACTTCCAACTGCTCAAAGGATCCACAGCATGTCACTCACTTCCTGTCAGTTTAAAGTCTATAACCAGCTTCAACATGCGCAAAATACACACTAAACTCTGGCCATGTCATCCAGAAGCTAATGCTTCTTTTTTATTATGTTTTTATTTCTTTACTTTATCTATATGGTTTTGATAACATTGGGAAGGTATAAATTTTGCTGGATGTTAAATTCTCCCACAAGTTATTGCTATAAACGATAATATGGCCATTTTTTGTCAAAAGTGATTTGTTTTTTTCCAAAATAATCTTTTGGCAAAAATAGAGGTGGTCTTTTTTTTTTAGGAAGATGATAATATGTTGTCTACATCATGTTTTATTATTTTACTTCCTAATAGTTTTTAGATATACTCTTTAGAAAAGCCTGCATAGGAACAAGCATTTACACCGTAAGCACCATGATACAGGCCTGGGAGTGCTGCTTTGTTCAGTCTGTCTATGTTATTGTGTGTCTGTCTCTATCAATTACTAATAATAAATAACATGTTGGTTCATATTCCTGCAGGTGGCACTAAAATCACTTTAGCCGGCCCTTGTAAATGGATTGAGGCCACAAACAAAAGCTCATTGTACAGAGAGGACTGGAATCCACTGGAGTAGGTCCAGCTGGACCAGTGCGCACGCATCCACACACACACACACACACACTCGTATGCACACACAAACAAACAAACACCCACCAAACCAGAGGGTTCAGCTCTAAGCAGGGGACCAGCAGCTCCAGTGTTTACTAATGAAACTCTGCAGCAGGCCCTGAGCTCAACACCTGGCTGTAAGCAGCAGCCACCTTAAACACATCCACCATCAGCTTCTTCACCTGACTCCGGGGTGATGAAGGTCAGCCACGGGGAAAACGGGGAGGCTCCCACCTCGTTCGCACAGGAGACCCTCAGGCTGTAGTTGGAGTGACTCCTCAGGCCTGTTAGTGTGTGGGTGTGAGGAGGAACCTGCACCTCCTGCTGGGGGAGGTTCCACCGGCGCCCCGACACCCGCACCACCTGCAAGGGACAACCACTGACAATGTACCTCTACCTCTACCTCTGTGTGTGTGTGTGTGTGTGTGTGTGTGTGTGTGTGTGTGTGTGTGTGTGTGTGTGTGTGTGTGTATTTGCGTGCGTGCGTGCGTGTGTGTTTTACCTGAATCACACAGGTAGACAGTTCAGAGTAACCCATGAATCCCGGTTTCCATGACAATGTAACGTTGTTGTCTGTAATCCTGAGAAGCTGCAGGTCCACCGGAGCAGCTGGCAACACTTCAGCAGACAGACAGAGAGGCTGACTGGTGCGTCATTTATTTATATAGAACATTTCAGCAACAAGGCAGTTCAAAGAGATTGTCTTTTCAAAATAGTACCTCCTTGTTCCCTCTTTGTGTTACGTTTTTGTTTTGTGATAAATGTAAACGGTAAAGAGAAGGAATTTTGTAAATGATCACAGACTGAAACTGTAAACTCTAGGTGGAATCAAGCTTTTGTAATCTTCTCAATGCTTCAAAAATAAAGAATTAAAAAATATATATCAGTCGTAATTTATGAAACAAGCAATAAACATAATCAAAATCATCAAGCAAATACAAAACTAATAAGCTCATCGATGTCCCAGTTCCTGCTGAACAAATAACTCTAAACAGGTGAGTTTTAAGTCTTGATTTAAGGGACTCAGTGTTTCGGCTGTATTGCAGTTTTCTGGAAGTTTTCTTCTAGATAAATGGAGTTCTGGATGCAGAGCAGAACCAGAACCAGAAGACCTGAGAGGTTCTGAAAGGTTGATACAACAACAGCAGATCTTTAATGTACTATTAGTGATCTATAAACTAGCATCAGTATTTTAAAGACTATTTTCTCAATGAAGGAATTCAGATCTGGGTGATGTTCTCCATCTATCTGTTCTGATTGATTTTTTTAGGCAGATGTATGAAGACACCGTTGCAGTAATCAATTCAACAAAATTTAAAAGTATGAATGAGTTTCTTTAGATCTTGCTGAGACATTAATCTTTTAATCCTGGGTATGTTCTTCTGGTGACAGAGTCCATCACTACAGCCAGATTTGGAGCAGGACACACCTTTAATGTGGACGGTTCCGGTTCTGGACACAGAGATTCCTCTGGCATTCTTTGCTTCGCAGTAAAACTTGATGCTGCTGTTCACACCTGCACCCACCCACCCACCCACCCACACACACACACACACACACACACACACACACGGGACAGGAAAGAGCTGGAGTTTTAGCAGCAGCTGAAGAAAAATGAGACAAGCTTTTCACATTTTATTCTTATTTAAAAAAATAAAAATCTGAAAAGTGTGGTGTGAATCTATATTCAGCCCATCTCTCCTGAATATTTAATGGAAGAACTCTTTGCTGAAGATCTTCACCATGTCTTTCCCCAGATTCTCAGCTCAGTTTAGGTTTTGACTTTGACTAGACCTTTTTAGTTCATGCATTTCGTTTTTTTCCCCCATGAGAATATGCTTTAATATAACCCCTTCTATTAGAGCTCTGGCTGCATATACTATATGAAGGACTTTGAATTAATATGATTTGAATAATGAATTTAATTCACAACATTTAATTAAATAAAATTGCTTAGAGCTGCGAATGTCACATGATCTCTTGGGGAAAAAAAAGACGGTAGCACTTTATTTGACAGGGTGTGCATAAGACTGACATGACACCGTCATAAACATGACATAATATCTGTCATGAACATGATGGAGTCTTTATGAATGTCTATGATTGTCGTCATGAAGTGTCATTCGGTAAATAATGACACTTTTAATGAAAAGTTGTCACTCTTATTGGACTTCTACAGCAACTTTTAGAGCAACTTTTATTTACCAAATTCATAAAGACTCCTTCATGTTCATAACAGGTGTTATATCATGTCCAACAAGTCACTTGTTCCACTAGCAGTAGGCCAGATGGTTCTTCTGTATGAATTTATCTTGCCACAACACACAATGTGTCCCATAACTGGATTACTAAAAGCTTCAGACAGGATTTCTATCTGAAGCCGATCTGAGCTGCAGGGATCCACAGCGTTATCCCTGATGGGTCCCTCGGCCGGTCTGCATGATGTTGTTTGCTCTCTAATGTTCTCTAAAGAGTCCCTTAGGCAAGCAGCAGAAGAGTAAAGACTCAGATTAAATAACACAAAGCAGGAGTCTGACTACAATTAGGTTCTGAAGGCAACTGGTAAAACTGGATTTTACTGAATCAATAAAGTTAAGTAGAAGTGTGAGTCAGACTTTTCAGGTCTTTATTTGTGAAGGGTTTTATTAAAACTTAATGTTGTTTGTTACATAAAGGCCAATAAAATACACTGAAGTCTGTGGTTGTAAATGAATTTAGTGAGTGTCGTAAGATCCTGTCATAACAATCTACATCAACAGGCAGGATCAGTTCAGATGTCAATGTCCCAACATGCCTGACTGACAGGAAATACTGTGTGTGTGTGTGTGTGTGTGTGTGTGTGTGTGTGTGTGTGTGTGTGTGTGTGTGTGTGTGTGTGTGTGTGTGTGTGTGTGTGTGTGTGTGTGTGTGTGTGTGTGTGTGTGTGTGTGTGTGTGTGTGTGTGTCACCTTGTTTGTAAATCATTAACAGGTCCAGAACAGAGAAATGTATCATGCCTGTTTCTTCCATGCTGATTGGTGTATGGAGCTTGTGACACATCAAATTAGAAACGTTCAATTCTAAAAGGAAAGAAAGAGCAACTAAAATTTCAAGATCCTGCCTCAACTTTAAACTGAAACACTTTCCAGTCTTTTATTTTGAAGTTCTGATGTGGAGCTCGGTATTGTAGAAGTGACCTTCAGATTAAATCCTGTAAGCATCAGCTTTTTTGAGTTCAGTTCTAGGAGCTAAATATGCAGTCACGGCATATTTAGGTTCATTGTTGTTTAATTATGATGCAGAATGACTAGAAGCAGATGAATTTGTTGCAAAGTTAAAACTACTTAGAGTAAAAAGCAGTTTTCTCAGGAGGAAGACTTCCTGTCTGAACCCTCACTCCATCTGTTTTTGTCGTTTTCTCCTCGGGCAAGAAACTTCAGCCATCTCGCCTGCTGGTGGAAGCCAGAGGACCCCATAGTAGCCATGGCTACCATCAGTGTACGAATGTGTGAATGATTGATTAACTGTAGTGTGAAGCGCTTTTGAGTCCTCGGACTTGATAAAGCACTTTAAAAGTGTGAAGCCATGTTTCAGACTCTCCTACCTAAACCGACCTTTACGTATCAGTATCCAACTTAATCCCATTATTACCAGAACGATTCTGTTGGCTGCTTCTGCAGCAGTAAAGTGGTTTGTGCTGGTATGCAGTGAGCTGTATTATTAAAACAACTGGTTTAGCCAAACTTCTGGTACAAACCTGCAGACATTTCCTTTAGAAGCCAGGATATGTCTGGACATGCCTACATGTTTCACTATTCACACTTTCAACCAGATTGAAGCAAAGTTTGTGGCTGCAGCAGGTGCAAGTTGAACATGCAACCAGAGGGAACCTGGACTATTATTGCTATCAGCGAATTCATTTCCATCAGAAGCTCTCAGGGTCCAAAGACTCCATCTTCCTGCTGACTGGTTGTATTTTAATTTTACCAGATTAAAGCCCTTTCTGTCCTACCATCCCAGACACTAACATGTAAAACCCTACTGGAGCTTTGGTCAGATCAGACCAAGTTGGCGCCTTTTCAGGAACAAACACAGGAAGGGTTTTCACCCAAGCAGAGGTTCTGACCTGGGACATGGAGGAAAGAGGGGGATTGTTGGGGTCCTCCCTCCTGGACTCCTCCCAGCCACCACAGCACTTCCACAGGCTCAGGGGGGCCGACAGCGGCACAAGAGAGGTTAAAAGGGATGTTGGGGAACGTCGCCACATCCTGAGGTTCCTGGATGAAGTGAGGGACGCCTGTGGGGGGAGGATGACCACCAGGGGACTGAGCAGGACCGAACGCAGAGACAGATTTACTACAGCAGTGTGTTTACGGCCTTACCTTCAACTGTTATCCAGGCTCGTTCAGAGGTGAACTTCTGACCGTGAGACTCCACCAAACACCAATACTGACCAGCATCCTGCTGCTGGACCGACTTCACACTGCAACCACAAGGTAGAACGTCACAACCATGGGCATGCTTCAGCATTGCTGCCTCTGCAGGTCCAACAGAAGCGACAATCAGCTGACATCACGTCTACAAACGGACAACCAACAACAATCAACCAAAGCTCCGTGGTGGAGGAAAACTGTTCCACCGCATCGTGCAGCTGTCTGCTGATGTCATCGACACCAATATGGTTTTTCAAGTAAATAGTAGCGGTGAGACTCAATGAACATTTTTCATTGAATTAATTGGAGTGTCTGCAATTAATTACATTTCAGTTGAACAGTACTGTACATACAGATAATGTAAATAGCATTTTCAATGAAAAAAAAAAGAAGAGATTTTGCCGCTAAATAATTGACAAATAAATAGGGATATAAAATAAATAACAGAGATCTTTATCGTTTTTACTCATTTATTAAAAATGATAATTTTTTAAATAATTTATCATTATTATTTATAATATTGATCATAATTAATTATAATTCTTATAATAATAAGAATGATTAATTATTACTAATAATCATCATCAGATTCTGTATCTTCACTGGTAGGTTAACTCCATTTATCACAACAATAATCTTTTCCAGCATCTCATCAGATCGATTTTTGAATCAAAATCTCAACCTCCAGTCGACCAAGAGAACTTGTTCTGTAGCTGTTTGAGAATGTCGTGTGTGCATCAGATTTAAGGGCGTACTAGAAACATATGAACACAAAGGTTCTGGCTGGAACCTGTCAAAAGTCCCAGCCCTTGTAAATAGCAAGCTGAAATATGTTATGTCCAGAGGTCCCCAAAGCAATTCGCACTACATTCAGTCATTCACCCACACATTCCCTCACTGTTTTTCCTTATTGATGCTCAGGTGATCAAATACATTTAACCATATACTTTTAATGAGAGTCTGGTTAATGTTTTGGATGTTTATGTACATTTCACTTTAGATGCAAAATAACAGAACCAACTAAAAATCATATTGTCTTTACTGCTCCCCAAAATGTAGTCCCCAAAACATTCTCTTTCTTTTGACTGTCTAATCTTTAGGGGAAGATCTGTTTTCAGATCAAAAGAATGGTTTATGTTTACTAAAGGGGTTGTATCGTGGAAAGACTATGAACATTTTCTTGCATGTAAGTAGGAAGTAATCAGTAGAAAGTGACTGAATTTCCTCACTTCAAATAAAACTAAAGAAGGTTGGATTTTCTGAGTGGCTCATGCAACTGCTTCTTTCTAAACGTTGGGATCGTTACATCAGGCCCTTTGCTCTGGGGAAGCGTTGGAACAGCGTACTGCTTCCCGAGCCATTCTTCTGTTTGTAATGGCTGCTGACAGAGCGGGACCACAGAGGTCTGAGCCGAGTGGCCCAGTGGGCCACAGTGTGCTGCCAAGCATGCTGTCCTGATTGAAATCTGCTTTCAGTGCGAGACAGAGCTCTGTGACAGAACCTCAGCACACTAAATGAGAAATAACAACCACTTAAAATTAGACATGACTGTTTTTATTTCTTATTTGTCCAAGTCTTCTATTGTTCTACTGTGCCTAATACCCAATAACATAATTTTTTTTTAAATCTCTTTCATTTCAGTGGCATAGAATAAATCACAGCTTTTAGTCAAGCAGGTCCTGATTTAGAACTGAAAAAGTGACAGATTTATCCAGAAATCCTGCAGCATGAGTCAGAACTCTGACTCCTTATGTCCTGCACTTCTCTGCTACTGCTGGCAAATTGATGCAGCAAAATTCAGACAAAATGAAATCTTCTTAAAGTAGAAACTGCTAAGATAAGACCTTCTATTCACTTTCCTTTTTGATTTGTAGTAAAATGGACGATAAACAACCAGGAACTTTTACAGAAAAACCACATGCACTTTTTTGCGCATGCACTAAAAGCAAACAAGTGCAATCTATTTTAGACAAAACATTTTGGTGTTAGGATGAGGTGGTGCTTTTGGCCTTGTCAAAATCAATGTATTTCAGTAGGAACACTTATTTTTGCATCACAACATGACGTCACCACTGGCACAGACTACTAAGAAGACAATGACAGGAAGTAGTAGGAGGATGACTTATCCAATTAACAAACTAAATAAAGTATGATTGAAATTGCTTTTCATATTTGGCGGAAACACAGCAATTGTGAAATTCCGTTTTTCGTCATTAGTAAAACATTGACAAAATTTGTGATGGAAACGCAGCTACTGTCTTGATTTAAAAAGAAGAAAAAAAATAGTCTCATCAGCTTACTGTCACATACCATCTCTGTGTGGTGTACCGGTTTGGCCAAAACACTGAGCAATGGAAAGACACATGTCGAGACTGTGATGAAGAGTTTAAACAATGCTGAGACTTGACCATAATCTAGAAACCTGTCACCTAGTTGGCAAATAAAAACAATAACAGCAACACCATTTTGCGTTTTCAGGGCATTAGAGGTTGAATTTTAATCTGCCCTTGGGAAGAGCGAGGAGGACAAAGTTTACAGGGAGGCGTGGGAGAAGTAGAATGATTAGTGCTAAAAACAAAAAGCAGCCCAGCCTCTATTTACGGCTGATCTGCTGTTTAGCCCTCAACAGAGCAGAAAAAAACACCAGCAACATTCACACACTCACTGAAAACCCAGAGCTTACAGCCACAGGGAGAAAATCACTCCTAATCTACTGATCTGATTTGTTTCTTCATCCAGAGAAGGAAAATAAAGTGATGATATTGTCTGGGCAACATCAGACTCCCTGTGGCGCGTTCAGACATCTTCCCTGTTTTTCACACCAGAAGCTCCAACCTGTTCACACAGTGCCGCTTTCATTTTCACATTTTGCCATAATAATCCCACAAATTTCAATGTATTTGATTGAATTTTTCTGTGACAGATGAAAGCAAAGTAGTGCACAATTGTGAAGAGGAAGTAAGAGAATAAAGGATTTTCAACATTTCTTTTACACATAAAACACTGAAAGACACACGTGTTTTTTCCACTCTGATTCCTCTACATAAAAAGATAAAAACTAGGAATTTATTCGTCTATCACATAAAAACAACATGTATGGCTGTAATGTGACAACATTAGAAAAAGTTTAAAGAATGAATATGTTCTGTAACTAAATGCAGACAATATGGATACATTTGCAATAGGGGTGCACTGATTTACCAGCCAGTTGACTTATTGGTGCCCATTTCCTTAATGGTTAGAGATCGGTGATCGCACGATACTTGCGTGAAAAGCAGGTCTTATCCCCTGATTGTATCTACCTCTGCCCACTGTTCTCTTCTGCTCTGCCTTTAGTGATGTTTGACTGACAGACCAACTCACCAGGTCATGTCTGCATGTCTGCAGTTAACAAAAGTCACCTCACTATTGCCAACTTGGCCAGCTACTTTCTATATGTAGCAACATTCAGACAAAAAAATGTTTTAAATCGGTATCGGGCAAAATCGGAATCGGTGGATCAGGTTTCTTGGTAATGAGCGACCGCCAAGAAAACAACAATCGGTGCACCCCTGAATTCGCAAGGCACTGTGAACTCAGCCATGTCGGCGGATCTCAGTCATTTCCAGTGTGGTGCTGCTGGACCTGTGGGACGTCTCCCAGTGCTGCTCTCCCAGGATGAGGAAGACCTGATCTGTGCTGTACAGCGTCTCCCCGTCCTTCATCCAGATGATGTCCGGATCGATCAGGCCTTTCACAGCGCAGCCCAGCCTCACCTCGTTCCCCTGAGACACCGTCTGATTGAACGGTTGCTTCGTGAAGCGCACACCTGCAGAAGAGGGGGATACTTTGTAAACCACGCCAACACTTATTCACAACAGGACCTGCCAACCAGGAAAAGCTGTAGTGGTGGCATAGAGCAGAGGGGAAGGAGATGAGCAGCGCCATACAAGAGTGTGATTGTCAGCACCAAGACCCGCCTCCTGGCCCTGATTGGTTGGTTAGATAGCACTGGGAGAAGGCAGAGAAAATGGATTTTTTTTTTCAGATTTTTGTCTCACTGTCACAATATAGTGACACTTTCAACAAATATGTAAAAATAAATCAATTATAGAAGTTACATACTGCAGCTTTAATGAGCATTTGAGGCAAATCAGCCAACATGCAGTGGATCCTGTTTGCCTACACCCAGATTTTCTTTGTAGAGCATATTTGAAAAATTACAAAAAAGATACATGACACATAATTGCCTGGCATTTGAAGGCAGCCATTTTCTTTGCTTCTGATGAAAATGTTTTCTTCCCTATTTCTGTAATCCCAAGAGGTTTTTAGAACAAGTCCCAAGTATTTGAAGGTTTGAGTTCATTGCAGGCCGTTTAGCTCCCGAACCCCCTCGGATACGGCCTCAAGTTGTTCACTGAGGTTGAGGTCAGGACTTCATGCAGGGCGCTCCATCCTTTCCACTCCTCAACATGTATGCCTGTTGTACAGCTGGTCCCCGAGAAGCCCCACTCTGTGGAGGTCTGACTGTCCCAAAAATGTTTTCATCCCAAGTTTTTTCTAGAAAATTTCAGAGATTAATCAAAATTTTTCTAAGCTTTTAGGCTGGAATTTACTCCTCCTCCCCCGGCCTCCCTTATCTACAAAGGCCCTAATACGTCCTCATATAATTCAGTTGAAGATTTGCTCACGTTTGTAATAGAAGCGCAGTGACAGATAATCTCCTTTTTGAGAACCATCAACAAACCTGAGGCATTGTTCAGATTCACTGACCAGTCTCCTTGTCTACTTTTACTAAAACTTCTCAGACTGCTGAATCCACTCCATACAGTCACTGTCCTCCATTGGGAACCCCAACTCTGTCGCAGTTGAACCATCTGGCAGCTCATTTGAAATATGTCGATGATCAACGATGATGCTAACACCGTCATCAATCGTTGCTTCGGTCTTCTTGAGTTTGAAAGGCCTCCTAATATACTTCTTGTCAGTGCGTCCATAGAGCTCCGTCTTTGTCTCACTTGTCTCTTGAAGCCACATGGTTTGTCCTTAAGAGCATCTCATCAGTCCATGGGAATGTAAAGTTTACTGTGGACAGTCTGTTGATCGTCTGCAAACCGTCCACAGTCTGTGCTTCTGGACATTAAGATCTAATGTCCAGAGGCTTCCAGGTCAGGTCAAGCTTGAGCCTTGTTATTTCTTGGTTTGTTCCTAAAAGAATTGAACCCACTTCCTGTCATCTGAGGAGGGGAAGTTTAGGTCTTCTTCCAGATCTTTGGAAAATGAGAATACAGCTGTAGAAATGATCCTCATGGGCAGTCGCTGGGACTAATGAGCTTCAAAAGACTTTGTTTGTGTAAATCTACCAATATGTTTCTCTGACCTTCAGATAGTTCCCTACATGCTTCTGTTCTTCTACGTTTTGGTCGACCCAATGTTTTATCATGCTGCTGAAGAGAAACGGCTGCATTTACTCATAATCTCTGCCAAAGTCAATAAAAACAGAAAAGCATTTGTGGCACTTATTCAAAGATTTCTATGGATGTGCAAATTTAAGCCGTGTGTAATGGAGATATTCTGTTTTAGGTTGAAACCATAACACACAGTTCACAGAGAAAACCTGGAAGAACAATGGCCTCCATAAAGTAGTACCAGTTTTTATTAATATTAGACCTAAAGTCTAATCTGACAGATGTGAATGCTGAAGTGATTTTGTTGAACAAAAACTTACATTCTTTAAAACTTAATTTATCTCAGTAACACTACTCAAAAAGTTCTCATTTTTGTTGAAACTGAATTCTGTGTTTTCATAAGCAGTGAACTATAATAAAAACACTCATGCATCCTTCTCTGTGTGATGAATCTGTGTAATATTCATCTTTTTTTTTTAAAGCACTTGAATTATTGAAATGAATTTAATTTAGTTTGATAACATTCAAACTGCTCATGAAATGATTCAGGGAGATGAATCTGTACTAAGTTCAGATCTCTCATAAACAGATTAGACGCCTGAAAAACTACATTCTGACTGTGATCTCTGACTTCACAACTTAATCTCAGAAGTTTGACATTTTCTCAGAATTGAAAACAGTTTCTTTTCCCAGGGGCCCTGATCCTCTTCCACATCTCTGTAGATGTTCCTGTTGGACCAGAGGTAAAGTTTATTATGGTCCAGCAGTCTTACAGCTTCACTGCTGGTGTTTCTGCTCCATGTAATGAGAGGAAAGTTCACATGTCATAACTTGTTGTCCCTCCCGGGTCCAACAGGTGAGACTCAAAGTTCGTCCTCAGCATGTTGTCCTCAGCATGTTGATCTGGCTGTTCCCACAGGGGGACGCCGAGGCTGAGAAAGTCAGGGAACCATTAGCTCTCCCAGCTAACTGACTCAATAACACTCACCGCTCCCACAGCTCCCAGTAAGAGTCCGCAGAGCAACAACAACGACCCACAGCAGCGGCTTCATCTTCTCATCGTCTCAATGGGCTCCTTCTGCCACTTTGACCGACGTGTCGCTCCGCTCCGCTCTGCTCTTCCTCATCGTTCATGAAGCCTGACTTTCCAGCGCGTGAACCGAGGAACACCGACGGAATGACCGGTGGAGGGGAGGAGAGGGAGAAGTGGGGAGGGAGGGGAGGAGAGGACTGGGGACGAGAGGGGAGGGGAGGGAAACACTGGAGGAGCGGCGGAACTCAGAGGAGACTCGGGGAAAACAAGCTGGTGGTGGATCTCCCCCTCCTGAACACTGACTGCACTCAGTTCAATAAGCTGGAATATCATTGAAAACATAGGAACTTTATCACTAAGTGCAGCACATTATATCTGTTATGATGACTTTACACTAATGAAAACATGACACTTAAAATTAAAATATTACATAAAACTCAAATGGACTTTCTGAATAGCTTATATTTATATAGATGTCTTTAGTAAATAACTTTGTTTTTGACCTCTGTAGACCTGTGGATGTAATATTACATCAGCCTGTATGAAAAATGCTCTGCAAAGATGTGTGTATATGTGTTTACATGTGAATGGATGCTTGCATGTATGCATGTATGGATGGATGGATGGATGGATGGATGGATGGATGGATGGATGGATGGATGGATGGATCCCTCTAATTTGCTTTAAATGTCCCTGCAGCTGAGATATTCACATGTGTCCAGAATATGCCCACTGCCATCCTGTGTGTCTCTGCTGCAGCTTCCTGTTGATAACATCCTGTTTACAGCCACACAATGTTCAGGTTGATCCAGCGTCGGCTGATGAAAACACAGTTTAACCAGAACATTTAGAGTTGGAGAACCGATAGATGGACAGGTTCATTCAGATGTTTAAAGAAAGTCTAGTGAAGTTCTCCTGTGATGTTATTGAGAATTGATTTGCGTTCTGATATGTTTTTGTTTAGATCAATGAAAGTTTGTCAGAAATATTTTAAATGTTTTAGGCAGTAATTTAAAAAAACAGTTTGATGTTTAAACTGATGAAAATAAATAAAAAAGATATTAATTAATAGTGGCCACTGTAAATTATTTGAATTAAAATGTGTAATGTGTAAGAATAGTGATCACCCATCTTTGTATTTATGGACTTAAAAATTTAACGTTTGAATTAACATAACTTCATGTTATTGATCTTTTCCCAGCGTTTTGTTTAATTCACATTCCCATCAGCTCAATTTTTAATCTCTTGTTTTTCTGGTGAGCAGAATCAGATTAAGCTGCCTGGAAAAGAATCTGAGTTTACGGCCATGCTTTTGTAGATCAGCAGTTTTAGGTGACCCAGTATGGACCCACGGTTTCCAAAACAAGCCCATATCATCACTCCTTCACCACCATGCTTGACAGTTAAAGTGCCGTGTTTTTGTGTGTGGCCAAACACGAAATGTCCCCAGCGAGCTGTCACTTTTTTTTTTTTTTTTTTTTATAAAAAAGATGCATCCTTTTTCCACCTCGCTAAAGAAGTTATAAGGGTTTTGTATTTTGCTAATAATCTTTTTATGAGCTTTAAGGTCAACCTGCTGCTATAGGCCTGTGGTGTTTGACATGGAGCTAATCATCAACACAAACCTGTCCAACATGTTCAGTTGGCAGTTGTTTTCTCCTGACAGACAACTGACTGGAACGACGACACAGGCTGTTAAAGCTGGACTCAAATATCAGTGAAGTTTTAAGAGAAAAAAAACAAAGCACACATTGACTAACTTGTTAAGCATCTGCTTTAATTAAATACAAGACAAAAAAATATTATAGATAAATTTCCATTGACATGCTGGAGAGCCACTCCTTCACTCCACCCGTTTGTTTCAGCAGCAGAGAACAGAATGCGTCTGTTTAAAACACAATCACAGAGCAGGCAACGACACATACTGGCTTCAGCAGAATATCACTTCAGTTGATTGTTTTAAAATAACGGTAAGTGAATACACCTGCTTAGTGTCTTAGTAAAAAGTAAGTACACACTTTGAAAAAGCATCCACAGGCCGTTTCGCGTACGACTTTTCCACTTTTAGTTGCGTTCCATTAATACGTTTTATTGTGAATGAACCAATAGAGAGCAGTGCAAACCTGTGAAGTCGGAGGACAACGGTGGCACAGCTCACAAAGTCCTTCACAACCGCAACTCTAAAAAGACATGCAGAACCATTCAGGCCCGAAATAAATTCCAGCACAACCAGTTTCCTTCAGAAGTCTCCTAATTGTACACAAGAGTCCAGATTTGTGCAATAAAATGAGTCTGGATGCAGCTGCTGGGTTTGTTAGAGAGCATTAGTGAATGAGCATCACCGTGGAGACGCAGCAACCCAGCAGCAGCTCAGGGAGGAAGTTCTGGAGAAGTTAAAAAGCAGGGTTAGGATCTAGAACGACATCCCAAGCTTTGAACCTGAACTGCAAGAAGGAAAACATCGTTTGGTTTTGTTGAGAGACAGAAACAGGAAGTCCAGCCTGCGTTCAACAGACATATGGAAGAAGGTCATGGGGAGGAAAACCTGTTCAGACTGCAGAGGTGGAGGTTCACCTCCACATGCAGTCAGAGCCGGTTTAGATCTAACTGCATGCATGTGCTAGAATGGCCTAGTCAAAGCTCAAAATCAAACAGAATTCGTGGAGTGCTGTTTGATTTGACTAAAACGGAGATAAGAATGGGTCCATCTGCTGGGAGACCTGCAGCGTTCTCCTCATGCTGTGAGCTGATTGGTCGATCACACTTCTTCTGAAATGAACTGAAAGTTGAGGCTGTAAAGTGGAAAAGTCCCGGGGGTATGAACACTTTAGCACTGATCTGGACGAATCCAGGACTTTTGTGTTCCATGTAGTTTGTCCTTCATAGCTTTTCACATTATTTCATCATCTTTGTCTAATAAGCAACAGCATTGGGGAAACTGTGATGTGCGATTCTCCAAAAATCAGATCTTAAGTCATTGGAAAACATGCTGAAGTGTTTTTGTATGACTGGATTATCAAATATAAATACATAGCTGATGAGAAAGTATGAAGAAATCCATGGAATTATTCATTTATGGATGGAGGGTGGAACTAAGTGACGTTCACAGAAGAAGTCTGCTCGACTGTTTGCACATTACATTACATGTTTATCTCTGCCGGATAATAAGAAGAAAGGATTTAGAGTCCACACACTGCTGGGTGGAGCTTCACAGGGTCATATGGTGGGATGCGCTAAAGATGGCGGTAATTAAATAAAACTGCAAGGCGTGAGGTGGGGGGAGCGGTTTAATGTTTTTGCTAACAGGTGAGTACGATGTGACGCCGCACTGAGCAGCCTGCACTATAAAGCCACCAGACCTTATGCGAGACAAAAACAGCCGTGAAGCGTCCAACATCTCCGGAGCCTCCTGAGCTCTGCCACAGGGCCAGAGTCACAACATGCAGAGAAAAACTCTGATCAAAAAAACCTGCTGGGTTTTTTTTCCTCCTCTTCTGCATCAAGATCAGGACTTATGAAAGTGTGTGACATCACTCCAATGTCCCTGTTCTGGAGGTGCATGTCGCTCGTCACTCAGTGAACACTAAAGCCTGGAAGCAAATCCTGGTTAAAAAGCCGCTCTGGGTCTCAAGGGGGTCGTATTGAGACTGCCTCGCCGTCATCGTCCGTCTCCGTGTCTCAGCAGGAGTGCTGTGTGGAGTGCTGCGGGAAGCACCTCGCTGCAGACCAATAAGAAGCTCCGGCTGGTGCAGGATGGGGGTCGAGAGTATGGTGGGTTACAGACCGACGCCAAGTCTAGAGTCGTCATGGTGGCGGGGATTCAGGCGAACTTCTTCTTGGTGGCAGTGAAACGCTCCATGTACTGATGAGAGAGGAAGAGAGACATGTACACACCAGAAGAGAGTGTGGTAACCTGGGACCGGCTCTGAATGGGGTTTGGCTGGTCTGGAAGTACAGAGGTTGACCCCTTACCCTCAGGCTCAAGGTGTCAGGGTGTTAAACTTGAACTCATAACAGAAGCAAAGACACTGTGTTCGATCAGCTAAAGGAGTCTGGTTCCATCTGTCATGAACATCTTTTGGAAATCTCCTTGTTTATGGAGACTTTTTAAGAATGAAAACCAAGGTAAAGTAAAGTATGTCCTATATAAGATGCAACAGAGGAAGACAGCTTTAGAACTTCTACAGCATTTACACATATTCCTTAGAATTTATTTAACCATAAATGGATCTTTGTTGAGACAGCTCAATTCTTTACTTGCATAGAAAGAGTGAAAAAATACATGGATTGCTAATAATAACAATAATAATTCTGAGCTGACCTTTTCATATCCCTCCAGCTCTCGGAGTTTCTTCACCTCGAACAGGTTGCCCTCCACGGAGAACAGGGACACCTGGGACTCGGTCAGGATGGACTCAGGAATGGACGACAGTTCCAGACAGTTCTCCTCCAGACGCAGAACTTTGAGACGTGGACAGTGGGACACTTCTGGTGACAGCACTGAGATCTGACGGGCAGGAGAAAACCTGCTTACACTCCAAAACTCTTAAAGGACTGTCTCATAGGTTCTCACTAAACACCAAACAGTAAACCTCTAAACACGTAAGAAATTGAAATCGCTAAAAGCATTACTTTTCCTCATATTCATACAACTTTAAAGTTGCATTAATGTGATTATGAGGACCAAAGTAAAAATAAATAAATAAATAAATGCAATAAAGTTAATAAAGTTATAAATACGGGTAACTTTTGATTACATTAATTGGTTTAAAAGACTCAAAAATGTAATCCTGAAACTGAAGGGACTGCTGGGAAATATAAAAAACATTCAACCTGAGGGGTTAGCATACTAATGTATATGCTTGTGTCCACACTTGAAGGATCTCTACAGTAATATGCTGCTCTCTTATTGATCATGACACCTGGTTTTGGTTGAGGTTGATCTCGATGGCCTGCAGCTCTGAGACGGTTGCCGGGACGCTCTGAATCCTGTTCCTGGACAAATCCAGCAGGTCCAGCTGCCTCAGCGTTCCCAGGCCTGCTGGGAACTCGGTGATCTGGTTCCCGGACAGGTTCAGGGTCCTCAGGGACTTGAGCTGGCCCACGGTGGGGGGCAGCTGCTGGATCTGATTCCCATTCAAGCTCAGGGTCTCAAGCTTCTTGAGCTTGCCGATCTCTGCAGGAAGGCCAGCTTAAAGAGGGAAAACAGAAATGTTAGAGGAAGCGTGTCACTCACTGACTCACTGACTCACTCACTCACTCACTCACTCACTCACTCACTCACTCACTCACTCACTCACTCACTCACTCACTCACTCACTCACTCACTCACTCACTCACTCACTCACTCAGCTTGTTGGAGTTCAGCGTCAGGCTTTTCAGCTGCAGAAATTTTCCGACGGAGGCCGGGAGAACCTCGATCTTATTGCCGGACAGATCCACTGTCCTCAGATTGGCGGTGAGCCTCTGGAGCTCCTCTGGAAACTGAAACCAAGCAGACACCAGGACAAGTTCAGAACAGCGCCATCTAGCCTACCTCAACGTCAGCATCCCTTTAAAATACACACTCAGAACTGTTTTACAGCTGTAACATGATGCCAGAATGCCTATCGACGATCCGTAAATCACATGAGTAATACATTGATACCCACTGCTTTTATCTTTTGCCTGATTCTGTTGGAAGGGACTGCACTACTGAAGACAGGAAGTGACTCTGTTGCTGCTCCTCCTACCTCCTGCAGGCCTTTGGCCGTCAGCTGAAACACTCCCGTTTTCTGGGAGGTCTCCAGGTGAGACTTCAGCGCGCTGTTACCCATGTTCCCCTCTGGCTGCGGATGTCCAGCTCACATCCAGCTCACATCCGAAGGTGGGGCCGTTTCCATGGAGCTCCTCCCTCCTCCTCCTGGTTAGAAGCTGTTAATGAGATCAGAGGATGAAATCCCTGCAGGACACACAGGCCACACACTGACACCCTCCTGACAAACAGCCGCTGACGTCTAATCATGACTGTGGGAATGAAACACAGTATTGGGATCTTTTCCTTCTTCACTGATGTGCAGCAAAGCAGAAAATCAGGTCCATGTTGGATCAATTCCAGGTGCAAAATAACACAGACGACAGTCAAAAACTGACTGAAGATGCTCATAGATGTACAGATGTAAACATATCACTGATCAACTCTGTGCCAATAGCCGACAAGTGAACTAAATAACCATACACTCCACAGACTGCAGGGTTTATGACAAATCAACTGTTTTATTTGGATGTTTGCACAGTAAAAACATGTCATTATGACCCATTTCTGCTGGGTTAAAACTCTGAGCTTTTGAACATGAATGAGTCGTTGTCTTTGAATACTTCAGTGCGTGGAGTAGATCATGAGCTCAGAATGCGGGACAGACTCAGCTTTGTTCTGAACTCTGAAAGGTAGCCCTGTCACGATAACGCATTTTGCTGTGGAATAAACTGTTCCATCAGTTATTGCAATAAAAGATAATATTGCCGATTTGAGACTATTTTCAAGCAACTTAATAGTAAATAATGACATAAAAAATGCAAGAACATACTCTTAATGATCAATAAACTAATTTCTAATGAACATTAAACGCTGGAACAGATAAACAACAAATTTAATTATGAAGTCTCTGTAAACAAAATGATCTATAACAAAATGAATAGTTGAGATCAAAACAACAGGTTGAAGACTTTTATCATTCAGCTTTTTGGTAAAAAGAGAGAAAAAAAGATAAAAATAATAAATCAAGCAAATGAAAATGATTCTGTTCCTTTTCATGCGATTAATTGATTTATTGTTTATTGTGACAGGCCTAGTTGGGTCAACCAACCTTAGATCAACTTCAAATCTGATGTTCATTCACGACCGCAAACTTTAATCTTCCATCAAGATAGCTTATAAATTTTCCAATAATTTGGATCTGGATTTCGGAAAGAGGAGCAGAACATACAGGCTGAGCCAAACAGAGTAGAATCGCCATCGAATTCGTCCTTAGAGTTCAAACTGATATTTAGAAAACCAGAAACGTGTGAAAAAGCATTCATTCTCATTTCCTGGTTTTGTCTTTCACAAATAAAACATATGATCATAATTAGCATTGATTCTTTTCATGACTCGATCCAGAAGTTATTGAATTTACCAATAAAGTATAAATGTTAGGATTCCCACGAATCCTACTGCTTTGAATAAAGTGTCATTTTAGGCTTCCTATCAAAAAGAATCTTCCCTCTCAAATTTTCATAAAATTGATGTAACCTAATGAGACTGAGAATCTTTTTTATTTTATTTTTATGAATAAGTAGATGTTTAGGTCCAGTTATCATTTAAGATTTTATTAGGCTAATTACTTTACTTCATACTGAAACATTATGCCTATGTGTATGCATTCACTATTAATATTAAACAAGAAACGTTTTATTATAATAACTATAACAATCAATGTTATGCTGGCTTTTATTGATGCCTTAGGATTTTAACCATACCAGTTAAATTGTGCTACACATTGCTGCTTTCTTTTATTGTACTGTCATAGTTACCAGAACACGCTAGAATGCCACCTGAACACACACTAGTTTCCTGCCAGCAGCTCAGGCCCCTGCACTGACCCGCAGGGCCAGCTGAGCTGCATGAACCCTCTCAGCTTGGCGCTCCGCGTTAAAGCCTCTGTGCTCACAGATTACCGTGACGTGACCCTGCAGCCAACTTCCGGGAGTTCAGTGTCGTTAACTCACTTCACCGTGGATTCGGAGGACGGTTCTGGTCCGGATCAGTAAGCTGAACTCTGACCGAACCGATGAAAACAAGTTCAGTGAGGAGGATCAGCTGAGGGCGTCGCTGGTTCCGAGTGAATCTCCACCTCTTCCCTTTCCGGCTTCTTCATCTTCCGTTTGCGGAGTTACGTTTAGTTTTTGGTGTATTTCTGCCACCTATTGGGCTGGAGTGGTAGTACTCGAACTATGACTATTAGTACTGCGTGGACCAGGATATGGAGGCTTTTGAGAAAAAAAAAGAGATTAAAACAAAGTCCATCCACTTCAATTTAATTGTACTCACTTGTGATTCTTACTTTAATTCTTGAAATATCTTCCCTCCCTCCAGTTCAGCACCATCATCCTAGATTCTTGGTGGAAAATAATATTCATCAGCTCCTGAATAAGAGATCCCTGCAAAATGGATATAAAAGATTAAAATTGGCCCCTACAATCAACACTGGCCCTCCACAGAGATGTGTGCCATTGTGAAATTATGACAAAATAATAATCATTTTTTAAAAACCATGGAATCCACAAAAATAAAACTTTTGTTTGAGTCCAACAAGCGGACCGATAGGGGGCGGTGTTGCTTTTCTAAGATGTTCACCGGAAAAGAAGAAGAAACTTGGCGGAAAAGCGCTCAGATTTGAGTCGAAAATCCGCAGCCGTCCTCCGGCGCTGCGTCAAACAAAGCGGGTCGATGATGTGGTCGGTAGCCTGAGAAACGACGGGAAGGTGAGAGTTGAACCTTCAGCTGACCTCCGGTTCATCACTGACAGAGATATTCATCTGTTTTGGTTTTGCACTTTGGCCTTTCGGGCTGTACGCTTTAGAAACCGACCGAGCCTGTTCAGATCAGGATCAAACATCCATGTTATCCTTCAGACAGTTTCATTCACATCCGTGGACTTTCACAGCTGGAAATATCGCCTTTTGTTCTCATTACACTGATTATTTTACTTCAGTTTACGTTGTCATGGTTTTACATAATAAACCCACCACAATAATGCGTAATTGTGTTTGTGAAACCTCTAAATGAAATCAAGTGCTACTAATTTCAGAAGTTACCTGATTAGTAAACAGAGCAGAGCTGCGCGTCACGTGATCTGATAAATCCAGTTGTTTTCTGGCCCCCTGGGGTTATTGGAGAACAATAGAGACCGAAACAGCTTCATGAAGACCAAGAATCACAGCTATCAATAGAAACTAAAGGGGGGAAAAATAAACCTTCAAGGAGCTGTACATGCAAAGTACAAAATTAAATTTTTCTCTTAGCTGGAAATGGGTGTGACCCTTTTTGTTATCTGCTTGAAAATGTTTCCCTCAGAGCTGCTGTTAATTTTTTCTCCTCTGTTGTACGTGTTTCATTTCTTTTTAAAAAAAGATCCTGATCATGTCAACATAAAGGTTGTTTTTTTTTTTTTTTGTCTTTGTTGACCACCAAACCCCTCCCTCTGGAGGCCAGCATGATCCCTGTTGGAGGTGAACTGGTCAGAAAATCCAGCAGCATTCAGACTGATGCGTTGGCTTCCATTAGCTGCTCTGGAGATCTGTGTATTAATAATGTAGTTGAACGTCCATGTTTCACTTCCAGATGGATCAGTGGAATTTGTCTCCGTTCTCTGTGACTCCAGCTGCGAGTTTGCTGTCCAGATGCGTCTCCGTGGGAGCCGTTTCCCAGGTCAGGACATCAAGTCCTCCTGCTGTTATATAAATTATTTTCTCCGGGTCTTATTTCATTAAATAAAACAAACAAACATAGATATCAGATGACTTAATTTGGAACCTATGAGCACAGTTTACCGATTCACTGTGTGAAATGTTTCATGATGGAGCAACATGTCACACACAAACCTGTGCAAATATGTAAACAGAAGCTTGCAAGATTGGTTTTAATGTGTAAGCAGGAAAACCAGACATTTTAGTTACTTCCTACATTTTTCTCATGAATCCAGACGTGTGAGTTACATTCGGTAGGCCAGTGATCTGGAGTGACATCTTGTCTCTGTCTCCCCTCAGGATGAAATCGATAGTGCCTTTTCTGAGCCGAGTCCTGTTTTCTCGGCCCGCCTGCATGAGGCTGAAGAGCTCATCAGAAAGCAGAAGCGGCTGGATGAGGTATGCCTCAATGTGATCCCACTCACTGCTTGTTGAACTGCTTCCTTTAGGAAGCAAATCAATCCTGGCTGCATTGATTTCAATTACAATCTATTTGTGGACAGAGTGACCACTTTGTACACAGGATCTAATTTCTACGTAACAACAAGGTTTGTTGTGAGGGCTGAAGCGATTTGATTGTGATGAATCTATTATTTAACTTGGCGCCGTTAATTTAGTAATTGATAAATCATTAACTAGACTCAAAAAAACAACAAAACTGTAGGACAAGTTCAGAGCAGCAATTAAATCAAAGCTGTACAAAAAAAAATCTGTGCATTTTGCATTTAAGTTACAGAAAGTGTTTTGTTTGTAAATATGTTCTTTCCAAAACTCCTCAAGTAGCTTGTTGATGAGCCGATCAGACTTTCAGGAAGGAAAAGTCCTGGTTTACAGAGAAAAATGACCCCTCATTAAGTGAAGAAAAACCCAGTTTCCATAGCAACCGCTGCCTCCTTTTCGGTTCTTCGGGCTACAACGACTGGCTGATGTTCTGTGGATGTGTTCTGTGCATGTGTTCTGTCCGGGCCCACTGATCCAGGTGCAGCTGGAGTTGGAGCTGTTGAAGGTGGATGAACAAAGTGCTGATGTCGCCCATGGATTCCACCTCAGTGAGTCTCATCCAGCTCTGTCACAAACTTTTTATTTTAATATGAAATCAGATTTAGTCGTTATGGATCAAGCACATATTCACCGTTACCCAATCTATTGAATTTTTTTTCAATACCAGTACAGATATGACTGTTGGATCAATCATCTGTAGTTTTTTAAAAGTGCTTCATGAAAAATCCAGCTCAGTTTGTGACATGATGAAAACCAGAACGGTCACATGTTTGTAATCAGATTTCTGCTGATAAACCCTCCCCCACCTCCTGACTCCTCCTCTCTCCATCAGGTCAGAAGAATGAGAAGCTGCAGTTGCTTGGTAACCACCTCCTGGGCGTCCTGAGGGAGCACAAGGTTCTAAGACAGAGGCTGATGCGGCCGCTGGCTCGCACCAACCTGCCCGTCCTGGCTCACCTGCACGCGTAAGATCTGACTGTTCATGACAAGAGTTGGTCATCTGGTGGATGTTCTGACCTGGAAAAGTCTTTCATTCAGATAAATCAAACACATTTCCTTCACTGCACCGTTCAGCTCCAGCTCATGTCTAACTCTTTGCTCCAGGTCGGTGGTGGACTCCATCAGGCTGATGATGGACTTCATAGAGTGTCTGGAGGAGAAGCTGAGATCTACCCACAACCGGATCACCAGAACCGACTCTCTCGCCCTGCTGGTCAGTTCCGTCACAGACGTGGAACCACAAACCATAACCCGGTATCTGTTTGCAGGATGTCACTGCTGAACTTCTTAAAGGGGCAGTAACATTTAAAATTCACTTTTCAGGGCTTTACTTTACGGCATAACATTGTTCCCTCATAAGTAGCATACCAGGAGTGTAGCTTTAATTTTTTTCATGCATGTTTGAGAAATACTTCAATCTCCATGACAACCATTCAGTCATGCAAAACGCCTGGTTGGACTTAGCTCCACCTTTGAGACACAGCTCCTCCTCAGCTGCAGCTCTCCCCTGCCATGGCCCCATTCAGCTCCTTCAGACTAGCCAACAGCAACTAACAAACACCTGGTGGACCTGTGCATCAGCAGAGCTCATTATAGGAGCTACTTCTCAGGAACCTTTAATAGAGGAGCCGTGTTGTGATGACTTCCTGAAGGGGGAGTCTCCCAACAGGACTTTTAAAGAGACAAAGACCCAATTTCAAGACATTAAATTAGGAAGTCAATTTTCTTTTAAGTCATATTTAATATATGCAGCATTTCTATAACAACTGAAGGTAACAGTTAATTATGCCATAAAATGGAACTATGTGCCTGGAAAACATAAAACTGCCCCTTTACTGATGACCAGTCTGGATAAATGAAATGTAGGAAAGTAAATAGTGTCTTATATTTTTCAGACCATTTGTCCAGCCATTCTTATCCGTTGTTCAATCAGCAGTTATCCCAGTCAGATGAGCAGTAACATTTGGGGTTGGCTCAGTAACAGAGACATGGGAACATCTGGAGCACATTCAGCATAAAGCACGTTCTGACCACAGGCTGCAGGGACATGATCATTCTGAAATGAGTCTCTCCCTGTCTCTCCTCTCCAGGATAACTCGCTCGCCCTCCTCCTAACTATGGCTTCAGAATCCGAGATGTTGTTCCAGAGGATTCAGCAGTGGAGGTCGATCAGCTGCAGCCGCCCAGGAGCGTCTGAGGCACAGACTGGTTCAGAGCGGTCTGCTTCCTGAGGACTCAGTGGAGCCCCCTCTGATGGAAACTGGACCTCAGTGTCCTCTTTCTCATAATATTGCAACCCGGACTCCTTAGATTTGAATAAAGCACACTTGAATTATACATAGGAAAATCTTTACCTTTTAATTTAGTCTTTTTTTTATTTGAGTTTTCACCATTTGTTAACTGCAAAACAACTATCACTCAAGACAAACTGGCTGATTGGCCGCAGCGCCCCCTCTGGTGGATGTGTGAACTTGACAGGTGGAAGTTAAAAGTATTTGATCTAAAGTTTGCTGTTAAATTTTTAGTTTCCTGTCCCACCAAATGTAAATTCCATTTTGAATTTGTTTCTGATTCGGACGTTAATAAGTAGAGAACTGCTTACCTTCAATGCCCTCTAAATCCTTTAGCTAAAGAAGTTCATTTTGAAATTCTCAAACTTTTTCCATCTACGACAAAGATTCAACTTTGACACCAACAGCTGAACCTTTTGTGACAATGGCATTGAAACAACAAGTCATCTCCTTTTCTATTGTCTGCACAGTGCAACATTTTGGGAAAACATTCAGTACTGGATCTCACCAAAACTTGTAATATTTGGAAGCGGCCTCAGAGACAGAAGATCCGACATCAGACTTTGATCCTTGACCAAATTCTTCATCCACTCCTGTAAATGGGGAAATAGAAAACCTGACTTTTCAAAAACCTTCCAATAGACAGCCACTTGAGAGCCTTAAAAACTGATGACAAGAGAGCACAGCACAGAATACAGCTCTTTGACCCCTGTGATGACCCCTGTAATGAGCTGAATTTATTTCATGAGAACTATTACCCCTTTTTTTCTCTTGGCTTTTGTCATTTTAGATAGATATATAGCATTTATTGTCATTGAACAGGATTCAACGAAATTTCTATTGCAACTGCCGTGCAAAAAGTCAAATATATACAATAAATAAAATAAACACACAATAATAATAACAATACACACAATAATGATAACGATATATACAACTAAAATTAACTAAAGGCACTCAACCACACCAAAGAAGAAGCAGCAGGTCCAATTATGCTAAAGTGCAGATGATGTGATGGTGCAAAGTGCAGAACAATATGGGGGTGGGGGATGTGTATGTGTGACTGCGAGGTTATGATATGTGTGAGAGGGGCATGGCTTGTGTGGTATGGTAGCTGCACAGCACTGGAGAGGAAACAACTGACCCGGGTGGTAAGAACAGCACAAGGCATTGTGGGAAAAACCTGTTATACCGAGAAACCTACCTGCCGAGAATTGCATCCACTGTCGCGGGAGCGCGCATCGCTCTAAACTCTCTCATATTGATGAGAAAACGGGCTGAAATCCGACCGAAAAGGAAACTTTTAAAGATATTCGTAACATTATTACGTTTATTAATCATGTAAGCCCTAAAATTGTGGGTTTTATCTCGCAAATTAATTGAAATAAATACGTTTTTTTTTGTTTTTTTTCACGTTTATTGAGACGTATTTGTCGAACGTTTTTGGCAGGAACCAAATCCATATTGCTAAAAAATGCACCCCCTTGCTAACTTGGATAAATAAAGAGTTAAGAGGGATTTCACCTTTTATACGTAAGGACACTTGTTCTCTGAGTTTCTGCTATAATTTTCATATGAACAGGACAATAGACAGGGGATGCAAATATGAGAAGGCTCAGAAATTAAAACGCATCTCCCCTACATTAATACACTAGACAGTTAAGCGTGATATAAAATGTTCTATATAATGGGCCTCGGTTTCGTAAAGCTTTAAGCTTTTATAGTCTTAAAAGAAAAATATGGGAATTTCAAACCAGCTGCGGAGAACATGTTCATCAGACACTGAAAAATGTTCGACAAATAAACGTGAAAAAAAACCCGTATTTATTTCAATTAATTTGCGAAATAAAATCCACAATTTTATGGCTTACATGATTAATAAACGTGATAATGTTACGAATATCTTTAAAAGTTTCCTTTTTGGTCGGATTTCAGCCCGTTTTCTCATCAATATAGGTGCAATTCTCGGCAGGGGATGCATTTCTCGGTATAACAGGTGTATCCCACAATGCCTTGTGCTGTTCTCACCACCCGTGTCAGTTGTTTCCTCTCCAGTGCTGTGCAGCTACCATACCACACAGTCACGTTGAGGCAGAGGATGCTCTCGATCGTCGCCCTGTAAAAGTTCTCGAGCAGCCGTGAGGAAAGTCCAGCCCGTCTCAGTTTCCTGAGGAAGAAGAGCCTTTGTTGTGCTTTCTTCACCAGGTGGGAGGTGTTTGTATTCCAGGAGAGGAATCTCCCTCTGTTTGATATCTGACAAATTTTATTTATTTATATTTTATTTTGTCCTGTTATAATTTGTGTGCCTTAAACCTGTCAGCCTCGACATTGACGCCTTCTTGTAAGTACATGCCACGTGATTCTGTTCAATTGTTCAAAATATATTTTTTTTGCTTGTTTTTTTTTTTTAAATGGTAGTGTATGGATGGTTTCACGACACTCGGGGAAAGTTTTTCAATTGTTTTTCAAAGTTTTCATTTGAAAATGCCTTCAAATACACTTCAGGTGGCCGTTTCGACATGCACTTCCATGCGCCAGCCCAGTAAGCGGCGCTACTGCACCCATAAACTGAACATAAACAACCCATGACGCAAGACTTCCGGTTTATTACAGTTTACATGACGCTTCTCTGGTGGAGTTTGGAAACGGTTACGTTTACGTTGTAGTGTCGAGCACTCGGTAAGCCTGAACAACTACTGACACATTTCTCCTCACTTATTTTGTGGTCCAGTTGCCGCCATTCTAGATAATAATGAGCTAAGTGGACCCGGAGGCAGTTTCCAGATGAAGACAGCGAACTGTCGCTGCCCAGCTAGCTAGCTGCTAGGTCGTTAGCACTGCTGTAAACAGCTGTGATGTTGTTGAGAGCCGCAGGGTGATAGGCTGAGGAAAAAACACACACCATCAATGTCAGGCCTCGTTTTTGGCGTCCATCATAGACCGACTTAGTGCTCTGTTTGATTAGTTTTATTTTGGGGGTCTATCTAGCTTTGTTTCCTCGTCGGTTTCTACGGCGATGTAGATTAAACTGGAAGGCTTCAGCGGTGAACGGACCGCTGTTCACCCAGCACAGCTATGGATTAAGAACTCTAAACTGTCGTCAGGTTTTCGATTATTTACACTCTTGAAATACTCCAGAAGAAATGAAAATACCTTGAATATGTTAAGAGCTTAAAAATATAAGAATTGAAGTCAAAAGTAAATGACAGGTGATGTTTTTCGACATTACAAAAATCACAGATTTCTTCATTTATTGACTAACCATTGTGGAGCCCTGTGTTTGCTTTAAACGATGAGATGCAATACATGTATCTCACTGGGACCTCATGTTATAAACTAGCTAAAGAGAAATTACGAAATAGAAGAAAAACTCTGAAATAGTTCACAACATTTTCTTGTGAAGTTCTTTAAGATCAGACAGAGAGCTTCTGTCATCGTTATTTTTATGTCTTGCAACAGTTTTTTTTTTCAGTTGAGGGTAGATCTGGACTTTGACTCGGCCATTCTAGCACATGATCTTGCTGCTCACTGTAGCGCTGGCTCCATGTTGAGAGTGGTTCTCCTGATGGAAGGTTAGATTTCACCCCAGACTTCTGCAGATTCGAACAGGTTTTCCTCCAGGATTCTCCTGGAGAAATACTTTGTGCATCTTCAAGCGTTAATACCGGCCACAGCATGACACCGCCTTTACCGTTTTTCACCATTATGATGGTGTGTGTAGAGTGATGTACAGTGTTAGTTGCATAGAGTTTAGCATGCAGGCCAAACATTTAATTCTCCCTGGTTCACCTTGTTGCACGTTTTCTATGGCATACTTGAATCTGGACGACATATTGCTTTATTTCAGATAGATGTGCGGAGGTGTGGTTGAATCCGATGCTGGGAGTGTTACTGCCTTCTATGGACTATGATTGGTTCCTATCCGAAACAAAATGAGTCATAACAACAACAAATACGGCCCCAGTAATCTGTGGAACTAATCATGCAACCTCAGCTGAGGTTGCATGATGAATGATGAAACTGTACAGTACTGATAATCACCACACAGCATCAACATGTTTATTCATACCTTATTTATTCACCTTATTGATTTCATTATTGGGATTTGTTACGCCATCTAGCCATGCTGGTCTTTTTATTCTATTTGCTCTATTTTGCTGTCATCATGTTGCATTTTTCTGGAAGATAAAATATCCCAGAAATTATTGCGACAAACATTATTGTTGTTGTTTGAACACTATTTTCAAATAATATATAAATAATGGTATAATAAGTCAAGGTTACTCTCTTAAAGATCAATAAACTTTAACTTTGTAAAGATCTGGGAGACGTTTTAATTATCCAAAGTTGAGCACAAAAAGATAAATAAAAGGTGTGTATTTGCTCTGTAAGTGTTCATCTGATTACATCATAGTTTCAGCTCGTATGTTTTCACTCTCTGTCCCAGAGGAGATTAATTCACACATTTTTTCTCTTTTCTGTGCAGAAGCTGTGGCTGTGGGAAGCAGCAGTCTCCTGACTCACTGAGCGTTCTTACCTGGGGCGTCCCGCCTCCACAACAAACACTCACACAGACAGTAAATGGCACATTTTTACCTCACACACACTTATGTTGCATCAGCTGCACAATTTCTGTTTGATACAATGACGGCGTAATAAAAAATGATAGCATAGAGTAAAGTCTGTTCTGTGATCAGTGAGGGTTGCTATGTCAACCCTCACTGGTAGGATACGCAGTGAGTGTAGCAGCCAACAGGATCTTGGTTTTGTTGCTGATGTTGTGCATGTCTGTGTGTTCCTGTGGGCTCTTCCAGGTTTACTTCAAAGTGCCATCATGGTGCTGGCCGATTTGGGAAGGAAGATCACCTCGGCGCTGAGGTCACTCAGCAACGCCACCATCATCAATGAAGAGGTAGGACACACAGCGTGGCGCTAAGCTACTCTTTGTTCTAGAAATTGCTACAGAGGGAAGAAATCTTACAAGTTTGATTCAGTTTAACCTGAAGTTGAAGAGGCTTCCAGAAAGGGAGCCGTGTTCTCTACTGAGGCTCATGTTGAGCTAGCTTAAAAATGAAATCTCAGATCACTGCAGATCTGTGTAATGGCAACTGCTCTCTCTTCAAAACAAGGTGAAAGAAAATAAATGAATATTTTCCAGAAATGCTCCTTTAGGGTGCTGTATAAAAGGAGACATTAAAGCAGCTTTCCCCTTCAAATATTATATTAGACAAAGCTTCTGTTTGTCTTTTAATAAATCTTTTAGAAAAATGTAGATTTGGTTTCTAAAGGAGAATTTGGAATGTGGTTCTTCAGATGCTATTTTCAGGATTTTTTTTTCCCCCCAGGTGTTGAACGCCATGCTGAAGGAGGTGTGTGCTGCTCTCCTGGAGGCAGACGTTAACATCAAACTGGTCAAACAGCTGAGGGAAAATGTCAAGTAAGCGTGGTCAGCCAGGTTCTGGTCCCGTTCTCCTGAGCGCATCGCAGCTGTTAGCAGACCCTCTGTCTTCCCCCTGCAGGGCCGCCATAGACCTGGAGGAGATGGCCTCAGGCCTGAACAAGAGGAGGATGATCCAACACGCTGTGTTCAAGGAGCTGGTGAAGGTAGGTCCATGAGTCATGAGAACGCTCCAGATGCTACGAAGTGTCCGTGTGTGTCTGACGTGTGTGTGTTCTGTTTCAGCTGGTCGATCCCGGCGTGAAGGCTTGGACTCCGACCAAAGGCAAGAACAACGTCATCATGTTTGTTGGTCTGCAAGGCAGTGGCAAAACTACAACCTGCTCCAAGGTGACCGCACACACCTGACACACACTCTTACAACACCAAACACATTTTACAGTTCTTCAAAATGACTAAAAAGGGCTGTTTTCTCTCATTACTGACATTTATAGACTTAGAGCTGATCAGGTCTTATGGAACATTTTCCTCATCCTTATTTGAAGCTTCTGTCATCGTAATTGTTCAGTATTGTGATCAAACCCTTGAATAGTATCACCAAAATCTTAAATGATGTAGAGAAAAGAACTCTTGGAAGAACCAGGATATGAAACAGTCCCCAGAAACTGAGTGAATGTTATCATCAGAGTAAAGTAACATGATCACCATACTGATCATGTTTGATAACTGAGGTGGCAGATTACTAGAAGTAAGAAACATTGCCACCTGCAGGCGGGAGGTAGCACCCACTTAAGCCCAAAGTTTTTGGCCCTTTTTGCGGAAAATTTGCAATAAACTCACATTTATGTGTGGATATAAAAAAAAGATCTGCCGATTTTGCGTAAATTATTTTGTTTTTGATTGCAGATTTACAACAAACTGGAGGGATGAATGATTTCCATTGTACCATTCAGCTGCTAGACCGTCATGTCTGTGTTCCATTAACAGCAGTGTTGTTTTTTCCCCTGCCAGCTCGCTTATTATTACCAGAGAAAAGGCTGGAAGACTTGCCTGATCTGCGCTGACACCTTCAGAGCAGGTAGGCCCACATATTGCCTGTATTATTACCTAGCATGGTGTGTCACTCTTTACCCAGATGATCTATAAATAAACAAACATCTTCTCTTTGGTGTGAAAACTCCTCTCTTATCTCCAAGGTGCCTTCGATCAGCTCAAACAAAACGCCACCAAAGCCAGAATACCTTTTTATGGCAGGTGAGTGTTCCTGTGCTGCTTCCCCTGTTAGTAATTGGCCCCTGCTCTTTCCCCTTCTCTCCCTCATTCTCCTGATGGTTCATTGTTTGTGCTGGGTTCAGTTACACTGAGATGGATCCTGTGGTGATCGCCGCTGAAGGCGTTGAGAAATTCAAAGGCGAAAACTTTGAGATCATCATCGTGGACACGAGTGGAAGACACAAACAGGAGGATTCACTGTTTGAGGAGATGCTGCAAGTCTCCAATGCAGTGGTGAGTACCTGAACTCATCACAACAAATTCTAAATATAATGTATAATAAATAATAAAGCATGATGTTACTCAGAGGACAAAGCATAGAATTAGACTGAATAGATCTGCCCTCATGGAACGAGAACATTGTCATTGATACCTAATCTATAATTTTTTCAGTATCAAGATCAATACAGATATTAATAACTGATTGGTGCATCTCTAGTGTCTAAAGTGTTATTGGTGTACAAGGTCTTTTTTCTCTCTATTTTATGACAAAATTAAACTCCTCCTTTCTCTGTTCCCATAGCAACCTGATAACATTGTGTATGTGATGGATGCTTCCATCGGTCAGGCCTGCGAAGCCCAGGCTAAAGCTTTCAAAGACAAAGTGGACGTAGCGTCGGTCATTGTCACAAAGCTAGATGGACACGCCAAAGGAGGCGGAGCTTTGAGCGCGTAAGGACCTCTGCTGCACGGTGCTGCGCGGCTGGTTGGCCCTCGAGCCGATGGTTTACCCTCACTCTGTGACGTTCTGTTGTTAGTGTGGCGGCCACCAGGAGTCCCATCATCTTCATCGGAACAGGGGAACATATCGACGACTTCGAGCCGTTTAAGACTCAACCTTTCATCAGCAAACTGCTGGGTAAAATCTCCTCTGTTTCTGCTCTGACTGCACCTGCTGGTTCTACCAAGACTGTAACACTGTTAGCTAGATGAGGGTTAGTGTTAGTTAGTCTTTCTAACATCTGATTGCTGCCTCTGGGAAAAATGACCTTTCTGTCTAACCACATTGCAGGGATTCTTTTCATGGCAGCTCAGTGGAATCTTGGAGTTAAATTTGGATCATAATTTGGATCATATGTAATTCCATCTCGTAGTGCTTCTTAAAAAGACAAAGATCTACCCAACTAGTTAGAATCGTCAAGGTTCCAGCACGGACTGGATAAGTTCAGGGTAACTGTGGACACGGAAAAGAGTTTGGAAAATTAGTTTTGTTTGCCCATTTTATATCCTGTCCCATTTTTCCATCCATCCACCTGTTCTTTGATCTGACCTCTGTCAAAATAACTGCTTTTCCTTTATTGTTATTTCCCACCTCTACATTTAAATCTGCTGTTGAACGCATGCAGACATGCATCAAGTTCTGCATCAACTTGATGTTTGTGTTGCAGGAATGGGTGACATTGAAGGCCTGATCGACAGAGTGAACGAGCTAAAGCTGGATGACAACGAGGAGCTGATAGACAAACTGAAACATGGTGAGAACCCAGACGCCTCCGCTGCAGAACCTGCTGCAGACACGGCGACTCACTCCTGATCTCTGATCTGCAGGTCAGTTCACGCTCAGGGACATGTACGAGCAGTTCCAGAACATCATGAAGATGGGGCCCTTTGGACAAATTATGGTAACTGAAGACTTCCTCTCAAATGATCTTAAAGGTGACCTATTTATGCTTCCTTGAACAGTTGGGACAGGTTTGTGGATGACAAAACAAATCCATCACATTTGTTGCACAAATTATTCTGAGATGATGAGATTTCCGTTTGGTCCTTTCTGACTGTGTTGAGCTCCTTTCAGGATGAGCTGTTTTAGAGCCTCTGTCACTTTAAATTCAATAAGCTGCTTCAGCAGTTAACTGACCAAGCGTGCGTTAGCTCAGCTTGGGTTAATGTGTTGAGCCACATTGTAACCTAACAATCAGAAGGTTTTTGAAACGGCTCATTTTTCCAGACACCAAAAAGCATAAACTTATTGCCAGAAAAATGGCTGCTTTTTTTTTTCTTTTCTTTTTTTTCTTTAAGCACTTTATCTGTATTTAGAAGCAGTAAAGACCCAACTGGAAGCATATAAACATTCAGAATGTGAATTGTGCTGTTGATGTGTAAATGTCAAAACAGCGTCTGTATGAGTAGATGCAACCCTGACTACAAAATTCAAAACGGCTATAATCTAATTCATAATGACCTTATTGATGATGATCCAAGAACATTGAAGAGGAGTTGTCTCTCTCTCTGTCCTGACTCTGTGTGTGTGTGTGTGTGTGTGTGTGTGTGTGTGTGTGTGTGTGTGTGTGTGTGTGTGTGTGTGTGTGTGTGTGTGTGTGTGTGTGTGTGTGTGTGTGTGTGTGTGTGTGTGTGTGTGTGTGTGTGTTGCATTCAGGGTATGATTCCTGGTTTCGGTACAGATTTCATGAGTAAAGGAAACGAACAGGAATCAATGGCCAGACTGAAGAAACTCATGACCATCATGGACAGCATGAATGACCAGGGTAACACACACTGTGATACTTACTCTCTCCACTATTCTCTGAATATGTTGTCAAGCAGATCTGAATGTAGACATTAGTTTGAAAAGGATTTCTGACTTACTGCAACCTGAATGACAGATTTAATGGAGAGGGTGAAGTCTCTGACTGATCTTACCAAGTTTCCTTTCCAGAACTGGACAGTAAAGATGGGGCGAAGCTGTTCAGTAAGCAGCCCAACCGGATCCAGAGAGTGGCCCGTGGATCTGGAGTTGCCACCAGAGACGTTCAGGAGTTACTCACTCAATACACCAAGTTTGCTCAGATGGTGAAGAAGATGGGCGGCATCAAAGGACTATTCAAAGGTACCAGTGAGCCACAATTTTTTGCCTAGAGAAGACTTTGATCTTTTTCTGATGTAGTGATCCAATGTTTCTTAATCAGAAGAGTAATATTAGATGTGAGCTGTGCTAACTGTGTATAAGCAAACCACAGAACAACATGTTTTCCCTCGCTTATCAGTCTCTGACCGGATGGAGATAACATGCCTGGATATTAAATAACCATTTTTAAAGGAGGACTGTGTGAATGTAGAAAACTATGAATCACTTCTGCTGAAGTATGAAGTGTTATTTGAGTATGCAACACTTCCCAAAATCATGACCTGAAAGTAGAGGAAGAAAAAAAAAACAGTTCAAGGTTTTTAGAAAATATGAGCATCCTTGGACTTTTACACCAGATCTCTATACTAATATGTTTGTGATGTTGGGTGTTGCAGGAGGAGACATGTCCAAAAACGTGAACCCATCTCAGATGGCCAAACTGAACCAGCAGATGGCCAAAATGATGGATCCTCGGGTCCTGCATCATATGGGTAAGACCTGCTCACTAGCACAACTCCCACAGTGAACATTCATCCACACTTCACTTCACTTCACTTCACTTCACTTCACTTCACTTCACTTCACTTCACACCTTCACTTAATGAAAGAACTCTGTAGTTATAAAGGTCAAGAGGATCAGCTGTTGAGGAATGTTACAGATCAGAATAATAAATGAGTGCACTGCTCTAACATGTCCTGCCTAAAGTCTGTTAGCAGCAGCATCAGCTTGCACTGTCTGAACAGAAATAAGTTTAATTCATGAACAACTTTTATTAATTTTCTCTGTAATTTCAGAAAATATAAAAGTATTTTGTAAATGAATCTAACTCGCTTGTAAATGAATTGTAAAAATATAAACGTAAAACAGACTTTCATGCACCAAGCTGGAAGAATTACTAAAAAAAAAAACAGAATAAAATGTATTATTATGCCCTAGACATTAACGCCAAGTGCTCAAAAATTGACTTTTTAAAAAACTTGTTTCTTTCAACAATCCAGATTTGGATTTAAAAGCAGCTGGAGTTAAAATAGACTACCAGCTTGATGAGTTTTGCTTTGTTTTTTTTTTTCTGCACATATTTAAACATCCCACAGCTCATCAGTCACATGGTTCAACTTTGTGTCATTCTGTTATGTTTGTGTGTTTCAGGAGGCATGGCTGGCCTTCAGTCCATGATGCGTCAGTTCCAGCAAGGAGCCGCTGGCAACATGAAAGGCATGATGGGATTTAACAACATGTGACCTCCCCCCAGCTGATGCCTTAATACAGAAGAGGAAACTCTTCTCCTCCTTGCAGGTGGAGGAGGCGGGGCAAACCCTGTTTTTTGCTGCTTTGCACCAACAAATAAAATACAGTTTGTCCTTGAAGAAAAACATTGGAGGTAAATTGTGAGTTTAAAGGAGTAGTTGAATTTTTCAGCAAATGTTTTGGTCTGTCAGAGAAACCTCTGGAATGCTCCTCGGGCTTGTGGAAGATGAGCTGATATTTAACGGGCCTCATTATCTTTTGTTGGTAAAAATGTTTCCATGTAAAATTAAAACATAGTTTGAACCATTACAGGAGTAAATGGCACAAGATGAAATTGAGTAGTAACAGTGTTTTTGTCATAATAAAAAATTTTTATTGCATCATTTTAAACCTGGTGTGTATTTGTTTCATTGACTCTTTATTCTGATAAAATTACATTAAGTTTAGCTGTTTTCAGGTTTTTATCAAAGTGATTTATTTTCAAATTCAGAAGTTCACCAAAATACAAGATTGTTTTTTTTAAAGGTTTGGGAAAGCCCCGATGATGATGATTATGTAGCTTTGTAAGTCTGAGGGTTTTTTTTTTCTGTTATTTAAAAAAACAACAAATAAACCAGATCTCAGTAAGAGGATTGTGGAATTCCACAAATCCGGTTCTGCGTTTGGCTCAACTAAACCGAATGCAGAATCAGATTTGTGAAGGTTCCATGTTCATCTGTTCAGCTCTTTGGGGCTGATGTTTTGAGGTGATGTTCAGTGTTGTTTTTAGCTGTTCAGACTGCTTTGCATGTTGGGTAAAGCATTTTTTGCCCCACCTTCCTGGATCTCCTACGTGGCTTGTGGCAGACTGGACTTTTTTTTTTTTTTTTTTTAAACATCCATCCATCATCTTGAAAAAGTTCAGATACTTAATGTACAACAAGAGCAGAGCTGCAACAATGCAGCACCTACAGTAAGCAGAAATAACCTGACAAAGATGAAGATGTTCCTGACAAACCTTTAGAGCAGCTCCGTTCTTCACTAGTGATAGAGTTCGATAAATTTAATATGTATTATTTTTTCCTGTTATGAGTAGTGACAACAAACTAATATTAGTGCTGAGAAGTTAACTGTGTTTGCAGAATAGTAATTATTGATTTAATTATATATATATAGATTCAATTATATACGTGTGTGTGTGTGTGTGTGTGTGTGTGTGTGTGTGTGTGTGTGTGTGTGTGTGTGTGTGTGTGTGTGTGTGTGTGTGTGTGTGATGTATAAATTGATTGCTTGTGATGTTTTTGGAGCGTCGCGCGGAATGTGGTTTCTCCGTTTCACTCAGAGTGAGACCTCTTCCTTCGCAAACTCTCTGTGTCTTGACGTGGCAACGGGTGCCGCCATATTGTTTTGCTTCGTTGTCAGCGAGAAGAGAGGAGCGGCGGCTTCGCAGCGGCGGTAAGTTCTGACTTTCTTTTGAAACACTTTCTCGGCTGCACCCGAGAGATCTTCGGCTTCGCCTGGAACACGTTCTGCTCCCGTGTGGGCTGCAGCTGCTCCGTGAAGCTGCCGTCCACCCGCTGGACGCAGGAGATGACCTGAGGTTTAAACGGGTTTGTTTAGCATCGTTGGGAGTCCACGTTTATCAGCTGTAAACACGAAACAGACGGTGAACCTTGTGATGTCAGTCAGGCTAGAGACTTGTGCTGTTCTACTCACCTTTGTTTGAATATATAGATATGCTTCAAGTTAACGTGAGCCGAAGTACAACCAAGTCAGTGAAAACTGCCGACGGGTGTTGGTCGCCCGGTGGGTGTCTGGGTGGGTGAGGGTTTTATGTATTTATAAAATTACAATAAACATGCTGAGAGTTGGCTCAAGAATGATCTCGTAGCTGAAGGATCAAATACTCAGGAGAAACAACTTTCCTCCTTGATATTTAAAGTGATCAATAAGCCTGCTGCTGCTGCAGCTGCTGCAACATTTTCTATTTGTTCTCTGAAATCAACAGCAATCTAATCTGGTCTCCAGATGATGAACTCTTTATATTAAATCCAGAAGGGACTGGAAGTTTTCTATAGGCCCTTAACCTTCTCCACATTTGATCATGTTTCCACCTCAAAGTTCAGTTTATTTTATGCATAATTGCAAAGTGGCCATGAAAATGACACCAGGATTTCTAAACCTTTTGCAAATACAAAGCTGAAAACTGTGGAATGGATTATGTAGTAAAGCCCACTTTATTCTGTGAGCTTTAAATAAACCCAATACGGAAATGTGAGGAAATTATTACTTCATAACAAGCCTGCGGGGAATCAGTCTTATGTTATCGGGTTGCTTTGTTTTATCAAGTCAATATTCGTCAAAATGACATACTCTAAAGGTTTCTACCCAGCTTGTTCTTTCCTCTGTCGCCATATGCCTTTGAAGTGGTTGATATCAAGTCAGTAATTCCACGCAGTAAGCTGGGATTCCTCACTGGAAAACTCTTTGACATTTAGCGTTATAAATGGAATTTGAGTACATTGTATTATAACTGGGGTCAAATGGTTAATTAAATGTAAACTTCTTGATTTGTGTTGGACTTGTTGGTTTGGCAAAGTGCATAGAGATGAGAGCTGTGAGTCGGTTCCATATATGTAAATGCTTCGAATAGATTGATACAGACTCTATAGCACAGTGGCAAAAAAAAAAGAATGGGGAGAAAATCCAGTTTCTCAATACACGAGAAGTTTAAAAGAACTTTAGAAAGCTAGAGCTGCACCAATCTGATATTAATATTTGTATCGATCCCAAAATTGAAAAAATTCTAGACGGATAGAGTACCCGATCCATAAGTCTTAATTTATGCTTTGCGCTCTGAGTGATGTCGTGTTGTATTTATTTAAAATTATATTTAGAATCCTGAATTGTAAATAGTCAGCCTTTAATGTTTTATCAGTTTCTTTCTTATTTATTTTCCATTGGCTGTTCTACTCCTAATTGCACTGACTGAACAAATAAAAGCTGTTTTTCCATGTCGAAGCTGGTGAATTTATGCTATAACCACTTTTGAAGCAAATTATTGAGCAAATGAATTTGTAATTCAGTACATTTACATATGTTTTATCTGTAACAGAAGTGAATGAAAAGTGGATCTTTGCATTAAAAAAGCACTGAGATAATTTTAATCATCACACAATTCTAAATAAAATGTGACAACAATCAACTGCATCGATTTAAAACAGAAAAGCAGCAATTATTCCCACTACATGGGAATTGCGTTGTGATCAGTTGCAGAAGAGAAACGAGTCAAAGTTTGACTCCTCAGCGCCTCTTGACTGATACATTTAACCTTTGAACCCTGGCGTTCCACTGAACATTGTGCTTGTTGTTTACTGTACTCTAAATCTGCCAACTCCCCACAGCTTTCCTGTGACCTTGTGACCCCTGCTTCGACATGGCCACCTTCGCCGAGTACATCGCTCAGAACGAGGAGCGCGACGGCGTCCGCTTCAGCTGGAACGTCTGGCCCTCTAGCCGCCTGGAGGCGACCCGCATGGTGGTGCCGGTGGCCGCTCTGTTCACGCCGCTGCGGGAGAGAAGCGACCTGCCCCCAATCCAGTACGAACCCGTGCTGTGCAGCCGTGCCACCTGCCGTGCGGTCCTCAACCCACTCTGGTACGCCCTTCCACCTGTGTGTAGCTCACCAGTCTGAGTAGAACTTTGTCCCTTAGACATGCACATCTTTCAGTGTCCAGCAATTTATTATTATTATTTTTTTTTTTAATTTAAAAAAACATTTTTTTAGGGTCACTAAAACTATTCATTAGTATCAAATTCCATCAGTTCATATTTGAAAAAAGAAAAAAAGTTGGTTTGTGTGTAACTTAAATTGCCAGCAGGTTAGCTCATTCAAACTTTTCAAAATATATACGGTTTTTTTTTTCTTTTTTTTTCTGCGCCTCTGCTCTCCACCTGTTTCAGCCAAGTGGACTACAGAGCCAAGCTGTGGGCGTGTAACTTCTGCTACCAGAGGAACCAGGTGAGTGGGGTCCTACTGTGGGGACGGGAGAACAGCGTCCCAGAGAGACTGACTCTACACCCTCCTCTTCTCAGTTTCCTCCGTCGTACGCCGGCATCTCGGAGGTGAACCAGCCCGCTGAGCTGCTGCCTCATTTCTCCACCATCGAGTATGTTGTGCAGGTGAGAGAGCTGCGGCGTGAGACAGACGGCAGGCTCACCTCGCTGCCAGATGCTTGACCAACTCTGTTTTCCGGCATCAGCGGGGCCCTCAGATGCCGCTCGTCTTCCTGTACGTGGTGGACACCTGCATGGAGGACGAGGACTTGCAGGCTCTGAAAGAGTCTCTGCAGATGTCCTTGTCTCTGCTGCCCCCCACCGCTCTGGTGGGACTCATCACCTTTGGACGCATGGTTCAGGTCCACGAGCTGGGCTGTGAGGGGATCTCCAAGAGTTACGTCTTCAGGGGCACAAAGGACCTGAACGCTAAGCAGCTGCAGGTAAACGGGATCCTGGTCATTTACGTTATCGGTAATCATTTATGGTGATAAATTTCTTATTGCGGTAAGAATTTTGAATCGTCTTTTTCACAATAAATTCAAATTAATGATGTTTAAATCCACTCAGAGCTCTCCGTACTGTCAGGATTCAGAATCAGAATATGCTTTAGTGATGCAAATCACATTTTATGTGACTGGTGTCCCAAAGTAGTGTATTACAAATGCTGCGTCATGTTTTAACAGCAATATAGTTTCTTAATAAAGTAATCATAAATATTACTTTCTTGTTGTATAGTGTTATCACAATAGCACAACAAAATATTGTGATCAAACCTGAAGTCATGCAGCTCTGTCCTTCGGTCTCAATCTTTACCTGTCCAGTTTTTGGTCTTTTTTTCCTTCACAGCAAAAAAAGAAAAGAAAAATCAAATACCTGCTTCTATGATAAACAAATGATACTATATGATTTTGTTGCAGGATATGCTCGGTCTGACAAAGCCCTCTGCGGCTCAGGGTCGAGGGCCTCAGACCTCCCAGCAGCCTCTGTCCAACAGGTGAGATCATTAGAAATGCTGATCAGCCGAGATCCAGTCTGACCCACCAGCACCAATTTTAGTGGCAGTATGTAACTTTTATAAAACAGGCTTTTTTTTTTTCTTTTTTTTTTTTTTTACATATTATTCAAAACTGTCACTATGCCCTGTAACATAATATAATATGAGACAGACAAGTTGTGAGAAATAAAGCTCTCTGCCCAGGCGTTGTATTTCTGCAGACTGCAGTAGAACCACTGGAAGAAGGAAGAGAAGCTTGATTTTTATTTATTTTTTGTCAAATATTTATATCATACTTTCAGGACATAATGATAGTTTTAACCAATATGTAATTATATATGTATATATTTTTCATAAAAGTTACATTCTGGAGCTTGAAGTTGTACTTTTAGTATTTTTGTCACTTGATTCAAAGTGTTGTGGCTTTGTGCTGGGCTCCTGTTTCTCATTGTGACCTCAGGTTCCTGCAGCCAGTGCAGAAGATCGACATGAACCTGACTGACCTGTTGGGGGAGCTGCAGCGCGACCCCTGGCCCGTCACTCAGGGGAAGAGGCCGCTGCGCTCGCTGGGTGTCGCCATGTCTATTGCTGTGGGGCTTCTGGAGGTGAGGGCTCAGCGGTCAGGTCTCATCGTCACGACAACGCTGTGCAAAATCTGAGCGACTCTTCCTCCATTCAGTGCACCTTCCCCAACACCGGCGCCCGCATCATGACGTTCATCGGGGGCCCCGGCACGCAGGGGCCAGGGATGGTGGTCGGGGACGAGCTGAAGACGCCCATCAGGTCCTGGCATGACATCGAGAAGGACAATGCCAAGTTCATGAAGAAAGCCACCAAGGTGAGTCTCTGCTATGTGTCCATAAAGTCAAAAATGTCTTTTTAGTCAAACATCATTACTAATGCACTTTTCCTACAATCAGTGTGCCATTACAGTAATTTAAAGAAAAAATAACCTTTAATAATCACAGCAAATAGTCTTAAGAGATGATAGATGATTAGACAACTAATTATTAGGCTAATTTTAAAAGCATTTTGAATTCTATGTCTTTTGTGTCTTTATGCCATTTATAATATTTTAAAATGTTTTTATGAATTCTGTACAGCACTTTGGTTCCTCTGGTGATGTAAAGTGCTTTATTCAAGTTCAATTCAAATTCAAACATACTTCATTGGTCCCAAAAATGAAATGAAATCTGGTTGTAACTCATATTAATTCAAATCGTAAAGAAAACCGGCTCTGTCACTGTATCATATTTACTGCCAAAAAGCTTTGTTATAGTACAGAAATAATCAACCAAACAGTAAATCTGTTTTACTGGAGGTGTGGAGCTGCATTCCAGCAGCCTGCGTCTAAACCGTGTGTGTTGATCTGTGTGTCGCAGCATTTCGAGGCTCTCGCCAACAGAGCTTCCACTAACGGCCACATCATCGACATATACGCCTGCGCTCTTGATCAGACGGGTTTGCTGGAGATGAAATGCTGCCCCAACTACACAGGGTAAACGCACACATCTGGATGTCTGTTGTAGGGACCCTCTGTGTCATAATACTCCTCTCCCCCCCCAAAAACACTGATCCATGTCCAGATCTCGAGCCTAAAACCCAGCTGGACCTGAGCACTCAGTCTGTCTCTGTTTTGAAAGAGGAAAACAAATAGCTGCTTGAACAATATGGAATATTAGAACATTAAAATCACATATAAATTCTAATTATTATGAATTCAAATTCAAAATTCTGGAAGACATTTTTAATGTAGTTGGTTGCTCGTACAAATGGTTATAAGAACAAAAGTGTTTTTTCTGTTTGGTCAGAGGATACATGGTGATGGCCGACTCCTTCAACACGTCTCTGTTCAAACAAACCTTCCAGAGGGTTTTCACCAAAGACGTCCAGGGATCTTTCAAGATGGCGTTTTCTGCCACACTTGAGGTCAAGGTAGGAGCCAGAAGGCCAACAGGGGGCAGCAGAGCTCTTCTCCGGCTCATCCGTTCCACGCAATAATGAATGTTGTTCTGTCCTGCTGCAGACGTCCAGAGAGATCAAAGTGTGTGGAGCGATCGGCCCCTGCGTGTCTCTGAGCGCAAAAGGACCCTGTGTGTCTGAAAACGTAAGAGTCACTGCCACCACTTTAACACACTGCCCCCTGCAGGCGCACACAGGAACAACAGAGTGAACTGCTGTCATTGTCAAACACATTTTCAGCTTAGATTCTGTCAGATATGAACACATGGCACAGCAGGTCTAGGATTTTTTTTTGAAGTTGAGTCACTAGAACATTAAGCTGAGATCAGTCCTCATGCGCATATACTTGTTTTCTATCAGCTTACATTACAGATTGACTATGACTGGCAGCATTTGGAGGCTCTATTTGTGTCCAGTAATCTTTATAATCCTCATCTAACTGGATGTTTGTGCTGGTTTCTGCAGCAACACATTTTTGTTTGTGTTGCTTTGGCTTTGAACAACACAAAGTGTTGCTTTACTTTTAGTAAAAGTGGGGTGGGGTCTTGTTGACCCTTTGAACTTTAAACTTTCGTTAATCTCTTCAAAGCTGAAGCAGCACAAACAAAACATTTTGCTGTACAAAATGTTTTGACTGACACCAATTTTGTCTGATTTGAAGAAGGAGGGGTCAGGGGTCTGGTTGACCTTTCATGACCTCTGGAAACATCTCTTCATATCATGAACATGATAGCAGCACAAAAAAATAATAATTTTTGCTGCGTAAATGTAACACAAACATTTGACGCCAATTTTGTCTGATTGGAATTGAAGAGGGGGGAGGGGCCAACTTCACTCATAGCGGTGCCTCTTACAGATACTGCTGGAGTTGGTGGGGAACCCATCCAAAAAAAAAAATCAAACAAGAATTCAGTTACTGCCCTCTCTTATGTTTTACCCCTACTCAGTAAATAATCTGTTTAATGGATAAATCTCTTAACGTCTGAAAGCCATGCAATGTCAACGCTGAACCTTCTTCTTTCAGGAGATTGGGACTGGAGGAACCTGCCAGTGGAAGGTCTGCGGTCTGGATGCCAGCACAACGCTGGCCCTTTACTTCGAGGTTGTGAACCAAGTATGTACACCGAGCCTCCATCCAGACCCCAGGGAACGCTGAGGACAGGTTTAACTTCTACATTAAACCTAAACTAGGGCTGAATGATATTACATAAACAAGTGTTATGGAAAAATTTACAATATCACAATAATGATACGGCTTGGGATGAATAAGCTTGACATTAAAAAGGCTTCCTGTCTTTCTGAGTTGGGTTCACAGCCAACACAGGCCAAAGATATCGAGTAGTCTGACCAGCTATGAAAGACCAACAAACATAATCATTTCCACCTCAACCATAAGGTTTTATCAGAGTGATTGTGTCTGTCTGACTAGTGAGGTTCTGGCTAGTTTCTAGTTCTAGTTTCTTATTGACTAATTAATTATTATTAGATGGACTTTTATTGCTCTTGATGAAGAGACCTGATGTAGAAGTTATTGAGTGAGATACTGCAGTTCTATCATAAATGATGAAAGGGAAATAAATTCTTTAGATTTCTCACAATGTAAATACAATATTTCATGTCACAATTGTCTTGTTTACTCATATTATGCAGCTGTAAAAATGAGCATAAAAGCTTGAGTTTAAATTGATTCTTCTGCATTTTTTTTTTTTTTGCTTTATAAACAGTTCAGTATGTTCTTGGGTCATAGATGAAACTGTAAGAACAGAGTTCTGTTGCTGGTCTACTCTCGAAAAGAACACATTTGTGAATCTTGTTATATCCTAAAATAACCAATAGATGGCAGCACAGCTCTGCAAATTATAGTCCAAAATGTTGTGAAGTTACAGATGGGAGTCAGTTTATTTGCAGACATTCACTGACCTGTTCTGGTTAGATTCTTAATTTATATGTAATCTTTTTTGTTTTTGACATAACTTTAATGAAGTCACAAGCGTAAAGTTCATATAAATGTAAGCAGATTTTTCCATTATTTGTGCATTAGCAAAAGGATTCCACTCAAAGTTCAGGTCTGGTTCCTGAGGTCCATCACTCTTGGTAAATCCATGTGCTTCCCATCTGAGTCTGCTTAACTGAATAATGACAACCTCAGACCTCTAACTGTTCATATCTGGTTATATTTGTTTTTTGTGACTTCATGCGCTGAGAGCTGACGAAGCTGCTGCTCTTTGCCACATCATAACAAGTCATTGTAAGAGTATGAGCTCCTCTTGCATCACAGCTCTGAATGCTGTGTACTTAATGAAGAGACACAATGCAATATGAATGCAAGAAAAAACATAAAATAAAAATGACCCACATTTTAGAAATATGGTTTGTCTTCCTAAGCTGGTCTGATGATGGTGCAGACTAACTCCTGGCGTCATTTCCAAAAAAAGGGACTTTGCAGGAAATACAAAAATAAACTTGCTTGTACATGTAACTCATTGTTTTCTCAGAGTTAAAGGCTGTTGTGATGCTTCTTACTGGGAAAGTTTCAACCCAGAGAGATATGAAGGCTGATCAATGCAGTTGATTTCCACTAGAAATCTGAACAATGATCATTTTGGCTGATCTTATTGATGAGCTTCATCAGGGTAAACATGGGTTGTTGAGAAAAGGAGTATTATGCAAGCCCTTTTGATTTAGTTGTATTTTTTTTATACTTCATTTTACTTGAAGCAAACTTTCAGTTTCAATTTCTTCTGCTTTGTTTTTGTTGAATTTACTATAAATACATTTTTTGATCCTTTCGTCAATGCAAAAGCCTTTTGATATACTGTGATCAGTAAACATTGTCCAAGAAGCAAACTACGTTTGTCAGTGTTCACCTAAATACGGACTGTGCAAGTTTTTGAAACACACTGAAATTGTCTTGATGTAGCGAAAACCACACGGTCCGATTCACGTACTAATCGTCCTCTTGACCCACCTGAGTGCTGCCACCGGCGATCCCTCCATGCAGATTACTGATCTTTCTGCTTCTGGTTCTTCTACAGCACAATGCTCCAATCCCTCAAGGTGGCCGCGGAGCCATCCAGTTCGTCACGCAGTACCAGCACTCCTCAGGACAAAGGCGCATCCGAGTTACCACAACTGCAAGAAAGTATGACAGTGCAACCGCACGCTGTGCTCCTGTCTCCATCTCATGTCATATTAAAAATGTATAGTTCTTATAGTCTAGAGATGCACCCGTCCCATATTACGGTCCGTATCGGTCCCGATATCAAAACAATTTTAGATCGGGGATCAGCGACGATGTGCCCTTTCCATAAGGGCAGACCTGTTCAGTCTAAGTTTATGCTTTGCGCATATTACTTATTTTACATTATACTTTGAATTTATAATTTTGTTTGTTTTTTACATGTTTGACCAAGGCAGTCAACCTATTGTTTTTCACAGTTTCAGTTTCTTTGTTATTCATTTTCCATTGGCTGTTCTACTGCTAACACTGACTGGTCAAATGAAAGTTGTTTTTCCATGTTTGACCAGCTGGTGGAGCTGCTGTTGTATTTCATTGTGCTATACTGCAGCAAAGTTAGCAAATACATTTTTAATTCCGAACATTTATGTCTGTTTGGCAAAAAAAGAAGTCAGTTTAGTCAGTTCAGCATTATTTTTCTGTATGGTATCAGCTGATTCTAGACCTCAGGTATCAGAATAGGAAGTGGATCAGTGCATCGCTAGTTCTGTCCTAACATGAGTGAAGCTTGGTAACTGAAACATTGGAAATCTGATAACATACTAATGTTACATGACTTCATGTCTATCTTTGTAAGTTCATAGACAAGAAAATACATTTTGAAAACTGAAGAACTTGAGTCTCTCATTCAGATGTGACAGAAAATAAGAAGCCGTCTTGAAAATCTTCTTTCTTGAATCCTTTAGTCGCCCACATAAAGATTTACAGCATCATGTTTCTTTCAGCTGGGCTGATGCTCAGACTCAGATCCAGAGTATAGCGGCATCGTTCGACCAGGAGGCAGCAGCCATCTTGATGGCCAGGTTGGCGGTTTACCGGGCAGAAACGGAGGAGGGACCTGATGTGCTTCGATGGTTGGACAGACAGCTCATCAGACTGGTAGGACACAGTGTCTACATAATAACACATTTGAAATGACTGTTAAAAAAATCAACCAGATTTAACCTCTTGTTGCTCGATGTTTGTGTGCAGTGTCAGAAGTTTGGTGACTATCACAAGGACGATCCCAACTCCTTTAGATTTTCTGAGACGTTCTCCCTCTATCCTCAGGTGACCTGCATGTCACCCCAACAGTCACTGCCCAGCTGTTCTGTCCTGCTTTTACTAAATGTTTTTTTTTTTCCTTCTTCTTTCCAGTTCATGTTCCATCTGCGGCGCTCCCCGTTCCTGCAGGTGTTCAACAACAGTCCAGATGAGAGTTCCTATTACCGACACCATTTCAACAGGCAGGACCTGACCCAGGCCCTCATCATGATCCAGCCTGTTCTGTACGCCTACTCCTTCAATGGCCCACCTGAGGTAACGAGCCTCACAGTTTACTGTTAAAATCAAGTTTTCATTATCAACCTGGTGACTGATTTTGTGTGTGTGTGTGTGTGTGTGTGTGTGTGTGTGTGTGTGTGTGTGTGTGTGTGTGTGTGTGTGTGTGGGTGTGTGTGTGTGTGTGTGTGTGTGTGTGTGTGTGTTTCAGCCGGTGCTCTTGGACAGCAGCAGCATCCTGCCGGACCGAATCCTGCTGATGGACACCTTCTTCCAGATCGTCATCTACCACGGAGAGGTACGAGCTGATTGGAGGAGGTGTGTGTGTGTTGGCTCTAGAACAAATGTGTGTGTAAGCGTCTGTCTCTTTCAGACTGTGTCTCAGTGGAGGAAGGCCGGCTACCAGGACATGCCCGAGTACGAAAACTTTAAGCACCTCCTCCAAGCTCCAGTGGACGACGCTCAAGAGCTGCTGCACACTCGCTTCCCCATGCCGAGATACATCGACACGGAGCACGGCGGCAGCCAGGTGGGGGCGCTGTCGCAGGCCTGCTTTTCACTCACACAGACACGCATCTAACACAGGCGTTCAAGGTCATGAAGGAGCCAAAAAAAACAAAAAACAAACCTTTTGAAATGATTATGAGTTATCAAAGATGAAATCAGAGTTTCTGAAAAATGTAGTTTTTCTCCCACTGATTAATACTCACCATCCTGCTGAATCCAGTCAAGAACATTTCAGCAACAAGGCAGTTCAAAGAGCTTCACATGATGAAAGTATAACACAGTAAACAATGAAATCAAAATAAAATGAAACCCTGGCAATGTGGGTTTGTTCACAAATGTCCAGAATGTTGTAAAAATAACTGAAAAAAATGCAGAACCCTAAATGTTAACCAAAATGTAAAACAGAACTAAAACCAGTTTATTTAATAAATAATAAAAACCAGCAAGCACACTTTAAAAGCTAATTAAAACTAATTCAGCCAGACAAAGAAAAAGTCACAATGAAATAAAACTCATCTCATCTATAATGAAGAAGCCAGAACTGATCTGACCCTGTGTGATGGAAACGATCTGAGCAGAACCTTCTGTCTGTTTTCAGGCTCGTTTCCTGCTCTCCAAGGTCAACCCTTCTCAAACTCACAACAACATGTACACGTGGGGACAGGTAAGGACCCCACCGGCGACCTTTGACCTCAGCCGATCAGACAAAATGCTGACAGGGTTGTTTTTTGCACAGGAGTCCGGAGCTCCCATCCTTACCGACGACGTCAGCCTGCAGGTGTTCATGGACCACCTGAAGAAGCTGGCCGTCTCCAGCGCTGCCTGACCCTGCCTCGTGCATGCGTTCGCTGCCTGAACCGAGCAACAAGCACTCCATTTCCTTCAGTGTCACTGTCAGCAGCAGGTCCAGGACATTTCCACTTGTTAGTTTTTTCATTTTTCCGCAAAGTCACACGGCTGCTCCTGCGCCGGTCAGTAAATGTTCTCATCTAATCTAAACCCGAGCAGGTCAGGACGGCGCCTGCAGAGCAGTAAGCAGCTCTAGTGTCCTTCTGCGTGTCAACTTTGCTTCATCTGAATGTTACAAACATTAAAAGTAAGACTTTTAAAGAGTCTGCCAGCCTGACATCCAACAAAAACTCCAACCGTAACCTGAGAGCAGCATAGAAACTAGCTTGGAGTCTTTGCAATGAATGCATTGCTGGTTTATATTTCCATATTTGACTAATTTCACAAACATTAAGCAGCTATACTAAACATACAGCCGCAATTTTTCCTCCCCTTGTTTTGGTTTGACTGTGTTTGTTTCTATTTATGTGAGCCAGTTTATGGTCTTCTCCTCGGCTGGTTTCTTTAAAGAACCCGTCTTCAGTTCAAACAGTAAGAGTTTTTTGCCCAGGCTAGTGAATGCACGTGTTCCTGTCATTCTGTCTGTTTCATGTTTGCAGTAAAGCTGTGCTGTGGAGAGCCCACTGCTGTCTGCGTGTTCCTTCACAGTTAGCCCAGAAAATGTAAATGATCATTTTCAATAATGAATCTAACTTTGTCACTGAATTCTGGAGCAGAATGTCATTTCTTGCTGTATATGTTGTGACCTGTTCTAGTGGATATCAATTTTTGAATTTAAAAAAAAACAAATTCAAGGCAATTTTATTTGACTTTAGTTTTAGCAACAAGGTGCTCAAAGTGCTTCATGTGATTACAATGAAAAATCAAAGAACAAACGAGCAAAATGGAAAATCTTTACATCACTGTGGTAAAGAAATGAAAAATAATGACGGACTGAAAAACAGACGACAGTCTGATGTTCCAGTTGTGCATCAAAGGCAACTTTAAAACATCTGGAGCAAATTAACTTATTCCTGATAACTTTCCATACTTGACCATCCAGTTCCATCCATGCTTGATAGAACTTTGTTTTCTGAATAGCTAAAAAAATTAATGAATAAACAAATAAAGGCTGTGGACTAGTCCAAGTCTAAACCTCATTCATTTCCCCTCTGGAATCACCCTCCACATTTTTCTGGTCTTTCATATTTAATTCCAACAAAACACACTGAAGTTTGTGTTTCCAAAAATCCTCTGTGGCGTCTCCAGTCGTTCCAGCTGTGCTCCTGTGTGCCGATGCTGTTTACCAGTGTTGCTATGATGTCAGAGCCCTGCAGCGTTCAGAGCGCTAAGTGTTAACACGCCCATTACATTTCTAACCATGAGAAAACCTTTGTCAGAAACGGCTTTCCCCTCCACAGCGGTACTTCCTGTCATTCTTCGCTCAGCGCCGCCTGGAAATGCCTAAGTCACCACTTACCCTATCGGCTTCCCTGCGCCTTTCCACTGTTTGTTCAGATCCGAGCTGTGAGCAACTGTAAAGAGAATAAAAGGACGCGATAAGACGTGTCCTCCATAGTGTCCTGAGACTCGGAGCGTGAAAGTTGCTGTTTGCACTTCTCAATAACACCATCTATTGGTGGACACGTCCTTTGTTAAACCCATGTGTTGAAACGCAATGGAACAGGTGTACCTAATAAAGTGGCCACTGAGATTAAGAAAAACCCACCTGGTGCTGTCACATATCCACTTCCCAGGATTCAACTGGAAATTACTTCAGCTCAGAAAACACTGAATCGCAAGCCGAGGTTTTGGTCTGAACGTCTCAGGAGTTTTTCAATCTGATTAGTTGACGGCGTCCCTGTGCAGGAAAACAGCTGACCATATCAAGACCCAACACACTTCCTGTCCAGGAGGAGAGAGAGGGAGGCTTTGGGGGGGGCTGGGGCGAGGGAGGGAGTGAAGCCAGCAATCTGCCAGCACAGCTACTGTGAAGAAGGAACCGGAGGAAAGAGATAAAAGATAAACTAGGAGAAGTGGAAAGAAAGAAGATTTTATTTTTTTCCAGACTCAGGAGGACAAAAGTGTAAAGAGTGGAGGAGACAATAACCTGAGAAGAAACAACAGAAAGAGGGAGAGGAGGAGGAAAAGAAACGACCGAATCAAAACCTGGACAAGTAACTAACGGTAAGAGAGCAACGAACCAGACAGGATACACATTCATTCATTTCTGGGTGGTTGTTTTTTGTTTTTGAGACATCTTCTTAGTAAAATTTCCGCTTAGAAAAACTTTTACATTGACACAAATAGCATGAAGAAAGTGAGTGTGAAAGTTGCTTTTAGGAACTGATCACCCAGTGCAAACATCTTAAACTCAAACTCAGCTAATCTGACCAGAGATCCACGACTCAGCAGGAAAATCTATAGACAAGATCCTTTATAGAAAAAAGTCAAAAGAGCTCAAACTCTAAAGTTTGCAAAGAACGAAATGTTTGCCTGTTAGCAGAGATGTATTGACTCCAGTTCTGAATGCAAATGCACGTGACATTGTTTTTATATTTGGAAAACAAACCAAAAATCTTTCCAGCAACGTATTTTCACTACCTGGTTCTGATCCGCATCATGAGCTCCAATAAACTTCATCGGTGTAACTTTATGCAGACGGTAATGAGGCTAATTTCACACAGTTCCACATCGCTTCACACAAAATGCATCATGATAACAAAACATGTGCAGTCGTGTTCAATAAGTTAGAATCCACATTCAGGCTCATTTATCAGATTAAAAATGTCTTTTGAAGACAACTTTTAAGCAGGTCTTTAATAATTCTGTATTAAAAATGCTTCCTATTGGTCTGATCTCAAATGTGTTTCCATTTCTAGAAGGAGAAAATCATTCTAATGAACAAGAATAAAGGTCTGTGTGTCATTCATTCAGTGAATAGTGAATGAAATAAATTTCAATTAAACACAGTTAAATTTAATTTATCATTTCATAATAAATTCCATGATATACATCGTCATGGAAACACTTAACATCCAAGAAAAATAAGCTGATGATCTGAATTAAAATGAAATAGTTGTAAATAAAACTGAGGGAACGACTTTTCCTATTCCCGAGCATCACGGCTTTAATGAATAATATTGCTTATTTCGACAGTGACATCATCACCAAGGGGGGGCGGAGCTTGAGGAAATGGAATTTCGGCTCTGCTGCTGGTGGAGTTCCCTTTGGACAGTTGTCTTCCTGCTGAGAAACGTCTCCACTGATGTGTCCTCACACACCGAATACAGTCTGAGCAGCAGCAAAGCTTCCTTTGACCAGGCCGTGATGGACTGCCGTCCTGGAGTTCTGCCCTCTGTGCCCTCCCAGCAAGAGCTCCAGCAAATATTCCAGCTTCTCAACAAGTCAAAGTCATTTCAGGAAAATGTCACCGTCTGGGTCGGGCTGAGGAAGCCGAAACACGAATGTAGTACTGATGGACAACCTCTGAGAGGATTCAAGTGGGTAGAGAACGGCAGCCAGGAGGCCAGCGCCATCAACTGGCTGGAGGAGCCGAAGCTCACCTGCGCAGGGATCTTATGTGGGGCTCTGAGGCAGCAGCGCGTCCAGTCAGAAGTTACTTGGGGTTTGATTCCCACCAGCTGTAAAACCCACTACCATTTCATCTGCAAAGGGAGCGATGTGCATACAGAGCTCCAGCTGAAAACGAGCCCAACAACATCGAAACCCGACTCAGCAACGTTCCATCCTAACATCTCGACATCAGAGCCAGAGTCCTGTGAGCGCTCCAAAGACCCCAAGCATCCCAGCATTCGCTCCCTGACGGCTGATTCCAGCGACGGCAACAAAGTCCTGGTTGAGTGTTGGTCTGCCGTAAAGTTGGACCTGTTCTGTTCAGGGCTTCCTGCTGTGTGGCGAGTGCTGGATGGCTCCCCCGCTAATTTCAGCATCATCTGCCAGAAGTGTGAAGAAGGCTTCCAGAAAAACGGTTCAGGGTTCTGCTTGGACGTGGATGAGTGTAGCACCGGGAAGCCCTGCCAGCACGCCTGCCAGAACACCGAGGGTTCCTACAGGTGCGTCTGTGCCGATGAGCAGGACTCCTCATGTGACGAGGTGGCGCCGGCAACATCTGACAAGAAGTCACTGTCACATATCCTGATCCCCGTACTGACTGTGGTTGCTGTGCTGCTGCTCATACTGGTCATCGTTGGCGTGGTGAAATGCTGTTTAAAGAGGCGCAAGAAGATGAAGACCAAACCATAAACGACAAGGAGTCCTGTACAGGCCCTGAAGACGTGTTGAGGAGCTTTTTGATTTGGGGTATTATGTCAAATGAACCTTTTTTTTTTAGCTTTTCGACATGTGATGTTTTTCCCTCATCAAAAACGTACCTGGAGTGTTGCTTTGATTCTTTCACGCATCTTTGAGAAATCCTTGAATCTCCCATGGCAACCATTGGGTTTGTATAAACACTTGCTCTCACCAAGCGCTCCTCATTGAAGTCACAACCCCCAACCCTCTACAGAATACCCTTCCCCTACTCTACTCCTCCAGACTAGTGGCAGCAGCAACTAGCAAACACCTGGTGGAACTAGGAGTTTGCTGAACTCATCATACGAACTACTAAGTGCAACGCTACACAGAACGGTTGTAAACGGCACAATGGAGGAGCATTTTTATGATGACTTTTGTCGGTTTAGTATTGGAAAGGGCAGGAGCTTCTTAAAGAGACAGGTATCAAATTGCAAAGTTAAATTTCTTTTTAAGTCATATTTGATATATACAGCTTTCTGACAGTAAGAGTTACTTGATTGTGCTATTAGATGGGGATACACTGCCCCTTCAAACCTTAAGGAATTACAAAATATAACTTTAAAACCATCTTGCATAATAACTCCTCCCTTATTGGTCTGAACTGGAATGATTTTATTGTATATTTCTCTGTAACTGAATCTGAAATGGGGGAATTAAAAATAAACTAGACTGAAACTGAATTTTTTGAACGGTTGGGAATTAAAAATATATATATATATATATATATATATATATATATATGTATGTATGTATGTATGTATGTATGTATATATATATATATATATATATATATATATAAAAGCAGCACTCAGGTACATTTATCTGTAATTGTGATTTATTTGTTAAATAAAGATTTTCTTTTAAAGCCTTCTGTTGCATCTCAGATTCTTTCAGACGTCTGCTCAGTCTCTCCAGCAGTCAAAGAGAAAGGACAGTTTTTCATTGCGTCTGTTGGACTTCATTCATTTTGTGTTCTGGTCGGGTCCGTTTACCGGTTTCAGGACCCGACCAGAACCCCTCAGAGTAAATCACCTTGAGGATTAATGAGGTTTGGTTGTATAAAAAACAGGCATTAATAACTAAAAATGATCAAGTGTTACAAGCCATACATGTCATACAGATGGAACAGATACAGAGTTTCATGGATGTGAGGCAAAGATTGTAGAGCGAGTTCATCTTTTTATTCTTCTCTGCAGTCTGTGCCCTCCCTAAAGGGCAGTCTAATCAGTTTCAGTCTGTTTACATATGACTGATGGCAGTCACACAAAGACATGGTTATGTAAGCTACAGTGTGTGCGTGTCAGCAGATAAAAGAGGCTAAAAAAAAGATAAAGAAAAAGACAGAATCCCCGACACATCCACGGTGTTCAACGTCAAGGTGCTCAACGTCAAGGTGCTCAAAGATTTTTGTGAGTTTAATGGTGAAAATATAACGAGACCAAAAATCTGGAGGGAAATAATCAAATGTTCACAAGTGTTTGTCTTCTACAAACAGGGAGGTGTTTAGAGAGTGGCTTCCTGTTTGCTGGAGCCCAGCACTAAAGAAGACAGGAAATGTTCCCCCTCAGACTGTCCTTATCACCGGGCGGCCCAGTTGGTCTCGCGTTCAGAGGCTGGTCCTCAACGCGGTTCTCCTGGGTCATTTGGTCATTTGCTGCATGTCTTCTCCACCCTACTTCCTGTCAAGTTACTATTCAAAAAGGGCAATTAGCAAGGGTGTAACTTTGTGTTGCAAGTCTGTGGGGACAGACAGGGGGGTGGCGGGGGCCAGCAGGGGCCAGCGGGGGGCATTAGGGTGCTGATACACCCACAGTCACAGGAAGACCTTTTCTTATAGTGCTGAGAATAAAGCTAAAACTTTGGGCACATCACTGAGTGGACTTTCCATTTACGTTTCACAAATGAATTTTGCGCGTTGAATACAACGTGCAGCTGCTGCAAGTTGCATATACAGGCACATGTGGAGCAACACAAAAGCATTAAAGTCGTTCAATAGACTTTCTCTAAGTCTGACACAGTTTCATCTCAAGCCTGTCTGGACCAATGGACAGTAGTACCTTATGACTGGCCACTGGACCTAGACACTGCACTCCACTTCAGTTGTGGGCAACTCCAGGCATCGAGGGCCGGTCTCCCGCAACCTTTACATGTATCTCTACTTCAACACACCTCAGTCCAATAATGAGGTCATTAGCAGGATTCTAGGGTTAGGGTTAGGAGGTGATTCAGTTGGATTCAAGTGTGTTGGACCAGAGAGACGTCTAAGAGCTGCTGGACACCGGCCCTCACGAACCAGGATTGGTTTTGTGTTGCTCACTGCTCTGGGGTGTAACACAAAAACAAGCAAGTTTTCTATTGTTTGCCGAATATAGCCATTGTGGAGGCCAAATGAATGTAAATTAATATTCAGTTGTTAAAACATATTTGTTTAATATGTAATCTAATAAGTACGTTTGCTGAGGTTTAGGGAAAACTATTAGTACTGCATGTGGTTAATTTTGTAATGTTTATTGTCAATGAGTGTTTTATTTTGAGTTGTATGTTTGTAGCGTAAGTGTTCATTTCGCAATTTATGCAAATGAGGTGTGCAAGCTGTAGCGTTAACGAGGAAGAAAGGAGAGGCTGCTAGTTTATCTACAGAGCCACACAGTTTTTCAACCGTAGTTGTTTGTGGAGATTAGTTAAAATACAACTGCTCTTGTAAAGGATATCTCACCAAAAACTGTGGAATAAATTTTTGTTTTGCATCCTTATATCGGAGCGCTGTGGAAGTTTTTATTTTTTCTACAAACACGCGAGTGAAGACAGCAAAGGAACCTTGTGGCAACATATTTCGTTGAAAAACCTTGCTTTGTGGATTAATTATTATCTGTGGACGGAATCAAGCAGCAAAATCGAGCTGGAAGAAAAGTGAGTAGTGGAAACAGTTTATCAAAAAAAAATGCTGAGTCATTGTGCATGCTAAGCGCTCTTCGACACTATCTGCAAGCTTTTCGGAAGAGCAAAGGAGTTTTCTGCTGTTGCTGTTTGGAAATTTAATGTCATGGACGTTGACAAGGAAGATATTGTGGCTACAATGGAAGCTAGAGCAGTAAAACTCACACCTAAAGCTATGGAGGAAAGGCTGCAGCGTGCAATTGGTTCACGAAGAGCCAAGTTAGCAAAGTTAACTGGCACAGCGAATCAGGTGCGACAGCTGATTGTAACTGAAGATGATATCAGCTTAACTGAAGCAAACCAGTTAATGAAAGATTTTAATAGACTGTTTGGAGAGTTTTGTGGTTTGAACACAAATGTGAAGGAGCTGCTCCAACAAATGTCAGAAGAGGATTTAAAATTGGATCAAGAAAACTGGTTTGAACCTAAGGCTGATTCGTTCAAGGCTTTTGCGGAGACAGCTGTGGCTTGGATTGATGGAAAGGCTAAGAACACAGCAGAGGCTGAAAAATGTGACGAGGAGATTAATCCATGCGACAGTATATCTAATGCATCTTTGTCAAAACGAAGTCATAAGAGCTCTTCTGAACGTGGTTCTTGTGCATCATCGACTGCCTCTTCCATACGAATGAAAGCAGAGTTGGAACGAGCTAAGTTGTTGGTTCAGGCCTCATCTTTGAAACAAAGACGCTTACTGGAGGAAAGAGAGGCTAAACTCAAAGCTGAAAGGGAGGAGCTAGAAATACAAACAGCTCTAGCAGCAAATGAGGCAAAGATCAAGATCCTGTCAGAATATGAAGTGTGTTCATCTAAGGCATCCAGTCGTGTATTCAAAGTGGATGGAATGAACTCCTACGTGACTTCGCACAGAGCTGAAGATTTGTTTGCTCAGCAGCAGTCAAATAATCCTATCCCAACACAAGAGGATCAAGTTCAGAACAATAACGTTGTCCAAAACATGCAGCAAACACGCGTGGTTACCTCTCAGCCAGCACAGACACCAAGTGCCCTGCAGGATGTAGTCGAAGTGCTAACAAAGCAGCAGAAGTTGGCAGCATTGCCCCCTCAGAACATTTCTGTTTTTAAAGGGGACCCATTAGAATATCGACTGTTCATTCGGGCATTTGAACACGGTGTGGAGGATAAAACCGAAAGCGACAAAGATCGGCTGTATTACATGGAACAGTACACAAGTGGACAGCCGCGAGAATTGAGAAGAAGTTGTCTTCATATGGAACCAACGCGTGGATATAATGAAGCTAAGAGACTTTTGGAAGAGCATTTTGGCAACACCTACAAGATATCGGTTGCATACGTTAACAAAGCTCTTGGTTGGCCAAACATCAAGGCTGACGACGGAGAGGCTCTTCATGCATTCGGACTCTATCTCACTGGATGTCGTAATGCAATGACAGATGTAGAGTATATGGAGGAGTTGGATAACACAGCCAACATGCGTGCCATCATTGCCAAGCTCCCATATAAATTGAGAGAAAGGTGGAGATCACATGCTTGTGGAATCTTGGACAAAGAAAAGCGCAGAGTCAAGTTTGCTGATCTGGTGGATTTTGTCAATAAACAGGCCAAAGAAGTTTTACATCCACTGTTTGGTGACATAAAGGACAGCACCTTAAAGCCTCAAGTTAAAGGACAGGTGGATGAAAGGTTGCAAAGAAAAGGTGGCATCAAAAAGGGATTCACCACTGCTGCAACTATTACCACTATACAGGACACACATACCAAGGCAGAGAAAAAGGACAGCAGAAATCAAACGTGTGCATTTTCCAAACCTTGTCTTTTTTGCCATGGAGAGGAGCACACTATGGAACAATGTAAAAAGATGCGGAAGTCACTTCACAAGGAAAAGATTGATTTCTTGAGAACTAAAGGATTGTGTTTTAGCTGTCTTAAAAAGGGACACATGAGTAATTTGTGCAAAGAAAAGGCCAGCTGTCAGGTTTGTGCACAATACCATCCCACAGTATTACACATAAAGAAAAGGCCCATTTGTGTTAACGAGGCAGGGCCTGAAGTGGCAGCAAGTGAAGGAGAGGAACAACCGCCAGAGTCAGTTGTGAATGGATTTGTGGGAATGGATGCATCCACTTATGGTGCAGAGAAACCTGAACACATATTGGCGATAGTTCCAGTCAAAGTCAAACTGAAAAGAGGTCAAAGGGTGACATACACATATGCTTTTCTGGACCCAGGCAGTACCGCTTGTTTTTGTACTGAAGAGCTGATGCATGAGCTCAATCTTTCAGGCCGGAAAAATGAACATTTTGCTGAAAACCATGGGAGACGAAAAGGTCGTCAGTAGCCATGTGGTTTCCGGGTTGGAAATAAGCAGCTTAGACAGTTGTGATTTTTTTGAGCTGCCAGAAATGTTCAGCCACAGCAACATCCCTGCTTCTATCGGTAACATTCCTTCGCAAGATTACGTGAACAAATGGCCCTACCTTCAGCAGGTGTCAATACCTAAGATTGAAGCAAAGGTTGGACTTCTGATTGGGACTAATGCTCCTAAAGCCATAGAACCTTGGCAGGTTATTGCAAGTGAAAGTGGCGGTCCATACGCTGTGAGAACCAGGCTTGGTTGGACCATCAGCGAACCCCTCCAAGGATACATTTCACAAAGTGCAACGCAAGGGTTGATTCAAGTTTCAGCAAATCGCATATCAGTAAGCAGATTGGATGAACTCTGGAGTCAGCAGTTTAAAAGTGACTTTCCTGAGTGTGAAAGAAACGAGAAACAGGAACTGTCAAGGGAAGATTTGCAGTTTTTGGATATTACAGCACAGTCAGCTACCATTGTGGATGGACATTACAGTATTGCTTTGCCGTTACGAAACAAGCATATTCAGATGCCTAACAACCGTAAAGTGGCCGAGCAACGTGCCTTAAACCTAAAGCGGAAATTGGAGAAGAACTCTTCGTTTCACACTGAATACTCAAGTTTCATGAGTAACATCATAGAAAAAGGTTACGCAGTGAAAGTTCCAGAAGAAGACCTTGATCGTGATGATGGAAAGGTTTGGTATCTGCCACATCACGGAGTTTACCATCCTAAGAAACACAAACTTAGAGTGGTTTTTGACTGTGGAGCGTCTTACAAAGGCACCGCTCTAAACAACCAGTTATTACAAGGACCAAATCTTACAAGTACTCTTCTTGGAGTAATTATCAGATTCAGGCAAGAAGAGGTAGCAGTTATGGCAGACGTGGAAGCAATGTTTCACCAAGTAAAGGTACCTAATGAAGATTCTGACCTTCTACGGTTTCTTTGGTGGGAATCTGGCGACATCACTCAGAAAATGGTGGAGTACAAGATGGTGGTTCACATTTTTGGCGCAACTTCGTCACCAAGCTGTGCGAGTTTCGCTCTCCGCAAATGTGCCGAAGACAACCGAAACCAGGCCAACAATCAAGCAGTTGACACGATGCTACACAACTTCTATGTAGACGATTGTTTAAAGTCTGTGAGCTCAGATGAGGAAGCCATCCAGTTGTACCACACCCTGAGAGCGGTATGTTATAGAGGTGGATTCAGACTCACCAAATGGATTAGCAATAGCAGAGCAGTGCTATCAGCTATTCCAGAAGAAGAGAGGGCAACAGAAGTTAAAGATCTGGACTTGGATCAGGATATGCTTCCCATAGAGAGAGCGTTGGGAGTACATTGGTGTATTCAGTCTGACAGCTTCAGATTCAAGATCATAATGCCAGACAAGGTTCCCACTCGGAGGAACATCCTTTCTATTATGAGCTCTGTCTATGACCCATTGGGTATCCTGTCACCAGTCATGCTTCAAGCTAAGAAGATTCTGCAAGAGCTTTGCAGGCGGAAGATCGGATGGGATGTCATCATACCTGAAGACTTGGCTCATAAGTGGCTCGAGTGGAAGACCCAGCTCCATCAGCTGGAGAACATAAGTGTTCCAAGATGTTTTAAACCTGTAGGATTTGGACAGTCGGTATACAACCAGCTGCAACATTTTGCGGATGCCAGTGAAGAAGGCTACGGTACAGTTAGCTACTTGCTACAGAAGAATATCGGTAACGAAGTTCATTGTGCATTCATGTTGGGGAAAGCAAGAGTGGCCCCCACTTAAGGCGGTAACGGTTCCACGTATGGAACTTACTGCAGCAGCCATGGCAGCACGCATGGACAATGTTCTAGCATCAGAGCTGCAACTTCCACTCCAACCATCTGTGTTTTGGTCAGATAGTACCACGGTACTGAAATACATCAACAACCAAACTAGTAGGTTCCGTACATTCGTTGCTAATCGGGTGGATGTCATCCTGAGGCGCTCCAATCCTCAGCAATGGAGGTATATCAACACCTCATTAAATCCTGCTGACTGCGCATCCAGAGGACTCAAGGCAGAAAGCTTCATTCACCACCATATATGGTTACAGGGGCCGGACTTTCTTGTTAAACACATGGATGAATGGCCAGAGAGTGTGCATACCACTGGAGATTTGACTACAGAGGACCCAGAGGTGAAGAGTACACTGATTTGTGCTCACACTGTTAAAGAACAGAAAGATGTGTTGCAGGAATTCCTGCAGTACTTCTCATCCTGGTTTCGACTAAAGAAGGCAGTCGCGTGGATGCTTAAAGTTAAGAGTATTCTACTGCAACTGTGTCACAAAAGGAAAGAGCTAAATGCTGTAAAATCTCAACCTGAAGTGGAAAAGGAAATGAGAGGTTTCAAGGAAAGCCTGTTTCAAGCAAGCCACAAGAAACATACTATGGAGAACCTTGCAAAAGCAGAAGCAGCAATTGTTTGCTTTTGTCAAGCTAAGGCATTTTCTGAGGAGATCACTGCACTTTCTAAAGGTCAGGGAGTGAAAAGGACTAGTTCTCTTTTCAAACTGAATCCAGTACTTGAGCAAGGCATTCTCAGAGTTGGAGGACGACTTAGGAAAGCTGCACTACCAGAGGAATCGAGGCGCCCAGCAATCTTAAGTAAGAACCTACATGTCACAAAGCTTATCCTCAAAGAAATTCATGAGAACTTGGCACATTGTGGTCGTAATCATGTAATCTCAAAGCTGAGAACAAAGTATTGGGTTCCCGGTGTCAACACTGCAGTAAGGCAGATACTTTCCAAGTGTATTGTCTGCCGACGTGCGCATGGAGTTGTAGGAAAGCAACAAATGGCAGACCTTCCTCAAGACAGAGTTCTGCCAGATGACCCACCATTTACTAACTGGCGTGGACTACTTTGGTCCGTTTGAGATTAAACGTGGACGAAGTGTGGTGAAGAAGTATGGTGTCATTTTTACCTGCTTAACCACCCGTGCGATACACTTGGAAATGGCAGCCTCACTGGACACGGATTCCTTTATTCACGCCCTTCGTCGCTTTATTGCTAGACGAGGTCAAGTAAAGATCCTTCGTTCTGATAATGGAACGAATTTCATCGGTGCAGAGCGTGAACTTAAGAGAGCCATTAAGGAATGGAATGTGTCCAAGATTGAAGACCACCTTCAACAACAAGGCATTCAATGGATATTCAATCCTCCCACAGGATCCCACCATGGCGGCGTCTGGGAGAGATTAATAAAGTCGGTGAAGAAAATCTTGAACGTCACGCTAAGACTCCAGACACTGGATGAAGAGGGCCTACATACACTTCTGTGTGAGGCGGAAGCTATTATTAATAGTCGGCCAATAACTAAGTTGTCCAGTGATCCAAACGATTTGGAGGTACTCACTCCTAATCACCTCTTGCTTCTGAAAACCAAACCATCTCTTCCACCAGGACTGTTCGATAAGCAAGATCTCTACGCAAGAAGGAGATGGAAGCAAGTACAACATATGTCAGAAATATTCTGGAAACGTTGGACACGAGAATATTTGCCACTACTTCAGGAAAGGCAAAAATGGACCCGTCCATCCCGCAATTTTGCAGTTGGAGACGTTGTGCTTATTGTTGATGACACAGCTCCACGCAATTCCTGGGTTACAGGGAAAGTAATCCAAACCATCTCTGACAAGACAGGAATGGTGCGTCAAGTGAAAATCAAAATCAAGACAAGCACGATGGACAGACCCATAACGAAGATTTGTCTTTTACAGGAATCAGACTGAAGCAGTCATTGATATAGAGACTGAAAAGTTTGTTTTATTTTGTTTATGTTGAAGGACATTTGAATACTTTGGCTCCACAAGTTTTAAGTTGGTAATTGTGTAATAGGGTCACAATTAGGGGCCGGAATGTGGAGGCCAAATGAATGTAAATTAATATTCAGTTGTTAAAACATATTTGTTTAATATGTAATCTAATAAGTACGTTTGCTGAGGTTTAGGGAAAACTATTAGTACTGCATGTGGTTAATTTTGTAATGTTTATTGTCAATGAGTGTTTTATTTTGACTTGTATGTTTGTAGCGTAAGTGTTCATTTCGCAATTTATGCAAATGAGGTGTGCACGCTGTAGCGTTAACGAGGAAGAAAGGAGAGGCTGCTAGTTTATCTACAGAGCCACACGGTTTTTCAACCGTAGTTGTTTGTGGAGATTAGTTAAAATACAACTGCTCTTGTAAAGGATATCTCACCAAAAACTGTGGAATAAATTTTTGTTTTGCATCCTTATATCGGAGCGCTGTGGAAGTTTTTATTTTTTCTACAAACACGCGAGTGAAGACAGCAAAGGAACCTTGTGGCAACATAGCCATGCAGTACATCACTTGATGCTAATGAGACGGAAGTTAGCATCTGAATTGGAGATTCCTATTCAGTGCTAAATTAAAGGGCTATTCGTTTTTTTTAAGGAACATTTGACAACGTTGGCAGTAATGGCAGCTTTCATCCCCAACAGAAGGCCACTGAGATTCATATTGTTCTGGTGTGCGTGTTTGCTACAATAATACTGGCCTTTAATTTTCTCTGGTCTCCTCTTGACATGTTTATCCACATGCTGTCATGTCACTCAGGAGGCCGACACCCTGCCTCAGTTCAGAACTGTTCTTTAAATGCTGCATAGATCCATCTGACTGAAAGTGTTTCATGTATTTACTCCATTCAGATCAGATTATTTGCAAATCGACTGGTATCCTGTTTCATCCTTTAACATCCAGAACTAATGATCTTAATTTATTTGAATTATAATCAAATTTATTTTATAGATTTAAACTTATTTACCTTCTCCATAAGTTCCTTTACTCTTATGGTGAAATTTTGTTGCATAGATTCAATGAAATTAGAATAAAACAAACTTATTTGTTCCTGTGGTAATGTGTAATCTGTTAGCTCTGACGCCATCTGGTGGCAGCAGTCAACTGCTGCAGCTCTTCTGGTGGATTCATTTTATTTACTGTCCTGTCTTGGGGTCAAACTCCGGTCCTCAAGGGCCGCTCGCTGTCCTGCCGTTTTTAGATGTGCCACAGGTACAAACACTGGAATGAAATGTCTTAATTCCCTCCTCCTTGTGTCGATCAGATCTCCAGAGTCTTAATGATTATTCTAATCCGGTGGAGCAGCAGAGGCACATCTAAAAGTAGCAGGACACCCAGTGGCCCTTGAGCTCTGGAGTTTCACACCCATGGATCAACTTCAAAATGGATAATTTGAAGTTTAGTGGAGTAGCTCGCATCAAATATTCTACATTTGATGCCTGTTAAAGTTACATTAAACTAATAAAGTGAACATATTTTCCCAGGAAGCCTTGAGTGAATAGTTCCACCATCTTCCTGTTTTCTAACCCACCTTCCTGCTGGAAAAAGTTCCCAGAATCCCTCAGGCTCCCAGTCATCAGGGTGGTGAGTTCAGGCTCTCGTTCAGAAATCCTTTATGGATCCCAAAGACAGTTAAATGTTGTTGTGACTCATATTAACTCTAATTCTTCAAAGAGATATTGTGGATACTGATGGCTCATGGCAGGAAAGATCTCTTGTAGCAGTCTGTGTCGCAGCGAGTCTGAAAAATCCTCTGACTGAAGATGCTCTGTTTTCTCATGGAGAGGACGGTCAGGGTGGCTTGTGATCTTCTTGATTTTAACCATAATCAATAAAACTAAATCAAGAATCTAGAAGGTTCATTGTGGAGCACCAGCCCTGACCTTCTGACCTCCTGACCTCCTGACCTTCTAACCTCCTGACCTTCTGAGTTAGTAGCAGTTAGCTGCTCCAGTGTCATGAGCACACTGAACTCATGACACTTTATCTGGAGAATCACAAAATTAATAAAACATGTAATGGGTGGAAATATTCTGCCTCTGTCTGTGTGTCTGCTAATCCTGAGGACAGAGTTGCGAGGAGGCGCCAGCGTCTCCCCAGGCTGTGAGCTCTGCTCCGCCTGCTGAGCTGCACAATGTGACCACATGGAGCAGCAGAGCAGGAGGAGCCACTGCGAAATGAAATTAGTGGAACAGGGATTACCTGTGTATGCTGTCGTTGATAACGGCTGGGAAAAAAGAAAAAAAAAGAGTGTCAAAAAAAAACAATAGAAGCTGTTAGATTATTTTTGTGATGTTTATGTTTTTGAGGGAATTTTGTTCTGTTTGAATCTGCAGCGTTTTATTTGTCACAGCAGCAGCATGGCGCTGAAGGAAAACGTGGCAACACTCTGCTGAAAAATAATATTAGTATATATATATATATATATATATATATATATATATATATATATATATATATATATATATATATTTTAGACAAGGTTTGGTTTCCTTCAGACTAGCCAGCATCGATCAGCAAACACCTCAGCATCAGCTGAGCTCATTATATGAGCTCCTTCTCAAAGGGTTGATAGAGGAGTGTCAGAAAGAGCAGGGCTTTTTAGAGAGTTTTTCAGGCCATTAATTATGACATCAAAATTTGTGTCATTTTTGATACAGACAACATTTTGCTAACAACTGAAGGTAACACAGTTCCTTGAGTATTCTATAAAAAAAAGGCACCGTGCGCCTGGAAAACGCGTACTGCCCCTTTAAAGACTGAATCTTGGTGTTATTGTCTCAGAACGTGACGTGCAGGATTGTGGTTAGAGAGGAGCTTTGGCTTGACTTGGACAGAAAACTCACTGACAATCTGTACTATTCTAAAAATAATTAAAAAAATAGAACAGCACAGTACAGTTTCATTTCTGTGTGTGTGTGTGTGTGTGTGTGTGTGTGTGTGTGTGTGTGTGTGTGTGTGTGTGCGTGTGCATGCGTGTGTGTGACAGGCATGGCTAAGGCAGGGGTGAAGAGTTCAGCAGAGAAACAAAGCCTTCAACATGACTGTAATAACAGGCTGTGACACAAACTCACCTGTGTTGTTTCCGAAACAGATACAGGTCACCTGGAGGTGAGCAGCTACCACACACAGTCACACACACACACACACACACACACACACACACACACACACACACACACACACACACACACACACACACACACATGCCCACCCACACACACTGCAGTGTGTTCATGGAGCATCATGGGAGCATAAAACAGGATCCCACTGATTATGTTTAATCTTTTGTGAGTAAATCAAGAACTCACACTTTATGATGACCTTTGTTCACCTCTGAGGGACCAAACTTGAATAAAACAACGTTTCCCACACTGGAGGCTGAGCTGAGCTCCCGGAGCGCGACGCGCTGTCAGGCGGTGGAGCCTGTCAGTCTGAGAGATGGCAGGTGAGTCAGTCTCTACGGTAACAACATAATTATCAGTGAGCAGCTCTTCATCTGACAGGACGCAGAATTTACACTCCTGTGAGTCACATCGAAACCTCCAACGTGTTCCACCGAATCCTGAATCACCGGCAGGATCTTCCTCCTCCTCCTCCTCCTCCTGATCCTCCTCATCGTGTTGTCACCGCTTCCGGGTCGGGTCGGCGTGGGTCGGGGTGGGGCTGTCCGGGTCAACCTGGTGCCAATGGTTCAGGAACATCTTTATTAGTGTTTGAAGGACAGAACGAGATTTGGTCTGACACAAATCGTTTAATGTCGTTCAAGCTCTGCATCCAGAACCAGAACCAGAACCAGAATCAGACATGGTTCTGCAGCATTCAGCTTCTGTGCACCACAAATCTGGAACAAACTTCTAGAAAACTGCAAAACAGCCGAAACACTGAGCTCCTTTGAACCCAGTCTGGGTTCAGAGCAGCTTGTGAACCATAATAAATGGATCTGTGACCAACATGTCTGTAACATTTGATCAAATGTGAAAGGTTTTCACTATGATGTCATCATGTTTTTTTTTTTCATGTTTTCATGATGTAAAGCACTTTGAACTGCCGTGTTTCTAAAATGCGCTTTGCAAATAAACTTGATTGATTAAAAAAGGATGACTCTTCCGTTGGGTAACCCGTGGCAACCTCCAGGACGATCAGAGCCTCCTCTGCTCCGTCCCGAAGGCCCACCGGGCCGAGAGTCTGTTGGACAGTCAGAAATAAACATTTTTCATGCAGCCTTTGTTCTCCTCTCTTCCTCGTCCTCTTCCTCGCCCCCCCTCCCTCCCTCCCTTTGGTGTTTTGGTGAGAGTGTCCTTTAAGCCTCCAGCTCATCCAGTTAATCCAGTGAGATAATGGTGAACAGTCACTGGTTGTTCTACTCTGTTACTTCACCATCAGCAGCTTTTTAAACCACAGCACTGGAAAAACATCAGAGCGCCAACAGACACCAGGGGGGAAAGAAATAATAGAATAAAAATGATGTCAGCAATAATTACAATAAAAATAATCTTCATCATCAACATTCCAGCTCTACTTTATTCCTACTTTTAACTGAAAAACCTGCTTTTTAGAGATTGTTAGTTTTCCAGCTGCGTTTCTTCAGTCTGTCTCAGGAACCTGAAGGACAAAGAGAGAGAGAAAGAGAGAGAAAAAGAGAGATATAATGTGGGTAAATCTGATGTCTCATTCTGATCAGCAATATTTGATTTTGTAGCAGATATTTACATGTTAGCAGTAAATTCCTTCAATTCCACAGATGAGAGTCAATCAGTCACTGTTAGTTTCATCTCCAGTCAATATCTTTGGATGAATGTTGATTTGTTTTCCTCTGTGAAATCAACATGATGATGTCACGTCTCAAGTTGGATTTGTTGTTTTTCCCTTCAGTCATGAAAAACTGACAAATGTTTTATTCGACCAGGACAAGCTGAAGCTGAAATGTGACCCACAGCAATCATGAATCAACATGATGGCTGTTCAAACGATGTCGTGTGTAAATTTGTTGGTTGTGTTTCGTCGTCAATCAAATTCCAACCGAACATTTTAGCCATGAATTATTGAGAAATCAGGAAACATTAGAACAGCTTTTGGTGAGTTTTACTTGAAATGGGAACTTTTAGGATCGGCTCTGAGAGCTGAAGCCCAAGTCCTGCTAAGGGCCCCCTGCTGGGCCTGCATGGGGCCCTGAGCTGCAGCCTATTGGTTCCTTCAAGCTGTTGCTTCGTTTTAAACTTATGAATAAACTTTAACATCATTATTTACAGTGATCTCTGTTTGATCAAGATTTAACTTTTAAAGCAACTTTTTCTCTCTCTTAATTTTTGAACTTAGTGATTTTTTTTTCAATTGACTTTGAAACTGAGATTTTTTTCTTTTTTTTGTTTTTAAATCACATGAAGTCTTGCTGTTTATTGGTCTGGATATTTTCAGGTAACGATGCAGTGAGCCGGCCCAAGGTGTCAGCGCACTACGCTACTGCTGAGGGCCGCATACATCCAGGACAAACACACAAGTTCCACCACAGACACACATAAAATCACAACCTGAAGCTGGTTTCAGTCACACATACAGATCTGTGATCATTAAACCAGATCAACAACTGCTTTTGAAAGAAAAATAATAATGATGATAATAATAATAATAATAATAAAAATAGAAATAAAGAAAAAGAAAAGATGAACCACAAACAAAAGGGCAGTGATTCACAGTGAATTGGGCCCCAAATGGAACTCGGCTTGGGGCCTCTGATCATAATTGACCTTGGAAAATGTTAAATATATCAAACAACAGTTTTATTAAGTTGTGACTGTTTTAATTACTACTGAAGTAATTAACCTTAATAACTATAACGAATAATAATAATAATAATAATAATAATAATAATAATAATAATAATAATAATAATAATAATAATAATTAACTGGGAACATAAACAGTCAGTCAGTCAGTCAGTCAGAACGTTCTCTGATGTAAACCTTCTGAATCTGAAATGATCAGCAGGTTTATTTTACATCAAGACATTTTTCTCTCTCTTCTCCTGATGATCCATCAGTTTCGGGTCTTTGTGGCTGAAAAGTGTTGATCCGCTGCAGAGACGCATCAGCAGCTCAGTCTGCGTGAAATTCAACGAATGAAGAAAAGCAGAAGTTGTGAGAGGAGGGAGGTGATGGAGGCTGAACCTATAGGAGGAATCACAGCAGTCCGCAGGTCACCGTCACCTCCTCCCTCTTCCTCCTCCTGCTCTTCTTCACTTCTCTCTCCTGCTCCGCTCCGCCTGACTCGGCTCGGCTCGGCTCGGCTCGACTCGGCGCTTCTATCCGGACCGGGAGGCTGTGACCCAGGGAGCGGGACAGGTTCACCCCGGAGCGGGAGCAGCAGGGTCCGTGTTCCGGCTGCGGGCCGCCGTCATGCTGGGCACGGTGAAGATGGAAGGCCACGAAGCTCCGGACTGGAGCGGATACTACAGCGAGGAGGTCGGTCACTCTCCGCCCGCTTTCAGGGCGCTGGAGCCGGGCAGCCGCTCCGCATCCTGCCGGGATGAATCCAGACACACACACACACACACACACACACACAAAACAAAACAAAACAAAAAACCCGCAGCTTTTAAAAAATCCTTTATTAAGATTTATAAAGTAATCATTGAAGTTAATTGAAGCAGGTTCAGATTTGTTTAAAGCAAAGAGAGAAAAAATCTGAATATTTGAAAAATGTTTGAGTTTAATATGAAAAGAGCGGGTCTGATTTTCATTTGTTTAAAACATTAAAATAAAATAAAAATCAACCAAGTAAAATAAGAAGAATAATATTGATGGTCAGGGCTGCGTTTTAATTATTGTTCTTTGAGTAAATTGTGCAATAATTAAATGTCTTTTATTTATTTTCAGTGTAAATTAGGAAACAATTTAAAGCTTATTGTCATAAATTATTTTCTCACCTCCACGAATAATAACTGAAATCCTAAATATGGAAGGAAAAAAAAAAACCTAATTTCCTATTGATTGATTATTAATCCTTGCACGTGGTTTTGATCATTATTCCTGAAGATCTGAACGGATTTATTTATTTATTTTATTTATGTTTTGCTTTAAATTCATTCATTCACTCATTCAACCCTCACACACCAAGAATAACTCTTTATTCATTGCAGATCTGATTTGATCTGATTTGATTTGATCTAATTTGGTTTGGAAGCACTGAAAATAATTCAGCAACAATATTTCAAAAGCTCAGGATCAGAGAAATGTGTTTTATGATGCAAAGTTTTCTGTACATGATTGAACATTTCCTCATTTAAGTGAACTAATTATTTATCATGAATAAAGCAAGCGACAAGAAAATAATGCAGAATGTAACAGAGACAAGCTTTCAGCAAATGAAAATGCTCCTAAACGTGAATATTTCTGCTACTATAAACCTGAGTTTCTATTCAGAGATTAAATGTCAGCAGTCTTATACACTTCCTGTGTCTTTCACTTTTTTTATTTTTTTTTTTAACATCTTTATCCAGGTGTGTGTGTGTGTGTGTGTGTGTGTGTGTGTGTGTGTGTGTGTGTGTGTGTGTGTGTGTGTGTGTGTGTGTGTGTGGAGCCCACCAGGCTAGACATGGGGGACAGTCCACTACAGGGCCACACGGAGACACACTGGACATCTGGACATTATGCAAGGACAAATTAAACAATCCACTTAACTGAACATGCCTGTGTTTGGATTGCGGGTGGAACTTCAGCGATGTGTGTGTGTGTGTGTGTGTGTGTGTGTGTGTGTGTGTGTGTGTGTGTGTGTGTGTGTGTGTGTGTGTGTGTGTGTGTGTGTGTGTGTGTGTGTGTGTGTGTGTGTGTGTGTGTGTGTGTGTGTGTGTGTGAGATGTTGCGCTGAGGGAGCAATCAGGTGGTGTTGATTCCTTAAAGGATTTTTTAAAATTGAGTTTAGACAAAAAAAAGACAAACGCTGCCTTCTGCGTTAACAAAGGGGAAAAGTGTTTGAAAAGTTTCAGGTGAAGAGACGTTTTCTGATGTTACATTGGGGTTGAGTTGTGGGCTGGCAGTCAGCCAGACTCAGGCTGAATGTGGACCGGAAAGGGTTCTATGTATTTTTAGGCTACACAAAGACAAGGTCTGGTCAACCTGAAATAGTTCTAAAGGGATGTCTGTGGACGGAGTAAGTGGTGGGTCGTAGGAAATGTTGAAATGGGAAAATTTGATCTGGTCCACATGGTCCTGGTTTAATGACCTTAGTTCTTTTGAGCAAATTCATGCTGGCCTAGAATGTTCTGCTTTTGGTGGCTCCGACCTGAGAGCAGGTTATGACACACTTTAAAACAAGTGATGGCATTTCAGCATTGATGTTCATCGTTGACCTTTAGTTGAACCTGACTGTAAACCATTATGACAGATTCTTGAGTCTACCACTGATGACTCCATCTTCAAATGAAAGCTGACTCGTCCTCTGTCCTCCCTGCAGGTATACTCTCCAATGGCAGGCACCGGGATGGGTTCTGGTCTTGGAATGGCGTCCATGTCTGGCTACATGTCGAGTGGCGGCACCACGTCGGGCTCCTTCAACATGTCATACAGCGGTACTGGTCTCAGTCCGTCCCCCGTAGGAGGGATGGGGGGCTCCGCTCCAGCACCTATGTCGAGTTTAGGTGGGGGTGTGGCTTCCATGGGTGGGCCTCTGAGCCCGTCCAGTATGAACTCGGTGTCGGCCCAGCAGGCCTCCTTGGGTCTGAACCCGTATGGAAGCATGAGTCCCAACATGGGCTCCGGCATGGCGTACGGTAGTGGTGGACTGAACCGAAGTCGTGACAACAAGACGTTCAGACGGAGCTACCCTCACGCAAAACCCCCCTACTCCTATATCTCACTCATCACTATGGCGATCCAGCAGGCGCCAAGTAAGATGCTGACTCTCAGTGAGATCTACCAGTGGATCATGGACCTGTTCCCCTACTATCGTCAAAACCAGCAGCGTTGGCAGAACTCCATCCGCCACTCGCTGTCCTTCAATGACTGCTTCGTCAAGGTTTCCCGTTCCCCTGACAAACCGGGAAAGGGTTCGTACTGGACCCTGCACCCAGACTCAGGTAACATGTTTGAGAACGGCTGTTACTTGCGTCGTCAGAAGAGATTTAAGTGCGAGAAGAAGACTCCGGGGAAACCAGACGGGAGGAAGGAGCATATGGGAGCAGGGGCCGGCCGTTGTACCTCTCCTGCTGGAGATTCCGCCAAACCTGCCGGACTTCTGGACTCATCTGTGGCCTCCTCCAGCCAGACGGGCTCCCCCGCCGGCCTGGACCTGAGGGGAGGTGTTGGCGGGGTGTCCGACCTGAAGGTATCCAGCTCTCAGTTGTTGTCTTCCCTGTCACTTCCTCCGCACTCCATGGGTCATGAAACTCCTCTGCATATAAAAGGAGACCCCCACTACTCTTTCAACCACCCGTTTTCCATCAACAACTTAATGTCGTCCTCGGAGCAGCAGCACAAACTGGACCTGAAGGCCTATGAGGCTCTGCAGTACTCTTCTTACAATGGTGGGGGGGCGTCGGGGCTTGGGGGGAGGACCATGGAGCCTCTTGAGGCCTCCTACTACCAGGGCATGTACCCCAGACCGCTGCTGAACAGCTCGTCATAGCCGCTGCATGGCGCACACTTCCTGTCAGGACTCGGACCTTCTGCATGCAGCTGTCCTGGACTTCCTGTCTGATATTGTTGATACTGACCTGTAAGCTAAAACGAACTCCCCGCACTGTGACCAAACCTTTGACACTGACATATGAATCCTCAGCAAATTAAAACTAACCCCGGGTCTGTGGTCTCCTTTCATGCTTTTAAGATACCGTCAGGTCTAAAAAACATCAATGCAGGATCTCATTGGTCACATTTATGCCTCCAAAACTGGCCAAGATCTGTGAGCTCAGGATCTGGAGGAATGTTGCTGTTGTGGAATTTGGACTATGGCACCGATGGATCGTTTCTGTCGCATCATTCCAAACATTTTGACCTTTAGTGAAGTTGTTGTTGCTTGAAATGCTTTAGTCTGGTTTGGGGCATGCTGTTTTTTCAAAAACACAACCTCTGGATTGGTTAACCCCTTACCTGCCGTGAGGACACCGGTGTCCTCAGGGATCCATAGACTTGCATGTATTTGTTTCTGGAGTGACATTTAAGGGGCACAAGATGAAATCAGCATCAGAATGTTTGATCTGGTTGAGGCGCCATCATTCCCCTCACTGTAGAATCAGTCAAATAGGTAAACTATCTTCTGATAAATTATTATTTTTTCTTTCGTTAAACAGTCAAATTTTGCAGAACTTCTAAGATAGATTATCAGACGTCTTCCTTGCTCCTTAATTCAAGTGTTGGTGTCAGACTGACAGATATGATGTATTTCGTCATGGAGAACATGATGATACAGAATAGCATCTCTTTATTTCGGTTTATTGTTGATGGTATCATATGACCAGTGCAGACTGGGTCAGACAGGGTTATACCTGTTGTCACAAAATGTTGACAAAATCCCAGAAATATTATGTTCATTTTCACTGAATCACTGCAGCTTCACTCACAGATGTTGGTTGTGCTCAGAAGCTCACAGTTCAAACCGAAACAACACAGTTTTTTAAGAATTAGTTCATCACTAAGGCTGAAAAGCAAGTTAAACTAAAACCTCCGAGCCTTCGGTCCAGAACGCACCAAATCATCCACATTCTGTCCCGGTGGTGTTCAACCAGTCTGAGGTCAGAGGTCACCTGGATATGATAATGTGCCTATTGTGCCGGTGTTTACGGAACAGATCAAGAACCAAGATCAGAAACCATATTTCTCTGTAGAGCATGATGAGGATTTATTTCTCCCACGACCTCCTTTGGATCTCTGGTGACCTCCCGAGGGGTCGCGGCCCTCAGTCTGGACACATGAATGGTGTTTTATTTAAGGGGTCGATTTGTGTAAAATAAAAGACGGAGGGGCTCGGGGGAGGGATCTATAGAAACGATGAGGATGGCTGATCAATAACAAGCTCTCTCTCTCTCTCTCTCTCTGTAGTTGAACATGAACTGATCTCGTTAAGACAAACTGAAACAGACTTCATGAAAAACGTCTCATTTGTGTTCTGCCTGACCAGAACTTCAACTTGATTATCAGAAAGAATCAAAACCCAATTAGATTTCTGTTCATCAAATCAGTCATGAAGCTCAGTCAGTGGAAGAAGATCTGAAGAGTTTATGCAGAGTATTCACATACTTTGCAAATGTCTTCCCTTAGAGAATGAAAGTTGTCGCTTTTAGACAACAGACATGTGTAAAATAGATGAAATGATATTGCATTTTTTTTTTTTTGTAAATTAGTTTTATTTAAGCGAGTAAATGACAGCGGTACTCATAGTTCAAGTGGACCTCATGCGTTCATTTCCATGGCGTCCATACAGAAGCAAAGACTTTGCTTCCAGATTATTTTCCCATTTATAAAGAAGTTTAGGTTTTTTTTGCTTTTTTTCTGTCTCTGACCCAAAGCAGAGATTAATCCCACAGCCCTGCATCAGCGCACGCCGCAGCAGAGCCAGCAGAACCGTGGCAGCGCTCCAACCGACTCACCAGCAGAAAAAAATCCTCCCAGCTGCAACACACACACACACACACACACACACACGCACACACACACACACCCACACACACACACACACACACACACACACACACACACACACACACACACACACACACACACACATGCATACATACTGGCGTTCGCTACATGGTGTTGCATGTTCAGGTGTTCTGGTGTGACCTCTGACCCTTGAGGCTCATCGGAGGAACACGCCGCGCTGCGCGGTCTGCTCCGCCGGAGGTTGGTTAGGGAGCAACTTTCTGATCACTCTGATCCTGAATCGATGTTTGATGACTCGACGCGATCACTTCCTGTTCCAGGCCACGTCTTTCTTCCCCGTCTGCATGAATGGAGCGCGTTGCCGTTCTCTTCTTCGTTTGGATTTTTATTTTCTTCCTGGAAGAGAAGAAGCCCTGTTTTTGTCACCCTGCCCTCCCTTCTTGCTGCGCCTCCTTGTTGTGTTTTTGGTCTCTGTTGGTTTTGATTCTGCATGCATGTTCTTAACTTATTCTGTCATTTTCAAATAAAACCGACGAACACAAGAAATATTTGCTTTTTGGCTGATGATTGCTGAAGGTCAGTTTGAATGTGCAAATCTTTTAGTTTTGTCAGTTCAGGCTGATGAGTTAGAAGGCTGGTTTGATACGTAGAAACTTTGAGTTACTTTAATTAGACCTTCATAGAAGAGCTTTCCTCTGGTTTTATGTCCAAACTGATCGGTTGATAAATCTATTTTAATTCAGTTGAGTTCAGTTCCGAGAGCCAAATTTCTCCCCATTTAAACAGGTTCTGTTCCTATCGAGCCTTACATGATGAATGAAATGTGTGACATGGTTGTTTCCTCTTGGCTAGAATTCATCTAAGCCACGTGTCAAACTCAAGGCTGGTGGGCCAAATCCGGCCCTCCGTGACCCCCTAGAGGGCCGCACAAACTGAACCTTAAGACAGTAATTCTGTGCGTAAATATTTTTTATAAGTCAGTGCCAAATCACATCATTGTAAAAAAAGAAAAAAAAGTTAAACATCATTTCATTTGAGCACAGAATGTTATAATATTTTCACTGTTTCAAGACATTCTGCCTCAACCAGCCACCATGCAGACAGGAAGATGAGAACGGTTTGCACCGAATTTGGACCAAATTGAATTCTGGGTAATTCCACATGAATTGGACATGTTTGTCCTTGAAAAGTTTTTTTGATTCAGATAATATCTGTTGTTATTTGACTGTGCAAAAAAATTGACTTGAAATATAGAATCTAAGTCCATGAAACTTCAAGTTGACTCATTTGATTTTGGTTCCTCATCGGGTTAAAAAAGAGGTCCCAGCAAAAAAAACAAAAAAACAAAAAACAAAACAACAAACAAAAAAAGAAACATTTTTATTTTTTCAAGAAATAGATAGTGGTTTGTATGTTAAACATTTGATTTGATATTTTTTACTGTGTTGTAAATTTTTCTGTGCATAAGCACATAAAAATTACACAGTAGAAAAAAAAAATTGTTTCAGGATCTGTAACACATTTGAATTTAAATGTTTTAACAACGAATTCATACTTCATTAAAAAGCGTTTAAAACGAATCACTGAGTCAAATGAAAGAAAGTCTAAATTATGAAAGTATCACTTTTGGTGCCACGTTTTGTTCTTCATGTTAAGAAGAAACAAAAGGAAAAAAGGAACTGACTTTTGATGAAAACATTTAAATCTATTTTGACGATAGCATGCAAAAAACCGTTTCCATGACAACAAGAGAAGACAGAAAGATGTGCAGCAGCTGCATCAGCATGTAAGCAAGTTTGGGTTCAACCTCCATGTTGTTGCTACCAGGACGACGAGCCCCGCCTTCTCTGGATGATACACACAAGAATATACATATATATATATATATATATATATATATATATATATATATATATATATATATATATATATATATATATATATATATATATATATATATATATATATATATATATGTTGTTTTAATCAGTTTAAATAAAAATTTTGTCCTGAAATAAAAACAAAAACACAAACACTTTATTTCTGTTTTGTTTTATTCTGCATAAACGTCCTGTAACCTGCACTGTCTTCACATGACAATAATCAATAGAAAGGTTTTGGTTATAGAACCATGTTAAAAAGCTAAACACTAGATCAAATCATAAAGCTTTGCTTTAACACAGAAACTTTCCCATTTCTTTGGTTTACATGAGTTTATAATAATATGAGAAAAAAATACCAAAGCTGCACTATTAGTGCAAAACACACAGCAGATGAGAATATTTGAACCGTTTTTCTCACCAAAATAATTTGATGCTGGTAAAATGTAAAAATGTTCAAATGTAAAAATGTTAAAATGTAAAAATGTAACAGTGTTAAATGTTAAAATGTTAAATGCTTTCAGAAGTTAATATTGAACACAGGGACTGATTGATACCTAACTCCATGGAAATGTAGTTTTTCATGTCTGGTTCTCAGGGTGAATTCAGCTCCAGGATCCTGGGGCCAGGATGGAGGATGGAGGATGGAGGATGGAGGATGGAGGATGGAGGATAGAGGATAGAGGATGGAGGATAGAGGATGGAGGATAGAGGATAGAGGATGGAGGATGGAGGATAGAGGATGGAGGATGGAGGATAGAGGATAGAGGATAGAGGATGGAGGATGGAGGATGGAGGATAGAGGATAGAGGATGGAGGATAGAGGATGGAGGATGGAGGAGGCCAGGTATCAACCGGAGCTGCTCAGCCTGAATGACGCTGAATCAAGAGCCGTTCAAAGTCCGAGCCGCTCTATCTATGCTAACAGGCTAACGGTTAGCATGTTGTTCCTGATGGGGCGAATCCAGATTATTTCCATGATTTATTATGAAGTTTTTATGCATAAGTTTTAAATGTATTTATAGATTCTCAAAAACAATTAATTATTAATTGTAAAAAAAAAATAATAAAAAAAAAGCTATTAATTTCTAGAGAGGTATTTGACTTTTTGTTTACTTATTTATCCACCTAATTATTTATCCCTATATATCTTTAATACTGTCTGTCGGTCAGTGCGTCGCCTCGACTCCCAGCTCCTGGGGAAGAAGCTCCGCTCCGCTCCTGGGGAAGGGGCTCCGCTCCGGGGGAAGGGGCTCCGGTCCTGGGGAAGGGGCTCCGCTCCGCTCCGGGGGAAGAGGCTCCGCTCCGCGCGGCCTCGCCGGATTTCACGGCTCGCTGTCGGCCTTAACCTCCGCCGCAGCTCCGTGAACCTGAACACATCCCGACAGCTTTCCCTTTGATCCGAGGCTGCCTCCCTCACTTTCACCGCCGCGGCGCAGAAAAGGCTCTAATGATCCAGGAATTATCCGCTAATTATCCGCACACAAAAGTAACCCGAAGCGCACGCGCTCGAACCGACGCGGATACGTTGGGAGCGCGCGAGAGACGGCGGGCCTGATGCTGAGGTCATGAGAGAGGATTAATAATAATAATAATAATAATAATAATAATAATAATAATAATAATAATAATAAAAATAAAAATAAAATAATAATAATAATAATAATTAGTTATTATTATTATTATTATTATTATTATTATTATTATTTATCTATACTTATTTAAGAGGTGTCAGAATCATTGAGTTCTGTTAAAATGACTTGATTTGAATTTTAGACTCGTATAGAAATTGGCGCATGAATTACTGGCACAATATATCTGAAAAGGAATTTAAGAAAATAATAATAATAATAATAATAATAATAATAATAATAATAATAATAATAATAATAATAATAATAATAATAATAATGGAACCATCTAACATTTAGATCATTTTGAAAGCGTCACAAACGTGATTTCTGAAAGTAAACATCAGATTCAGAGACAGTAAATTATTACGGATGGTTTTACAGTGACAGGCTGCGTTGTAACACTTGGTAAATTATGAATATAATTATGAATATAATTTAGTATTTAGTTCCGATATAGAGTCCATGTCCAGCAGACAGACGGACAGACAGACAGACAGACAGACAGACTATATTCACATTTAATCTGATCTGCTGCAGCTGCAGATTTATTACTTTTCATCCATGACAAGAGATTATAACTCATTAAATCCAAATCTGATGATTTAATCAATTTTCTCTGAATTTAGTTAATAATAATAAATTATTATTATAATTAATTTAATGAGCATTCAGGAGTTTTTTTTTTTGTTACTTTTGATCTTGTTTTTAGATTTGCCTTATGCTTTATGAATGATTTATTATCCACCATAACTAACGTTGATTGTAAAACTGCATTTTTATTTATTTTTTAATTTTTGTAACAATTCTATCAAACTTAATCTGAGTTGGTCACATCTCTCCAACAGTAAGAGACGTTTTGGAGGAAACCGTCAGGACTGAAGTAAAAGCCGCACCGTGTTTGCTTGCGGCCTCCGCTGCGTTCACACCATGTGTGTTCAGGCTCTGGTTCTGGCTCTGGTTCTGGTTCTGGTTCTGGTTCGGGCTCTGGTTCTGGTTCTGGTTCTGTGTTCGTCCCTGAGCGGATCAGGTGAGAGCAGGCAGAGCAGAGAGAACAGGAAGCCTGAAGAGCCGCTCTGAGAGTCACAACTCCTCACACCGCGACGACAGCAACCCAGGAACCCAGGAACACATCCCCATAGCAACGAGCCGAACCAGAACCTGATTTACTCATACGGGCCAAATCAGGACGCAGGTTCTTTCATTTCAGGCCCGCGGAGCTGTGGCTGTTTTTAGTCCCAACATTTGTAGAAGTGGACCTGATATGTGACCTTGGTCGGTTCGGTTCGGTTCGTTTGAGAATAGGTTGTGCTGCTGATCCTCTGCCACCCAGCCTGCTGTTGTAATAGGAGCCATATGTTCTCTGTGGGCCACAGCCAGGGCCGCTCTGGACACAGCGCCGGCGGTGAGGGCAGTGTCAGCGGCGGCAGGCCCCCGGGCCCCCCAGGCCCTCCTGGTCCCCCACCACCGTTACACCAAAGCCCTCAGCCTCTTTTCTCTCGGCTCGCTCCTTATGGAGGAAAATGTCGGCCACAATACGGCGGCCTTCAGCCTCTTTCTTCCCCGTGCCTTTCATTGCCCCACTAGAAAGCCAAGAACAGGGGCCCCAGGGCCACTAAGGCCTTTTGATGGGGATTGGAATTAATTATCTCCAATAACACAATTGTGCTCGGTCAACGAAAAGAGCAAAGAAATCCCCTCCAGAATCAGAGAGATGAGAAGAGAGAGGGAGAGAGAGAGAGCCCCTGCTTTTCCATTAAAATAATTCAGAGGAAGTTTATTAGAGCTTTGTGAGGTGCTAATATGGATCAGCCGGGAGGTTGGTGGTCCTGGATGTGGGGGTGTGGCGTGGGCGGAGGGGGTGGATGTGTAATTGGCAGAGACTCACTGGTCATTCTGGCTCAGATGGAGAAGTCACTGAAGGGGTTGAACTAAATCTATTTAAACTGTTAAAAAGGCCTAATAAAAGCTCACCTGTCCTCAAACCTTCAGCTCTAATGAGCAGCTTCTGTTCACACTGATGAGCTGCACAGACGTTCCACCAACACTGATCACCAACACTGATCACCAATACAAATTTGATGATGTCAGCTGATGCTGTGTGACAACCTGATCAACCTGGAGGCTCTGAGCTTTGACTGGACCACACACAGAGGAGACGCCTCAGAAAGACGGAATCAGAAGCAACTGATTTTGTAACTTCGGAGAGCATTTGGTTGCAGCGGATTTTATTAAAAGGGCTTTATATCATGTTTTGTTATGACCTCATCAACATGGCGCCTGTAATGTTGCTTTAATTCTTTCATGCATGTTTGATGAATCCTTTATGGCAGCTGAGTGGCTCTAACTCTCTGCCTTTGAGGCGCAGCTCCTCCTCAGAGCTGCAGTTTCCACGTTTCCACCCCAAACTCCTCCCCCAAGACTCCCCCGCTCAGCTCCTTCAGACTAGCCAGCAGCAGTTAGCAAACTCTCTGTGGAACTGCACATCTGCTGAGTTCATTGTGGGAGCTACGTCTCAGAATGACGCTAAATTAATAGAGGAGCCATGTTGCGTCAACTTCCTGAAGGCGGAGCTTCAGTCAGAGCACAAGCTTCTTAAAGAGGCAGAGGCTCAAATTTCAAAGCTTTATGTTAAGACATCAAAATTGTTTTAAGTCATGTTAGATACATATGGCATTTTTATACCTGAAGGTAACGTTATTCATTTCTTGTGTTATGAAATGAAGTGGTTAGAAAACCGCTTCATTTTTGCAACAGTTTGCAACAGTGCCCCTCTGAGTGGCTTCAGAGTAAAAGGAAGCTGAAAGTATTTGAACCTATTTTTTTGACCTGCAGTGGGAGAAAAGCTCAAACTGTCTTGATTTCTCTCTGGCTGGTTTTTCTCTCGGTGACATTAACAGGAGACCTGGACACTAACAGGATTCAGGAAAAATAAAGCTTGTTGTTAAATCATAATCTGACCGTCTTCAGTTCAATTCATTTCTTCAGAGCCAAGTTTTGTCTGAAGGCACTTCAGAGAAAGTCACACGTTCCAGTTGGTTTCAGTTATCAGATGCAGTGAGCTCAGTTGACTTTACAGCAATCCCTCACACTGAGCATGCATGGAGGGAAAACTCCCCTTTAACAGGAAGAACCCTTCAGCAGAACCAGAACCGGGTTCAGTGTGACCTTCACTACCCAAACAGAACCACAGCATCAGCTGGACTGGAGAAGAGAGACTGTTCAGCAAACGTTCTGATTGTCAGCCCAACACCGTCAGAACAGATCTAACGGCTTAATGGAGGAGCATTGTTATGAAGCGTTTGCGAGAGCAGGAGATTCTTAAAGAGACAGAGGCCCAATTTCAAGGTGTTAATTTGCAAAGTCAAATTCTTTCAAGTCCTGTGTGATGCATGCAACATTTTTTATACCAACTGAAGGTTATGCAGTTCCTTGATTGTGATATGAAATGTGACCATGTGCCTGGAAAACACACAATCCATCCCTTTAAATGAATCATCACCAACGTGATTGAATAAAAACTATTTGTCTTTTAATCATTTGCAAGGTCTCAGTCATTCAGTTACTTTGAAAGTCATTTAACTATTTCATGCTCCAGTACATTATGTTCCTTCATTATATGTTATTACACGTCGTATTTTTAGATCCAACCGAGACAATAACAACCAGAATGACACTCTTGTTGGTGACGTTGGGGGTTTATCATGACTTCATGCTGTCATCTCTTCCACCATTAACACTGCACACGCTGTTCAGACTTGAACTCCTAAGTTTCCCCCTGACCTCTGACCTTCGTCTCCAGAGGCTTCTGCTCGTCCTCCCTGGAAGCAACGTTTGCGTCGTGTTGCAGAGTTCAGGTAAAAGAAACCTGCAACATCCGGCTTCTTCATGTTCACTTCACATGAACGGAGAATAAAGTTCATTTATCGGCGCAGCCTGAAGGCCAGCTGACGCTGGAGATCTGTTCTCATGGTCTTTGTTTTGACATGAGCGCCGTCTGAATGTTATTGCAGAGTTAACACACACCACAAAGATCAATGCCTTACGCGCGCACACACACACACCCACAAACACTCCCAGGTGGCATCAGAAGTTGGAGCTCCAACAAACTGAGTCTTTCTTGAGAACAAGCAGATTAACGGCCGCAGGATTAAGAGCAGGACACCCAAGTCGACAACAAGTGGTCTGTTATTACCATGGTAACCAGGCGGTAGCGGGAGGCAGCCCGCCCCCCTTTTTATGAGCCACACATCACAAGTGATGAAACCCCGTCTCCCTGATATCTTCATTAAAGGAGTTCCTCAGCTGAAGCCAACTTTATCTCCTCGCTTTTCATTTCTAACTTGTGTTGCCAACCTGGAAGCGTTCTGATCTTTATTAAACTCTTCATTCTCCTCCGTCATCTGCAGTTTACAGCACTTCAATAATGCAACTGATGAAACAATCACTGACTGTGAAAATGTTTTAAAGGTCATCTGTGGTATTGAAAAAACAAAATGCAAACGAAATGCACTTAAAAGATCAACAGAACTTAGATTAGATCTCAGTATTTCTGTTCATATTAAATATCCATTGATAATCGAAACATTGACTATATTCTCACGTTTCCAATGACTAAATCGGAACATTTAGTCGGATCCAAATCAGTTTTGCCTCTGCTGTTGTTTTTCGGCAGCGTTGATGTCGCTGCATTATTTAATTTGCACCTTTTGCTTTCTTAAAACAAACATGGTGCCCTCGTTACCAGAACACTGAACATTATCACTGATGTCAAAAAGTATTCAATCCCTTGGACGAGTCGCATTTTTTTTTTTTTTATTGCTTTTACATATTAATCATGATCGCAAAGAGCAGCTTTTATGACAAAAGAATGAGGAGAAAAAAGTGTTTTCTACAAAAATAATTACAAATACAAAATCCGAAACATAAAATAGGAGATTCAATAAATATTCACCCCCTTTGAGTTTGAGTGGCTCGGTCTCAGTCTGGCTGCACATTTGGCTTAAAAACTTTAAAATATGTCTTCTTTTTCTGAAACTCCGCCTTAAGGAAATTGTCACAACATGGTTCCTCTATTATTCCTTTCACAATGTTTTTTATCAACGTTGCTCTGAGAAGGAGCTCCTATAAAACGCTCAGCTGTTCCATCAGGTGTTTGCTAATTGCTCCCGGGGAGTCTGAAGGAGCCGAGTGTTGCGGGAGGGGAGGGGCTGAGGAGGAGCTGAGGAGGAGCTGTGTTCTGGAAGGCGGAGCTAGGTCCAACTAGGCGTTTTGCACAGCTGAACGGTTGCTGTGGAGACTAAAGGATTTCTCAAGGATGCATGAAATAATCAAAGCAAAACTCCAGGTATGTTTTTGATGAGAGAATAACATCATAGTATGATGTGAAGCTCAAAACAAGTTGATTCTACTTTAATTTTTCATTTGTTAGAATCAACAAACAGCTGAAATGTGTCAGCCTCTGGGTACAATTTTCACATTTACACCCATTTATGTAAAGAAATCAATACTTTCTTTTGTACATTAAAATTTATTTAGAATCACCAGAACAACCTGGCAGTAAAAACGTTCACATCTCTGAGTATCAAAAAGGTTCTGATGACATGATCACATTTATTTCATTTCTGCCTCCAGTGGAGGAGAGAAAAACAAAGTGAAGGTGCTCAGTTTTCCAGCTGAGGAAACGTTCGCATCCAAAACAAGTGAAGAAATCAAAGACAAACATGTTGCTTAATTTCTTCTGCTGCTTCCACATGTGACCAAGTTTTAATCACAAAAAGTAGAAAAGCTTCAACAGTTCAAAGAAAAAAAAGAAAAGCAAACAAACCATCAGTTTGGTCACATAAGAAGGATCTGATGTGATGAATCAGACGACAGAACGCAGACTTCCTGCTCCGACTTTCTTCCTCAACACTTCCACCAAACGCTCCAACCTGAGGAAGAGGAAGAGGAGGAAGAGGAGGGTTACAGAGGGACGATGAACCCTGCAGACCTGAGTGGACAGGAGGATGCTGCAGCAAGGCTTGCACCGCCAATGGCAAAGTCCACTTTACAACCGTCAATTAGAATATTAACTGCAGAGATGCTGATGTGACTGGGTGTGTGTAAGTGTGAGTGCGTGTGTGTGTGTGAGAGAGAGAGAGAGAGAGAGAGAGAGAGAGAGGTTTGGATGACCTTCTAATAATCAGTGAGGCTCTCTCCCTTTCCTATTCAAATTAAACTCCCCATTTGTAATAAGCAGCAGATTTGACTCAGTCCTTCCCATCAGAGTGCAAACATTCTCTTCACAGCCCAGAAACTTGGAAGGCACTTCCCCCCCATTACTCCGTTCCCCCCGCTGGCAGCCAAATTACTGCAGAAAGCCCCAGGTTTGAGCCCAGGAGGACAGCGCAGGACGCAGACGGAGGACTTAAGCTGTTTTCATCATCGATCTCATCCCTTCATCTTCAGGTTGATGAGCTGAGAAGCAGCAGCAGCAGAAGCAGGAGGAGAAGAAGAAGAAGAAGAAGAAGAAGTCACGTTCAACCAGAACGTTTTCCCTTTTCCTGAATCCAAATCTGCAAGGCTTAGTTCTCTCCTGATCATCTCGGCTACAGGGACACTGGTGCTGTAGTCTGCTGGATATGAGTCATCAGAGCCAAATCTCCTTAGTCCCACGTACTTAACCGGTCTTTGAACACCTCCAGAGTCTCTGAGGGAAACTGTTGCTCCATCAACAGGAAGCAGTTGGTTCCCACCAGACACTCCCTCCAGGATCAGGAGCGTTAACATGAAAACGCCGTTCTGTGAGCTCATTATTTTCTAAGGGACCCAGAAACCGGACTCAGTGTCCTGATGGGCCGTCGGCCGATACTTACAGGTGAAGCCGATGTTATCTGGGTCCACAGACGTCTGAGAATCAGCCGCTGTCCTTCATCACTCAACCATGATAGAGCTGCCCTGCCCACCGCAAAGCAGTTCATATTCACTCCACTGTTACCAACTCGCCATCTTTCTTTTTAGTATCAGTATTGATTTGTTTTTGTAAAGATCAGTGATCTGCCAGAAAACTGCAATCAGTGCGTCTCCATTACTGTGGACTGAACATCTGGCAGAAGGTCGGTCCACTAACAGCTGCTGGTGGAAACATTCAGCTGGACTTTGGGTCACATGAGGGTCAGACTGTGAAGCTGCACCAGAACTAACATTTAATGATTTAATCAAGGAAAAAAAAGAACCTACTCCCCATCTGTCTCTACAAAGACAAGCATCCCCATAGCATGATGCTGCCACTGCCATGTTTCAGAGGGTGTGATGGAGGTCTGCTCCGGTTAAAGGACAGTTCTGTCTTTCCACAGTCACTACATGCAGCATGTATGAGGGATCAGTTTATGTCACTGGCTCCACGGGATCTGGAAAACTTTATAGACGGTTTGAACAACAATCTGAACTCGACTGCATCGTCTGATAAATAATTTAGAATTTTGTACTCGACTTGGAATCTGTCTGCAACCGGATGGAACCGACTCGTCTGTTATGTGCCTTTAGACGATGTGTGTTATGAATAACTAATTCATTTCAGCTGGACTTATTTATATTTTTGTTGTCTCGAGGCACTTCAACATTTTAAGTCAATCACATATCAACTTTTCGTTTTCGGTTTGAGAACCGCATAGCTGCACTGTTATCAAACACTGCAGAACGCTCAATTAGTTATTCAAGGTCGTTTAAAACGTTTCCAAGGAAACCAGCAGATTGCATTGAGTCTTTGTTTCACAGCTTTCCCTCGTCCTGGATGACGCCATGGTGACAGCAGACGACTGCTCTGGTTGGTTTTGCAGCAATCCCTCATACTGAGCATGCATGAGGCGACAGAGGAGAGAAAAACTCCACCGGAACCAGAACCAGCAGCCTCCTCATACTGATGAGAAGACAGAGCAGAAAGGAGATGATCAAAAGTTTTAGATCGCAGATTAAAAAAAAAACAAAAAAAAAACAGAATTGAGTTATAAAAATATTAACCAGCTGGAATGTTACAAAATAAACAGAAAGCTACTATTTAATGAAATTCACTCCTGAAACTAAAGAGTCCATTTCTGGAGCTGCAGAGAAACTAATAAAACTGCAGAACAGGTGAAAACAGAGCAGATGTGGCCAGAGCAGTCAGGCCGTTTTCGTCTCAGCCTGATGGGACGAGGAAGCAGCAGGAAGTGAACGGATCCGGCACTGACCTGCAAACTCTCTCACTGGCTTCCTGCTCGGCCACCTGGCTGCGCTGGAGCTCAGCCGCAGCGTCCTCCTTCTCCCTGGACAGCTGCTGAAGCTGCACCACCAGAGACTGGACCTGGGAGGACAAGTCCTTCTGGTCTGCCGAAGACTCAGCAGGAAGTGACGTCTGGGATGGAGCGGCGTGGTCCTGAGAGCTGGCGGAGGAGAAGGAGGAAGGAGAGGAGGAATCGGGTCGCGGTTGGTTAGAATGTTTATCTCATTAAATCTTCATCAACAGCCTAAATTTACTTTCTGCTTGAGTCAAAAACCTGCTAAAATGATTTCAGGGTTTTGCTGTTTATTAACTTTTAGTGCAATGTTTTCACATCTCTTGAACTGTTTCACATTGTTTTCATCTGACTTTATATGACGAACCGAAACAAAGTGTGGCAGAACCGCCAAGTGGACAGAAAAGAAAACTTTGTATTTAACAGTTGTACAGAATCATTTCTGGAAATTGTGGCATGCAGAAAATAAAAACTACAAGAAAAAAGATACACACACCTTAATACACACTCTAACTTTGCCAGATTTACATTCAGTCCCGCTCTGAACACTGAACGGTGAATTTAACATGTTGGAGAAATGAATCGTTTTAAAGCAGAGTTTTTATTTTCTTCATCTAGACGGAGAGCAAAAACAAAATGTCTTCCTGCTCCGCCTGCTTTCTGCAGCCTCTTCAGGTGTCTCTGCAGGCGTTCAGCATCAATCCTAGTAATTTATGGAGGCTCACATTTTCATCAGCATAGACGGACTCACTCCTCATCTTTATTCTGTTTCACTTTGCCGCAGCTGCTTTGCTCAGAACTGGACTCGGACCCCTCCAGGAAATCCTCCAACTGATCTTAAAGCCCAAAGCACACCTCTCTGTGGTTCAAATCTGCCTCACAACGTCTTATCTAATTACTGTTTGTTTGTCGTCCTCATTGGCGGCTGTTTACTCCTGTTATTATTCTACAGGTTATCCACATTCCTCCAGTCACCAGTCGACCGGCTCCATTTGGACCGAGATGAATCAAAACCAACACATTTGTGCTTTTTATCTTTCCTCTATCCAGAGCTTCTCTTTCTGACACTTTCACTGGATATTATTCACAGAGCTGAGAAATAAGCTCTGCCTCAGTACAGATTTCCTGGTTTTGCTTTAAAGGGTCAGTATTGTTTCCATGGAACCATTATAAAATCAACATCAATTAAAAATGTAATGATGGAACAATGTAGTGTTTATTCTATGTTGCATGACTTTGTGTTTTTGTGTCTATGATGTAAAGCACTTTGAAATGAATTTGCTTCTTGTGTCGTTTATGGCTGATGTGTCATTTTTCCCTCCCTCATGTTGTCAGACAGGTTGTGTTTTGGGGAGTGTTTTCACTCTGTGGGTCTGGTAGTGATCAGTCCTGGGTGTGGCTCATGAAACTAAACCAAGACAAAGTCAATCAGTTATTTTGTAATTTAACAGGACGAGTTGTTTCCCATAAATCCAGCTTGGTTTCAGTAGCTTTTATCAAAAATGACCAAAAATGTCTTTTTACTCATTTTACTCTATTTTTGATGTTAAAATGTGTTCGACACCGCACCGCCCGACTTCCTTCTATGGCACAAAGTGGATGAAATAAGAGTTTTCTCTCATTCTTTGCAAAACAGAGCTTAGTTTGGAGGACAGACAGAACTCACTGAACACACACTGACGCTGTGTGTGTGTTGCTGTCGGACAGGTTTCTGTTTGAACATGTACACACTCCCTGACTCCAAGTCAAACTCAAGTCCTGGTTCTGAATCCTGATAAAATGTCTTCAAGCAGAAACTGAATGTCATTAATGTGGACTGGAGAGGTAAACAGCAGGTGGAGCTAATTCTCCATTTGGTACCGTTATTATCAGTGATTTCCCAAAGTTTGCAAATCTTCTGGACATCATCTTGGATGAAAAATAAAAACATATTCTCTTGTTTAAGCTGTGAAAACACTAAAAACATCTCTTGACGGGCAACTTGGTTGAAGAGCTGATAAATGGTTCAAATTTTTAGTATATTGTTGAAATGATTAACAGCCAGAAGAAAACCGCTAGAACCTATTTTGGTTCAATCAGTTTATTTAAAGGGGCAGTGTGATGTATTTTTCTGGCACATAGTGCCATTTTATAGTACAATCAATTAACAACGTGACCGTCAATTGTTATAAAAATTTCTTTAACATGACATTAAAGAAATTTTACTTGGTAACACTATATCCAAAATATAATCCCAATCTCCCGCTCAAAAAAACACAAGAGAAGAAAAAGCCACCAGGTGGAAGTGCTATCTCCATGAAACAAAGGCAGAGTTGATTGTTTTTATACTTTTTCTCTCTTGCAAATTGGGCCTCTGTCCCTTTAAAAGCTCCTGCTCTTTCTGAAACTCCACCTTCCATTGAACAAAAATCTAAAACAAAAATGCATAACATAATAACTGCAGTTATTTAAAGCAAAAAGCCAACGATTATTTCTATTGTAGTTATCAAGTGCTAACAATATCCAGCCAAATCCCAGCAACCTGAACATGATGATTCCCAGATAAATCTGGCTTTCATACTGACTGTGGAGAATTGGAGATGTTTTTGAAATTCTGCTGTTAAGAGAAGAACACAAGTACAACAAATCGATATCAACAGGCTAATCAGTCAGGCTATCTGCTCAGGCAGAGCCTGCTGTCAGCTGCTTAACATACATGCTGTTTGCACTTTGCCAACTGTAGTTTTAAAACTGCTTTAGCTAAAGAAAAGCCAGGAGTCATGTTCTGCTTGTGAAAAACAGCCAGAAAATGTATCTTTAAAGGTATGTGCAAAGAATGTGAAACACATTTGAACTGGGTCGGACCGGGACAAGATTCTAATTTCCTCTACACTGGTGACTCTTTAAACGTTACATAAAATCACAATGTGACTCTGATGGCAACACAAACAAAAATCTGAAGTCAGGGAAGAGTCTTTGCACAGCAGGGAACTTTTACCGTTATTAAAGCTGCAGTATGCAACTTTTACAAACATTTTTCTTGCACATATTTGTTAGAGCTGTCACTGTGTCATGACGGAACAACATGAGCTGTTCTGAAGCTAAAGTCAAGCTCTTCTGTTTTCTTCTAAATATGGTATAAAATAATCATTAACTGATGAACAGATTAGAAAAATATGTTCAGCCAAAACAGCCACCAGCTGTCCTGTCTGGTCTGTCAGCAACAGCAACAACTGTGCTCGTTGCTTGTCACTAACCTGTGATCGGCTTGTAACGCCTGAATCTGAGCCTGGAGCCTCTGTTTGTCGTCCAGAGCTGCGTCTCTCTCCTTCTGCAGCCTCAGCAGCTCCTCCTGCCCAGATGAACACATGGCAGTCAGACATAACAGGCCTCAGCACAGTAGCTTGAAGTGATAACGCTTTAGTTAAATGACGGCTTTTCTGCTCCGTCACTCTTATTCTGAGTGAATGACAGAAAAAGCATGTGTGGGTCTACAGGCGTAGAACAGCGCTCCATAGGGTGCGCTTTAAACGTGCGTTCCCACCGAGCAGCAAGGAGATCAAGTTCTGGATAACTACAGGACTGACTGTTTAAATAAAGGCTTAATTAACTAGCTAACTGACTAATTCATTAACATAAATGTCAACACACCTGATAATGAGGATTGCATTTACATCAGCTCCTGATCCCACACCACAACATTACTGCAGCCTCCTGCACCACATCTGCTGGTGCATTTAAGGACACGGTGGGGAGTAGGATTGCAGAGGTTTGTGAATTGAGGAGTGGGTTTGGATTTACTAAAGTCTTATAGAAAGTATGGAGCAGCAGCTGAAAACAGATTCAGAATGATGTGGTTTATTTATGGTACTGCAGCTAACCTTTATTGACCTACATTAACACTGAATGATGAAAAGTTTCAGTGAATGAGCCCCACGGTGAGATCAGTCCAACCGCGACCTGTTGCCTCAGGTACTGGGTTAAAAAAAGGAAACTTTTGAATTTGAGGGAAATTACAAAACAAAACAACAAAAATTCTAAAAATGTTCTCACCAGGTTTTCTGGCATTGAACAAATAGAAATCATTTTGGTAATTCTAACTGACATAAAACAAGAAATGTTTGGTTTGATGTAACATCACACAGTAGGGAAAAAATGAGTTTGTGTGTAAATATCTGGTTTCAGCTGTAACTTACTGGCCTCCTGGTATGTCAGGGTTTTACAAAAATGCAAACTTTTAAAGCATTCACTTTTTCTGTCTCATGTCTCTAATGGATTTAAGTTCTTCTGATGAAATGTTGTGGAGTTTTGACCGTTTCCCATTCGCTCCTCTCCACCTGGTCACTTTCATTTCTCCTGTTTACAAGAAAGACGGCCGGAGCCTTGGAATATTATGGGCTGGAAATGATCAGATGCTGGACTTTCCTCCTAAGATGATGTTCTTTTGAAAGTGAAGCTTGCAAAAACAAGCTTCACTTTCACCAGCTAATATCAGGAGATGGCAATGAGAAATAAAGCTTTTTCAGAACACTGGCCCGTTAATATGCCACATTATGCTTTATCTGGCTTTAAATACTCAACTACAGTAAACTTCCAAACTTTGAGACAGCTAATACAGAAAGTGAAACATCACCAAATTCCAACAGGTCTCCCACACCTGCTGCACCTTCACTCCACTCATCGACTCTGCTGTGGGTGTTAAACCCATCAGCTGACTCTTCCAGCTGTATCTTTGGTAAAAGTGCGTGGAGGCCGACTCCAGCTGGGATTACAGGCCCGACCCTGACCTCCTCCTCCTCTTCTTCCTTCTCCTCCTCCTCCTCCTCTATTCTAATTAAAGCCTCCGAGGTCTGAGAGTTTAAAGTGAGACATCAAAAGAGGAACCAAACCCAGAGAGTCAATATGTGTCTTCTCCAGCCGGGCCGGAGGAGACGCTTCAAAAGGGCTGCCAGCCTTATTAATCAGAATCATTTCCAAATGCTTACTGAGGTGATCAGTAAGCAGGAGTGACACAGAGCTGACCTTTAACATCAGGAGTTAAGGTCAACGAAAGAAAGGAAGATTGGTGGGAGGAGGTAATAAAACTACTGTGCTGGGACCTTTGACATGATGAGGGCAGATTAGAGAGGGGGGAGGAGAATAAAATGACGGGTTCTTTATTGGCCGTGTGAAGAGGGAGAGGAAGAGGAAGAGGATGGGAGGTGAAGCTGGAGCTGATGGAGCCGGAGGGGTGAGGAGGAAGGACGGGCAGAACGAGGGAACGTTCTTTGACCTTTAACAAGAAGAGTTGAGGTGAACAGGAGAGGACATTAAGGAGAGGAAAGAGCTCATTCAGGCTGTGGAAATGAGGTGAGAATGAGCTTAATATCATAAGCCTTTTTTACACATGAAAACCACATAATCAGCTGCAGACTTTCTGCTCAGAGTCAGACGAGTGGGAGCCAGGAGCAGAGAGAGACGGAGGCTAACCCGGAGCCCACAGAAAGCAGCTTCAGATGAACGTCGCAGCGCCAAAACGACAGCAGAACGCAGACACAGCCCTATCAGCTGTCCGGTTTCTGTGACTTCCTGGTGAGGGGAACCGCAGGGACCCACTTCAGGTCAGCTTCTGGTTGTCGTGTTTAGGGGAGATCACCAGCGCTACGGTTTGTCCCAAATCAGAATCCTGATGCCGTCACACAAAAACATAAAACCCGTCCATGTCCTGCCTGCACGACACCGAGGCGATACAGTGAACTGTCAGCGTATTCACTGTTCAATAGCTGCGTTCTCATTGGCTTTAAAGTTCATCAAACTGGAGCTATGAAAATCAATTTGCTTTTGTTTGTGAAAAAAACCCCACCTTTTACAATAAAAACTTTTGGCACCAGAATGATGTGGGTTTTTGGTTGTATTGAAATGAATGTATTTCATAAAACTGCCACAGGAAGTGATAGGAGGAGGATGGATGAACAGACAAACTGCTGCTTAACTTTAGCTCTTTACCAGTCTAAAGCTACATAAACTGGTGAAATAAAAGTTCTGTTGTTTTTATTCTACGTCAGAGACATGGTTCACCACTGCACTATAATGTAGGGATGAACATTAAGACAGCGATTAGGAACATACATTAAATATTGGGATACGCATGAAAGTGCAAAATAAAGCCAAAACATTTGGGGGAAAATCATTTTCAGTTCATATCACCTGGAATCTTTTTTGCAGCGTAACAGTTTTTCACATGTTATGCCTCATATTTCAGACCCATGAATGGAGAAGGTCTTTAACCTATTTCTATTAAAATAGTGGAAAAATATGGTTCTTTGTTCTGAGAGCTTTCTAAGAGGTTGTTACCAAGCTGGGATTTTGTATCACTTTGAAAACTCAGCAGTTTTGCATGTAGAAGGAAGAAACCTCATTTCATCAAACTCTGGTTTGCTTTATGAGCTTCTTATTTTAATTCTGAATCCACTTTTCCTTTTTTTTCCCGCAGGTGAAACCTTTTCGAGGATTTTTAATCAAGTTAAAAGATATTTTTTCTTAGACAGGTCATGTGCTGAAAGGTCACATGACCTTTCACAGCTTAATTACATTTTTTTGACCAATCTGACTGGTTGCTTAATTTGCTTCATTAGTGTTTAACATTTGGCCAAAATGAGACGCTTAAAACAAACGCTGAGTAACATTTTCACTTGGAGCTCTTATGGAAGGCGCCATGCTTGAATGGAACACTAACGGGCTTTACATACAGACTTGATGTCCGTTTTCTGTTTACTGGTGAAGTTTAACCAGAATTTGGTTTAAAATGTCCAGATATTTCACAGGATGCAGAATGTCATGCACTCTAACAAGATCCTCATGGACCATGGGAAAAGAACCGGGCCCACAGCATCACAGGACAACAACAGTGAATTATGGGGTTCCTAAAGGAGCAGAAAGGAGCAGTCCTTGTTTCACATCTATGAATCTGTTATAAAACTGATTAAACTTTAGCTTTAATAGCGTAAAGCTACATATTTTTCAAAGTTTAATCAGTAATACTTTTATAACAAATTTATGTCAGATCATGATTTCTTGGTTAATGTTATCATAACAAAGACATTTTGAATAATGTCAACTTTGTATTAAAAGTGTCATGATTTACCGAATGACACTTTATGACAACAGTTATAAATATTCATGAAAACTTACTCATGTTCAGTCTTTATTAAATTAAATGTTACTGTTATTGTTTAAATCAGGTAGGCAGGTGGCAGCTCATCCAAGATGGTGCCTTCAGATTCCTGAACATTGCCAGTAACATGGATCCCATAACAACCAGTTCTCCAATCGCTGCACTGACTCTGTGTTTTCTGTTGGGCTGAAATCCAAGTATGAACCATCCACACTGCAGCAAGAGCACTTTGGTCAAGCAGCCAGTTTCAACCAATAAGGTTCAGAAGCAGCTCTGGGTTTAGCCTCCATTTAAAGGAATTTTAAATGCTTAAACTTTAAACATTTAAATGTTTCAGCTGTTTTGCTGTTTGGAGGTTTGTTCCAGATTTGTGGTGCATAAAGGCTGAATGCTACGGTGGCCCTGAGGTGCAAAACACAACAACATTAAGGAAAACACAACAACATTAACAAAAACACAACAACATTAAGGAAAACACAACAACATTAACAAAAACACAACAACATTAACGAAAACACAACAACATTAACGAAAACACAACAACATTAACAAAAACACAACAACATTAACGAAAAACACAACAACATTAACAAAAACACAACAACATTAACGAAAAACACAACAACATTAACAAAAACACAACAACATTAAGGAAAACACAACAACATTAACAAAAACACAACAATATTAACGAAAAACACAACAACATTAACGAAAAACACAACAACATTAAGGAAAACACAACAACATTAACAAAAACACAACAACATTAACGAAAAACACAACAACATTAACAAAAACACAACAACATTAACAAAAACACAACAACATTAACAAAAACACAACAACATTAACAAAAACACAACAACATTAACGAAAACACAACAACATTAACAAAAACACAACAACATTAACGAAAACACAACGGAAGAGGTATGTCCCAGTGGGAAACCTAAGAAGTCGCTGATTGGACGATAGGTCGTTTCTCTTTTGAACCGGAAGTTATTCTGGAATGAGTCTTAGTGAACGCATGCTAACCGACACTTCGTGGTTGATCTGTAGCATGTCCAGTATCACCTCGTATGTATGTGTTACCCTGCAACCTTGGGTGGCAGAGTAATGTATTATAAAGGATCTTCCTCCAACTTGTGTTGCTGTGACACAGGAAAGATGAGACACACACGTTGAGTTCTCGTTAACATCCAACGGAAGATTAATTCTTTTTTTGTGAGCTCGCTCTTTTCTATGCCACCAATGCAATGCGCCCCTAGTGGTCATGTGGGGAATTGCGTGGACAAACTGAAACAACACTTAATTTGATACAAGAAATTAAAAGATACAAAATAAAAAATTGTGTTTGGGGTGTCTATTTTCTTACATATTCTCTTTATTTTCTGGTAACTTATTTTTCACCCCTCTACACTTGTCCTGACTCAAAATATTCCCGAATAGCTGTACTGAGGTTTGGATCACTGAGAACATTCATGTTTTTAACGATCAAATTAAAGCCAGAATAACTTCCGGTTCAAAAGAGAAACGACCTGTCGTCCAATCAGCGACTTCTTAGGTCTCCCACTAGGACCTACCTCTTCCGTTGTGTTTTCGTTAATGTTGTTGTGTTTTTGTTAATGTTGTTGTGTTTTTCGTTAATGTTGTTGTGTTTTTGTTAATGTTGTTGTGTTTTCGTTAATGTTGTTGTGTTTTTGTTAATGTTGTTGTGTTTTCGTTAATGTTGTTGTGTTTTTGTTAATGTTGTAGTGTTTTGCACCTCAGGGCCACCGTAGAATGCTGATTCTCCATGTTTAATTTAAAATGTAGGTTCTATTTGAGCTGAACTTAAATATGAGTGTTAATTGAAGCCCGTCTTTCCTCTCCTGTCCTCAGAGTGGTGATGCTCTGGTGTATAAACGTGACTGTATAAACGTGACTGTATAAACATGACTGTATAAATAAACTCGGCTGATTATTCCTAATCAGGAGCAAGAAGTGTTCCTCAACAAATTCCTCATTAACTGATCTCACCAGAACAGAGTTTCAGTTGACGCCACATCAACCTCCATCATGTCCTGCAACTTTTAAAGGCGTCTCTGCTCAAGTAATCCTGAGTGATGGTCACAAGCTGCATACTCTGTAACATTTCAGATATGTGGTCCAGGTCTGGTATCAACATATAATGTTAAAAGGTCACGGTAAATTGTGCTGCATCCTTCAGTTTGATTTGAAAGTTTAGGTTCAAGTCGGTTCAAAGGCCTGATTTCAAAGTTCAGCCAGGAACTGTGGTTTGTGATTTGGGCTGCAGGATTTCAGCAGCTCACTGAGTGTCTGGCGTTAATTTGATGGCAGCTGCTGATGTTTCTGTGTGAAATTAAAATGCTCTCCCGGTTCTAATCCCCCCAGAGCCCAGCCTAATTAACAGGCTTGAGGAGGATACACAGAGCAGCGATACATTAATAACAAATTTTAATTTATTTCAGGGGAAAAAGAGATGCAGGCAGAGATAAAGGAGCATATTTGTTAGCATGAAAATTTCATTCTTCTCTTGTATGCGATTTTTCTGTTTTCTTTAAAGTGTTTTAGTCTTGATTTAAGTGCAAGCTTTAAGCCTTAAGCACAGACAGGTGCAGGGTTTAAGCAGGAACCTATGCATGCTAGCCAGGATGAGGGAGGAAGGAGTTCCCTCCTCAGGAAACACAAAAAGTGATCGACGAACTAGACCCGATTCAAAGTTTTCAAAGACTTTCAACTAAAGGATTTCAGATACGTTTTCATTTTATCTGGATATAAAGGGAGGATTTAACATGCTATATGTACTGATTTCCCAGTTTTCTCTCAGATGGACCAACGCAAATCTTTGTGAAATATGTTCCTACACAATTTCATCTAATCTCTTGATGACTGGACCATATTTGGCATGAATGCAGAAGATAACCAGGGGCAGAGTGTGTCTTTGAGAATTAAAAAGTAAAAATTACAATACCTTCACTTTTTTCATAAAAAAGATCAATTCATACTTTCTGGAGTTCACGATCCATTTGTGAACTCCAGAATAGAATAACACCCAATAACTAGAATAACACTTTGCACCAATCTGATGGTTGAAGAATATAAATAACCAATCTTATTTATGTGTATTTATTCTATCATTTAGGAGCAAAAAGGGGGTTTAAAATTAAAATATTGCTTATTTTGTCAATATATAGTTTAACTAAACAAAATAATGTGTTTGATCACATTAATTAACTCAATTTAAACATTTGAATCGAGTCCCACCCCTAATATGAACATATTTCTACAGTGGTGTTGGAGCAAATGTATGAATGGATGGAAGAATACAAGAATTGAGTCCTGGCTGGATGGATAACAATAATAATAATGGATGGATGGATGGATGGATGGATGGATGGATGGATGGATGGATGGATGGATGGATGGATGGATGGATGGATGGATGGATGGATGGATGGATGATGATGAACAGATGAACAGAGACATTGACGTTATCATCAATAGTCGTTTACCTGGCTGAATGACTTGTCCCTCTGAAGCAGGTCTTCCTTCAGCCATTTACACTGCAGACACACAGAACGAGTCAGAGCTACATTAAGTCATGTCACTGGAATAGTAATGGAAGGCAGAAGAAGGGATGCATGAGTATGAACATCTGGGACAATATCAATAACCAATATCAACATTGATGTTCATGCCGACCGATTGATCGATCGTTTTTTCCCTACACTCTTTTGACACGTCGCAATCTTCCGCTGCGTCACTATTGCTGTCACATGACCAAACACACGTCACAGGGTCGACCCAGAAACACACAACAAGCAACCTGGAAATAATCATCTGTTGTTCATATCGGCCCAGTTTTACTCGTCGGACCAAAACTAAAAGAATGAACAAAAAAGGCCCATGAAAAGGCTCACTATACACATTAACAGGGGAAACAATGGAAACATGACATCATTGATTCTTTGTTCTTAAAACTTTATTACTGCCAAGTGATATGGTGATTTCCACATCACTAAATATGGCCCACTGTAGATAAAAGCCTCCAGCACTATGACATGTAGATGGAATAAACCTTTTCCTTCCAGCCAAATCATGTTTGCTTTATATTCATTTCACTGTTTTGACTTGAGTTTTTCCCCACGCTTGTAGTTCCTTGAGGAGTTTTCAAAGCTTTTGTTGAAGATGGTTTCTCTTACTACTTCACTAACCAAATTTATAAAGCCAGCTAAATTTACAACTCCAAACATTTCTTATAGAAAATCAATCATCCACAAACTTTTTATTATTGAAAGAATAGTTTATTGATCTCGAAGGAAAATTAATATATTCTTCAAAGGAGTCATTATAGAAAGTGATATCTGTGGACACGATGGCTCTGCTGTGGCTGGCTGTATTTCCTTTAACTGACTCATAGCCGCTCACTTCAGGTTCAGCAGGAAATCTCGCTGTGTTCTCCCCTGAGCATCTTTTTTAAGTGGTTTCCTTTTGAGGCCAAGATCAGAATGGTTTGAAACTTTTCTTTATTAATCTCTGTGGTTAAGATTTAAAATTTTAATTATAGAAACACAGTGCTTTAAGGACACAAGAAAAATGGGAGCACTGTTTCACAGTCCTTCTGGCTTCCTTTGGGAAATTCAGGTATAACAGCAGCATCAAGATTTGTAGGATTCCACAAAAGATCAAAAAAAGTTTATATATATATATATATATATATATATATATATATATATATATATATATATATATATATATATATACATATAAAATGCCACATTAACAATAATAATTAAAAATAAAGTCACATAATTTTGATAACTATCCATGTTGATGCAGCACAGGCAGATTTCCGACAATATGAGAGTGGTGACTGTGCATCACCAGATCAGCTAAACTTGCAGAGCTGTAGGTCGCAGTGTGAAAAGACGTATGGCGTATCAGAACTGTAATGGTCTGTGTATAGAATTTTTTCCCCAAAAACTCAGAAGCAGCTCGGCCTTCCTGGAGATAAAAAAGTATATGCAATTGTGTCAGATACGTAGAAAGCTATGTATCAGATACATATATAGGCAGACATATGTATCAGATATATCTGCCTATATATATCTGACACAAACCAGCACAGACGTGCACTGAAGTAGCCTGGTCGTTGCCTTATGCAACTGCCAGCTCTGGTAAGCTTCATAGCATAGCTGGAACTTTACATACACCACCACCAAAGGTTAGCGACTGGGTAAAATCAGATCCAATCATTTAAAACTTCTAAAGAGTCCACGCCTCCAGCAAGTAATCATTTCTGAACAGCTGAGAGTTCAGCCCCTCTGTCAAAAGCACAGCTTTGAACAGGTGTTGGTTTTTACCAGGGTAGTACTGAACAGGCTTACACTGATAATGGTAAAGTTTGGTGGATGAATTGGTGTCGATAAAATGTCCTAATAATGATAGAAAGGTGTGAGTGTACATGTGGGGTCATGCCTGCTGATTCATTTTGGATAAAAAAGTTAAATATTGTGTGAATAATTCGACCACTTTTGGCAAAAGTTACCAGAAAGAATGAATCAAACTTGTATTGCTAAATTGTTGGACTTCTGTTTCACATTCCACCTACTAAGGGATCACCATCATGTCATATCGACACTGAGCACAAGATTTCCCAGCATGCATCAGTATGACATTAGTGTTTCTGGTGTAAAAGAAAATGAGGCTATTAGTCTTAGGTAAATCCACTGTCACTTCTCTCATTTAGAGACAAAAAGGAAAAGTTTTTCAGCTTAGAGTGTGACATTAGAAGAGATTCATTATTAATCGGGGTGAACAAGAACAGCCCTGGGTTCCTTCGAAGTATCGCAGACAGGTTGACAAAGAGACGCAGCTCAGCCTTCATCGGGGTGTTCTTAATCATCTTCAGAGTTATTGAAGTTATGCAAGCTATTGAAGTTTTAAAAAAAGTCATTTATGGATTTATTCTCTTTTGCTGCATTTTGGCTAATAAAAGTTAATTAAAAACTGGAATAAAGTGCTCCAGTGTCTCATGCACCTGTCAACAAGCAACTCCAGCTGTTTCAGCCCTTTGGGTCACTCAGGGTAGTTGCCTGGGCATCAAACCGGCAGGCTTCTTTTTGGGGGTCTTGTCAGGGAGTGAGGTGGTCAGCAGCTCCAGGTGAGGTCTGATGAGTTCTGATAACCTGTAATTACCTGATATCAATTCAATAAGTAGTAGGAAGCTCCATCTGGTGTGCGGGTTGGAGTGCTCAGGAAGAACCCTCCCCCCTCTTTCAAATACTTCCAAGAACCCCCAGCTGCTGAGGGAGATAATCCCTGAGAGATGAAAGGAGGGAATGAGGAATCGGCAAGCAACAAGGGGTGGAGAGGGATGGGGAGGGGTGGGATCCTCCATCGTGGAGTGCTCTTTCTTCTTCTTCTCTGAGGATTATGGCAGCATTTGAAACATATTTCACTGCGGCGCAGTGCTGGAATGAAGGCGGGATTAAGGTGTTACCATTGAGGGGTGGTGTTAACGTAATAGGGATAGTTGTTAAAAGACGGTGAAGCAGTGTTATTGGCGGGGGTCACTGGCAGTGATGGAAGTTGATACACTGAGGTACAGCTTGAAGGAGGCAGGCACCAGAAAGAGGTTAAAATGTAAGGCTACAGGTGCTGGTGAGGGACAAGTCAAAGGTTTTAGTCCATCTATAAGAACTAACATGACCATACAGCTTCAGCTAGAAGACTACCATCTTTTATATGCAAATGAAGTATTTCCACTTAAAGGTGCTACAAGGTTTAGAATCTGGTATGGATTCTACATGTCAATGCGCCACACATTCTCTCAAACTGACAGAACACCAGCAGGTAAGGCGAGTGAAGCGTCTTGCCCAAGGATACAATGAATTAGGCAAATAGAGCAGGAATTGAAATGGCACCCCACCCATTGGAGGAAAAACTCCTACTGCCATCACCACCATCACCACAAGGGGTAATGCCTCCTTTGAAAAAAAAAAAATAACAGTAGAATGATAAGATGTGATGGGTGGGTCAGCCGCAGCATCAGTGTGGTGGTTGGCTAGTAGTAAGCTGGAATAAACGCTGCAGCCAGTGGGAGTGGTGTGAGTAGTGACAGGTTCTGACAAACAGAGCTGTGGCCGTTCCATCAGACCAATTATGGAAGAGATTGAAGTCAGTGGCCTTTGGCATTGACTACAGCGCATTGAACAAGACAAAGTGTTGTAAGTCATATGAGTGTTGCTTCTGAGTGGAATAGGAAGTCTACATCCCCCTCAATCTTGTCAATATTGCTTATCTGACCAGTGATGTTCCTCATTGCTCTCTGGTGTTTGCTGCAAATCCACCGTTCTTTTACAGCATCACCTGCTTCAGTCGCTTCATGTTAGACACACCTCAACTTCTCCGGCTTTTTCAGATTGAGGAGCTCCTTAAAGGTGATGCAGATCTTATTATTTGGAAACCAAGTTCTACCTTGTATCACAACATCCCTGCAAAAGTCATCATCTGTGTTGTTGTCCTGTGGGTCTAGTAGTGCATTTAAATTAAAACAGTCTTGTAAAGACCCTCTCTGTTATCCAGTTTCTGAAGGAACAGGTTGTTGAAGAGTTTTAATCCTCAGAGGTTTTATGTGGGTTAGAAGAAAACAAGACCATGATCTGGTCTGCCAAGGGAAGATGCTAATTTGTTGACATCACCTTTGTCAAATTCTTTCTTCTTCAGTTCTTGTTTTTTCTTCCTCCATTTTATTATTTTCAATCCTTTACACTGTCGACTGCAATTGGCAAGAAACAAGATTTTTCAAATGTTTGCATTCCCAGAAGCCGACAACAAAATGCAAAGGACATACAAGTGTCCTTTGCATTTGCACAAAACAGAAACAATGTCCTGTTTTCCTAAGCAGGCTGGTCCACATATAGAACCATCCTGAATGAAGCTTATTAAATTAATTCCCTTCAGTAAGATCTTCTTCTGTAGATCCATGGTCCTTCTGAAGCTCACATGCCCAGCAAACACACCTTGATGGTTTGTTGCTATACAGAACCATAAACTGGAATGCACTGTGTATTTTAGTAATATAAAACATACACCCAATTATTTTCTATTAAACAACCTACACCAGGAGCAGTTTCTGAGTTGTGGGTGATGATCTTTTCCATTCAAAAAACATTGTAAAAAGATTAGAAGTGATGATGTGACGACTTCCTCAAGGTTGAGTTTCAGAAAAAGCAGTAGCTTCTTAAAGAGACAGAGACCCAATTTCAAGGTGTAAAATTAGGAAGTGAAGTTTCTTTTAAGTCATATTTGATATATGCAGCATTTTTATAAGAACTGATGGTAACAAAGTTACTTGATTATATTATAAAATGCCACTATGTGTTTGGAAACTACACCAAGAGTTCAAGTCAAAACTCTCATCATTAGGGCAAAAGTCTAAATGGAGTCTGAGGTCCTATTATTGACAATATAAATCAAACACTAACAGTGTTAGTGTTCATTAACAGGTGATGTGATGAACAGAAAACAATTGTTAATGTCTTCAACTGTAGTCATAATGTTATGCCTGATTGTTAAATGTCATGAATGTTAAAGGGACATTATTTCTTTTAACCATATCTGAAGTCCAGTGATGTGCAACTACAGGTACAGTGTTGCTCCTCTATGGAAAGGAGTTTCAGCTTTTATGTTTTCCAGGAAGAACTTTTTCATTTCTCTTTTCGGTCCCTCCCATTCTCTTTTGAAGCCAGTTGCTTTGGTTACCACCGCTGTTTGGCGATGCTGGATCAGTTTAGGTAACCATGGTTACCGCACTCTGTCAGTCACAGCAAGGAAACAGATGAAGGCTCCTGATCTGATTCTTCTATTTTTTTTTTTTTTTCATCTGGAAAAATATCAGAGGCGGGGCTTCTGAGCCCACCACCTGCCGCAGAGCATGCTGGGAGCACAACCAATCTCCACATTCAACTGGCCAACTCTATTTCGCTCATATCCCACCAACAGCCAGACTCATCTCTTTTCATTTCTACTGATTTCAACCCCACCCCCACAGAGAGCAGTATATAAATTGTGGGTAATAAATCCAACACTCTGCAGGTTTTGGTAATAAACTCTGTGAATTGAACTTTGATCATAATCAGCCTCCAGAGGAGAAATGGGGGTTGGGTGGGGGGGGGGTAAGGGGGGAGAAAATGTGGATTTTCTACTTTAAAGTAAGAATGAAAATTGTAGCTAGAAACTCAGAAATAAATAAGAAACCACATACAAGAAAACGTGGGACATATCTCTGCTGGCAAATAAAGGATCGATAATAAAGTTTAGCATTTAGATTGATTATCAGATCCATCTTTAAGCGATTGACTTTTGAAGCAATCAGGAGTTATTATTTCTTATATTCCATTAATGCATGAGTGTGTGTACAAATAGCAACCTATTTGTTGCTATTTTGTTGCAAATATTTTGTGTTTTATTAATAGATGTTCACATATCAAAGTATAACCTCTGGAAAAATAAGTGACATCACTTCATGTAAAAATGGTTTTGATCGTGAGACACAGAAGGATCTCATTATGACACTCTACTCCCTTATTAGCCAATGGCAAAGGTCTAATGCTAAAGGTCACAGAGCGGTGGAGCCACAGATTATGAGGAGAGAAAAGCTCAGAATCGATATTTCTACATGACGTCATGCCTCCTCCATCCAGGTGTTCTGCCGCTGATGGAAGAAGCTTTCTCCTTCATTGTGTTTGAGCTAATTGTGCTACACACTCACAAAGTGTGTCTGGCTGACATCCAGAGGAGACACAGGTAATACAGGACAGATTTGCTGTCCTCACTTTATTAGCGCTAAGGACATTTTCAAATGTTATTAAACATAACTAAATTTTGACATCAGTCAGCATATTAAACAGACTGCTGTAAAAAATAACTTTGTAGGATCTGCTTACGTTCAAACTCACCTTGTCTACAGATTTGTCTCTCTCCTCCATCACGGCCTTCATCTCCTGAGCAGTGATGTCACTCCTTCGCTGCTGTGCCAGCCGTACACGCTGAACTAGAGCCGAGCCGAACTGCTTCACTTCCTGGACCGAGTTGGCTTCGCAGACATGCTGGAGAAGATCTTTGATGTCCTGAGAATCAGAAACAATCAGATTGGACCTGGTCTGCTAATCAGTTCCAGCATAAACCAAAAATTGGTTTGTAAATGTGCTGAGTCGGCTCACCATGTCAACGTCCTGCAGGCTGATATCATCCGACCTGACAACAGGAGAGCAGATAATCTGTTTGTGGAGCCTCTGAAGCTGGCCTGTCATTTGTGTAGAATAATTTGATCTAAAGCAAAGACTTCCAAGGTACAAAAAGCATGGGACTTCTTTCTTTTCCAATTCAGTTTGTTTATGATACCATTTCACAACAAATGTAATCTCAAGGCAAAAAAAATAATTTCAGTTCCATCACACATTCATTCCAATTGATACTACCAAGCAGCAGATTAGCCTCAGTTTATCATTCAAGTGAGTTTAAAATCTAAGAAAACTCAGCAGAGTCACCTGCAGAATTCACTCCTTCTGGACGAATGAGTAATGACTTAAAACAAACGCTTGCTTTGTGTTGCTGACATAATCCCTCATAATGAGCATGCATGAAGCAACGATAAAGAGGAAAAACTCCCTTGTAAACGGAAATGTTATTTTAAGGGCACATAGTGGCATTTTATATTATGATCAGTTACCTTTAGTTGTAATATATATATGTATCAAATATGACTTTATAACTTAATGCCTTAAAACTGGCCCTCTGTCTCTTTAAGAAGCTCCTGCTCTTTCTGAAACTCCGCGATTCAGGAAGTCGTCACAACACGGTTCCTCTATTAACCCTGTAACAATGTTTGCACTGAGAGGTAGCTTGAAATGAGCTCAGCAGATGTTGCATTTTCAGCAGGTGTTCGGTACTTGCTGCTGGCTAGTCTGAAGGAACTGAGTGTGGTAGTCATGGGGAAGATTGCTCACTGTGTTGGAAACTCAGATAAAGACCTGAAGAAGATGCTGTTGAAACGTGGCAGAGAGTTACTATCCAGTGAAACTAATCCTGTGCCACTCAGTGAGGCAACATAAAAAGTCAGAACGAAGTTCAGTCCTGGAGACTTCAGAACCTGTGCTCTGATGAAACTAAAACTGAAGTGCCCGGCCATAATGAACATTATGACAATTAGAGGGAAAAGAGGGAAGTTGTAAAGTACGGGGGTGGCAGCATCATGCTGTGGAGTTTCTTTGCTGCAAGGACAGAGAAGCTGATCAGACCTTAAGCAGCTAGAGTTAACATTGGGGGGTGGGAGGCTTGGGAGAGAAGCAGACTTGTTTGTTGGAATGGTCCAGTCAAAGTCCAGAAATAAATCCACATGTAAACAACAAAACTTGACATTTTACCTGAGTTGAGATTTCAGCAAAAAAGAAAAGTTTTGCATTAAAGTATTAGGATGAGTAACCCTTTCACTCAGCAGTTAGCCATTAACCACTATTTTAATTTTTAATTACCTCTAAAATCCATAAAAATTATGGAGATTTTTATGGATTTTAGTGGCAGGACTGTAACAAGATGTGGAAATGCTGAAGAGATATGAATACTTTTAGAAGATACCATCACCCTGGTGTTTGACTTGTCTATATATTTAACCTACAGAACACGTTTGCTCTTCCTGTTACTCTGCATGAACCGTCCTCCAGTGTTTGCTCTTCAGACTATTCAGCTTATTTTGAAAGTTCCAGCCAAAGCAATACAAGCCATGCTAATATGTATATTGTGAATGACAAATAAAAGGTGTAACTTGGTGCCCTGTAGTCAATTACTGAGGTCCTACAAAGGTTCCTGGTCTCTGTGTTCCTACCACTGACCACAGCGACCGCCTGTTAGATTACCTGAGTGCCATGCAGCAGCTGTGCAATAATTTTGTTCTGCGATCCCTAAAGTCCATGTTAAAATCTGTCATTTTAAATTCATTTTGAAGCAGTGGAGGCTTCCCTGGAACGGACCGCTCTCTGCTGCTCTTGGATTCTTCCTCCTCCTGACGGAGGACGTGCAGCTAGTAGTAACTACCTGATCTTCTGTCTCTCCTCCTGGGAAGTTCTTTTCATTTAGTCTGCTGCTGTTTTGCTGTAATAAACTGTAATAAGGTGGTCGAGGCGGCTCCGCTCTGCAGGGAACAGCAGATAATGAAAGACCGGCCAACTCCAATAAAGCTCCACTAACACCCTGCTTACAGCCCCCCATCCAGCCTGGCTCAGCCCGGCTCGGCTTGGCTCGCTCGCTCGGCCGCCTTCATTACCACTCCCACACACCTTCACTCAGGCACGCCGCGAGCAGCCATTAGTGGGAGCACATCCAATAGAGAATACCATCAGTCTGCGTTTGTTCCTTTGACAAAGTTTTACAAGTTGTCTCCTTCGTAGAGACAGAACCTAATGTGATGTAGCTGCTTTACTTGGAAATCCTTCGTTTCATCTGAGGGAATTTCCAGGAATCTGAAGGAAGTTCTTGTCTTGTTCCGTAACTTGAAAGATGGTTGCAGAGTAACCCCATGCAAGTCCATATGGGGGCGCTTCATTTGACAAAACTTTGTTTTTACTCAGTGTGATTTTTGTCAGATCCAATCTCTGGTTTAACAACATTTTGGTATTTTTAACTTATTTTACCAGGATAAAAAAAAAAAATAACAATTGAGATTAAAAACCTCTTTTTCAAGGCATTAATTGCAACATGAAAATAATTTAAAGCCTAGTGGTTTCAAGGATGTCAGAGAGTGAACAAATCTGCAGCAGAATGTTAGACATGCATGCAAACAAGTGCTGAGCCTCTGAGGTTTAAAGTTACGCAGGAGAACGTTTTAACCTCACTGCAAAACGATGTGTGAAAACCCAACACTGCACATTCCTATGGACTCACTTTCCCCACGGTAACATATGATGGTGGCAGCATCATGCTGTGGAGATAGAGTACTGCAACAGAGAGGTTTAGATCAAAGCACATCCGTATGTTAAAATAACCTAAAAAAATAACCATTAAAAAAAAATAAGTGTGACAGCCTGGCTTCTGTCAGACTGGCCCAGGGTAGCTGTGCCATTATCAGAAAGTGAATGTGCGGGTGAATGAAAAAACTGACTTTATGAAAAGCATCCTGAAAAACGCTACCCAGATCTGATGTCATTTCATTACCAGTCTTTTACCCACGTGCAATTCAAGTCTACCTCAATGGCCTTGCAAAGATGTTTTGACTCTGCTCTGTCACTCCGGTCATCAAGGGATTGCCAGCTTGCAGTGCCAACATCACAGTCAAGACAATCCACTCTATTCATGAGCCGTTAAATGATGGCAGGTGCCACTGGAACAGGGGCGTCTCTGGTTAATGGGGGGTCCGGTGGGAACAGAGGTAAGAGTTCTTCCTGCAATCAGTGATTCGCCGGTTTGACTCCCTGCCCAATCCTTTTGTCATTGTGTCCTTGGGCAAGGCATTTCACCCACCTTGCCTGCTGATGGCGCTCTAATCTGAAGATCACATGAAGTTTGGAGGTCGGTAGACAGATGGGGGCATCAGTGCACCCGAGCGACCTCTGACCCAGTCCTGTGATTCCATGTGGTCTCCCTCTTTTAGGCTGAGCTCCTGTCTTTCCCAACTTGCCAGTGAATGAAACAACTAGGCAGACACTCAATAGCGTGATGGTCTATAAACATCTCTGGTTGTCTGAGTCCTAAAATAATTACAGCAGCTGAGAGACTGTCCAGCAAACTGTCAGCCAGGAACTTCAGGACGAAAAGAAACAGCCTCGCTGTATTCACATGGACATGAAACACACATTCACTGAGGTCACCTCCTCAATCAGCAAAACACACATGCTAATGCCCACACACTAACACACAACAACATGAAGCGGCACACTGCAACACATTCACTGAGGTATTCAAGGCTTCCTCCTGCCACTGGAAAACACACACACGCACACCAACAAAAACTGACACACACTCTGAGTCCTGACAGATGGAACATGCTCCTCCATATTCTGTCCTCATAAAAAAGGACTGTGGCCTCCAATATCAATTACCCTCTCACTCTGGGGGTGTGAGGGTGGGTGTGTTTGAGGCAAAGGAAGAAGATCTAGGAAGAGGGGGTTTAATTCTAATTAGATTTTCTGGTCTATTTGGCTGCTGCTTGAAGAAGACAAGAGCTCATTTCACAGCCCTCAAACCAGAGTGAGGAGGTGCATAATGAAGGGGGGAGGAAGAGGAGAGCGGTGGCGGCTTGTGATCCTTCTTCACCAGACGCTAAACATGTTTCCCATGTAAATAAATGAAAACGACAGATCTTCCTCGGAGAAACTGCTGGTCACTGGAACAACAGCAAACAAATATGGAGATCTTAGAAAACACACCGCGGTAGCTTTCCGATACCGAAAATGAACAGAGTGTGATGAACTAGGAGCTAAGCTCTCCTCAGAATGACTCACTCTTGCTCTAGAGTGTCAATTTGTCAAAGCTGCTTCATTTGGTTCATCGGTTCTGCAGCCCGTCAACCAACCATCAAGTCAGTAGAGGAATTATTTCTGAGTATGCAACCTGACTGCAGAAAGCTGTCACCGGCTGCTATGGTTACCCATCACTCTCTTACCCTTTTAACACTAGCTAGCATGTTGCCAACGTACTACAACTGTTTACCACAGCCTGATAAAATAGGTTATGCTACCAAATTGAATGAGACGCGTTTCAATGACCCATAAAGACAAGAGGAAAAATGTGATATTGACATGTGCTAGTTCATCTTAATATTTCAGCAAATAAACTGCTTCTACAGTTGACCAACATTTATGTAAAAGAACAACACAAATATTACTGACACATATTGGCCATTGGCAGTCTGTGGGAAAATAACTTCATGACCACTTTCATGAAAAAATACTGTGTATTACAGTTATCAGTATTTCAAGAACTGTTGGACTCATACCCAGCAGCCTCCTGCAGCCGGCGGGCGCGCAGTAAAGCTTCATCTCTCTCCTCATTGGCCAGCAGCAGTCGTGACATCAGAGCCTGGTCTCGGTCCTTTTGAGCCGCCAACAGCTCCTCCAGCACCTCTGAAAAAAAACAACGAGACAGGGCAGACGAGAACCAGTCAGAAATCCTGGTTTTAGCAAAAACAAAGCTGCAAAAATATTTCCTTTCAAAAGCATTTTACTGAAAACATAAAGAAACCGAAGAGACGAAGTTATCAGTTTGGGTGAAGAGTGTAGAAACTAAAGGAAGTGGGTATTCCTCAAGGTGACTGGCCAATCAGTGCAGACATCCTTATTGCTACATGGTGTGTGTGTGTGTGTGTGTGTGTGTGTGTGTGTGTGTGTGTGTGTGTGTGTGTGTGTGTGTGTGTGTGTGTGTGTGTGTGTGTGTGTGTGTGTGTGTGTGTGTGTGTGTTTCAGCAGTAATAACACAGAAATGACCACAGCTCATCTGAGACTGAGAGCCAGGAGACTCTGCTGGTTATTGAAGGGTTCTGTGTGGGCTTCTACCAGGACCCGTCTCAGACTGCAGCTCTTGTTTCACAAAACAAATCTAACTGAATATCATTTTTAGATTTTCTAATTTCTGTCAGGTTCCCTCCCTTCAGCTCGGGGGAGCCAAAGTTCTGCCTATGTAAGATTTTACACACCAAGGTGAAATGAACGTCTCAGCAGAACTTGATAAGATGATCCAGAGTCAAAACAACCATCTGAATCCATGACACATGGAAATGTTACAGGACTTGGGTTTTGTTGTGTTTATCAGTATTACTGATTAAACTTTAGGTTTAATAACATACAGCTACATAATTTTAAAGTTTAATCAGTAATACTGACCAGTAATACTGTTATAACAAATTTATGTCAGATCATGATTTCTTGGTTAATGTCAAGTTATCATAACAAAGACATTTTGAATAATATCAACTTTGTATTAAAAGTGTCATGATTTACCAAATGACACTTTATGACAACAGTTATATTTATGAAGACTTACTCAAGTTTATGTCATGACCGTCTTATTCACATTTTTAGATTTTCTAATTTCTGTAGTAGAAATTAGCTTTTATAAGTTACTACTATAACTACTATAACTAATAAAAGCTAAGCTAAAACTAAACAATATTTAATTAATAATAACTAATAAAAACTTAATTAAAAACTAATTAAAGCTAGCTGAATTAGACAAAAAAGTCACAACAAAATAAACCTAAATTATAATGAAAAACCCAGGGCTATTCTGACCCAGGTGTGTAAACCGAGCTGACCTCCCCTCCTTACCCATGGGTCTCTCCCAGTGTCGGGCCTCTCGCTGCTGCTCCTTCAGCTCTTCGTCCACCTCTCTCTGCAGCAGCTCCTTCTCCTTCTGAACCATCTGTTCTTGAAGCTGATGAGCAGTTTCTGAGTTAGAGCGCTTCAGAGAAATTCACTCTAGCTCTCAGTTTAGCAGCCAAATCAAGGCCTAAAGTCAGTTCAGTTATGTGCCTAAGTACACAATCTTCCCCACAAACTCTAACCTTTGACCTGGGGGTTAAAGGGACGCTAGACGTGTCCCATCTAATGGTAGCTGATGGACACAGTCTGCAGGAGAACAGCTAGAATGAAAGCAGGGCGTCTCCTGACCTTGTTGTTGAGTTCCCTCATGGCGTCCAGCTCCTTTAGTAAGAAGGAGACGTTTCGGGTGGGAGCCGCAGTCTGATGTGGGCTGGAGGCAGAGATCTGAGGAGAGCTGAACAAAACCCAACAGCTCATTTAATCCATCAGCGTCTCAGGAGGTTCCATAAGGGAACAGTCTTAATTATTGAGAAACAGAGTAAAAAATATAAACAGTGACTTCCTTTCAGAAATTATATTTGTGGCGTTAAATGGTTATACAGTCATATTCAATAAATAAGACTGTTATTGAAAAGTTCATTTATTTATGGAACATCATTCACTTAGCGAGAAACATTTTATAGTGTGTATAATATCTTTCCTATGAATATATATATATTTTTAAATTATATATAAATTAACTTGAGATTAAAAAAAAAAAATCAAAGGAATTTGATTCCTTCGATTCAAAGGAATCTTGGACAAGTGGAAGCAACAAATGCAACACAAAAAGTTACGCAAATTCAGTGAAAATGGATGCAAAGTCTTGATGAAATGAAACAAAAAAACATGGAAGGACAAATTCAACAGAAGGCATAGAAATAAAGGACTAAAAAATACAGAAAAATACAAACTAATATATGTAGAATAACTCAGGATAGATCAACAGATGGCCAAATATTTACATAATCTCATCCCAGGTTTGCATGCTCAAGGAGCAGACCTGAGCAAAAACTGTGAAAAGAAAAATCCCCTTGGCACATGTTGATAACTTTTTTTTTTTTTTTTTAGAATTGACTGACTGGTAATTTCCATCTGAACAGACAAAGCTGGAGTTTCCACAGTAGCAGGCAGCGAGGCGACTCCTGGTCAGTTTAGCTGTGTTTGGTCTGGTCTCCTGAGACGTCACCTCGGTGTGTTTCATTAGTTTCCTCCTGTGTGTTGTTAGGTGTTTTAAAGTGAGGTTGCGCCCTCACATTATCAGATCTGAAGCACAGAAGTGCAGGCAGCAGATTTAATAAGCACCGACTGATGTTCGCCTGTAATTCTCCCTTATTACCTTAAAGGTCAGATTGCTTCTTAGTGTAATAAAGCAGGTAAATAAGGCACTGAAATATGAGTGACACTGTATTTTGTAATTGACTGTTTCTGACTTTATTATATCAGCTCATTCTAATCAACTGCTCCCCCTCCTGCTACAGCTGCTTTTACTAGCTTCCTATTTCTATAAGGCCCTCAAGCACATCAGCTAATCAAATCAAAGGCTAAATTTATCATCTAGCACTTCATACAGCGCAGCACCTCCAACTGCTCCACACGCTTATTTGAAAAAGAATCGAAAGAAGAAACGCATTAACATGAATCACCGTATCTACAAAAAAAGATGGGGTTTCAATGAAAAGCAATAAACTTTTTAATAAATCTTTTTGTGGCACAGCTCAGCAGACACAAAATTAATCCTTAAAAATAATTACACATATTATAGGATTTCCAATATTACTATTATTTAACTAACGTAGCTCAGGTAGATGACATCGATGATCTCTCTTATTTGTTGTAAAAGCTGGAAGGTCAGCCAGACCTCCTCTAAGCTGCACTTGGAATATAAGTAAGAATTGGTGTTGCATGTCAACAACCCAGTTTGACCCAACAATAATCCCATATTGTTGATAGTGTTGTACTGCACTATGGCTCAATCAGGTCCTTGATGAGGCTTGAAGCTTTCCTTTTTGACGAGGCCTATAGATGGACTGGCTTAGGTTACTCTGAGCCATCTCTGTTATGCTGCTATACGCTGAGGCTACTGGAGGAAAAACTGACCACTTTTTCTCAATTTCTTCTCCTACTACTCTAATTTTTTTTTTTAATGTAATTTCAAATGTTCATTTTATGTTTTCTCAGATTTATTTTTCTCCATAGAAGCTACATCTGGTCTGGTGTTCTGTTTGGCTGCGATTCCTTCCTGGAGGAGGCCGTCGCCTGACATAAAGCTGCCATCACCTAATTGCTCTCTCTCTCTTTCCAGCAAAACACTTTTTACTAACACAGAAGGTTAGTAAAAAGTTTTTATTGTGTCTCTGCTCTGTCTTCTTAAACCTCCAGTCGGTTATGGTAGATGGCTGCTTGTACTGACCCAGGTTCTGCTTCCGCTGGAGGTTTCTTCCTGTTAAACAGGAGTTTCTCATCACTTCACTAAATGCATGCTCTGTAGGAGGGATGGCTGTAAAGTCAATGACAGTAACCATGAAGTTTTCAACGGGGTTCAGTGCAGTGGGCTCTTCATTTTTTTCCAGAGCTCTATATCCCACTGATAAAAGCTGCAGTAAGTGATAACCTACTTCTGCCATTTCATTTCATTTCTGTAAGATTTTTTTTCTAATTTACATGAGTACTTCAACTACTTTCCCAAAAAGTTCTTTGTGGCTACACTAAGATTGAATGTCATTAATAGGAAAGTTCCAGTGCTGTAAAAAAAATGTTTTTATCCCTGTACAGATTTCTTGGTTTTCATGACAGCATCAACCTTTTTCAGTTGATCCAATCTTGTCAATTATTTAACTTGATGCATAAAACTTCAACTAACATCTAAACTCAACAGGCACAATTTATCTTCCACAAATATTTCACTTTTCAAATTTCTTTTTGATGACTGATGAATCTGAGATGAATGGAATATCAGCCACCGAAAAGTGACTCGTATAGGAATAAAATGGAAAAATAAGAACAAATGGTCTTTGACAAAAGGCAGTCTATGAACTACCTATATAGCACAGACACTTTGAATTTATCATTTCCTAGCATGAAGAAATCTTTTGTGCTCTTTCATCTACAGCAAATGACCACTTTCTCTTAACAGAACGAACAGTGTGCAGACATTTACGCGTCTACAGTGTTCAGGTCATCTTTACAGAATGAACTTTGTCTAAAGAGTGAATACACATTGTCCACTAATTACTTGAGGAGTTCCTCTAGAGTTTGTTTTAGGCCCTGTCCAGTTCTTGCTGAACATTCTGCTTTTAAAATCTCAATAACCACAAGATTTATTTTCATTCTTATGTAAATTATATATTAGCCCAGCCACCATTGGAAAAAATGCTTTTCGCCATTCAAAGATCTTGTGATCTTGAAATGCAACATTTCTCCTCAAGAGAAGTTTGTCTTGCAAAACACTACCTAGCTGCCTTTTATCGTGTCACTTTGTCTGGTTAAACATGTAAGCTGTTATTAATAGCCCCGGATATGAAGGCATGCACTTTAAACTGCGTGTGTCAATGTCTGACTCTTGATTTTCCTGGATTAGTCTTTATTGGTTGACAGAGTCGACTAATCCCAGCTGCTCATCAGGACGCCTGGCAATATAAAAGCAAGGTAGAAGATGGAGCACAAACAATGTAAAAAGAGGCTGACTTTTGTTAAGCTGTTTGTTCAGCAGCATTTTATGCTAATGGAAGAAAAAAACAAATGGTGGTAGAGCGGTAGAAAATATACAAATGAAATGTTAGTGGAGTGATTTGGCCCTGGTGCCCTTCATCTCCACAAAGAGCTAAAAGGCTAGTTCACCAAACACAGAATCACAACCTTACTTATTAAGTGCATTTCTAATTTTAAGTGCATTTCTAATTTTAGCATTATAAGTATTATAATGCTAAATAACAACACAAAAATACTTACGCTGATCAGACCTGATCTGGACACTGACTCTCACCTGTTTCCAGGAGGCTCCAGGTTTCTTTCCAAGACTGGACTCTTTGGACCTCTTAATGCTGCTTCTTCATCTAAGCAGTTCTCTGAGCTCTCTGCCCCAGGTAAAGGATTACCGCTCTGCAGGTTGTCTGCCTCCATCTCCCCTCTGCCCCCTGGTAAGCTTAAAGACAGTGCAGCTGAGGCGCTCCTGATGGACCGAGGTGACACAGGAGAGGCAGTCCTCCAAGCAGGGGACCTGTCAGGGCTGGGAGAGCAGCAGACTGGTACCTCTGGAAAGCAGACACATGAACAAGTCAGTAAAACAGAAAAAAAAACACTTCAGTGATAATTCTCTAAGTTGGTAGGAAAGAAAGCGGGCAGACTTACCCTGAGGTGAGCTGCGGTCCAGACTCAGGCTGCTTCCTGATCTGTAAACCATGGATAACAGGGAGTCATGACTCTTAAACACCTACAGATGCAGCACGTCTTCTCAGTGAGGAAACGCATGAGATGTTTACTGTCAACCAAGACCAAAAATCAATCAGACTAGAATTATTATAGTCTTCAGTAAGTCAGAGGTTTATCTGCACAAATCTTGCAGCACCTACAGCGGCGCCCAAAGGTTCTGAGACTGACAGACATCTGTTGTCTATAAACTTCACTGCTTCAGTTCTTATGCTGGCAGTTTATGCAGAATAAATCTGACATGGAATTGGATGAAAATATTTGCTTAGAAATACAATAAACGTCAATGAATGTGTACATTTAAGGAAATAAGTGTGATCTAGTCATGTTTACCATTGCAATATCATGTCGACAGTGAAACTACCAGAGATTATTCAGGTCTGAGGATCATTTAATGCTTTGCCTGAAAGAACTGCCGTAAATAAAGAGCTGGGTTAAAATTCTCCAGCTTCGACATTTGACCCCCAAAGTCCAGGGAGAGGAAAATGTGTGCAGAGTCACTCAGGAGTGTCTCAAAGCAAGACTCGTTCACCATCGGAGACTTTGACCCGGAAACTGATATCCTGTGAAGTCAATGCTGTCAATACAGACACTTTCAGTGACGTTGATCAATTTCTCAACTAAAAATCTCTGAAGTTAATTGCTGATGAGACAACAAATAGGAATGTGTGTGACAAACAAAATGTGTTTCAGTTTTTAAAACTTTTGGTCATGACTGCATATTGTGAGTGAGGTGCACCACCTGTTTGCGTTGCTAAGGTGATGTCTGGGAGGTAAAGGCAGACGTTGCCGCAGCTCCTCGTTAACTTTGGGATTAACTAAAAAGAAAAAAAAAAAAAAAAAAAAAAAAAAAACCATGAAAAAAATTCACAGGTTAAAGAAAAACTCACAAACTGCCCATCTCCTAAAATCTGCAGTTTAAAATATCACCTCAGATTAGAGCTTATGATGATTTTTTTTTACCTGCAGTAAAAAAAAAAAAAAAAAGGTCTAATATTTCTGTTTATGTATTTGAGCCATTTTTCCTGGAAGCTAAAGCTAACAGCTACATGGTGCCAGGCCTCAGTTTAAGAAGAAACGATTTTACAAACTTTTCAGGTTTATGTTTTTCCATTAAAACAACAGATTCGAGGTGCCTTATGTCCTGCAGTGAAGATTTCATATGAGGAAGCCGCTGTTAGCCATCTTTATGGTAGTCAGACTGTTTTAGAGCTGGTTTTAACACTGTTGGTTGGAAAACTAACATGAAGTTAAACTAAGACAGTCATCTAGGGCAGGAAAGATACTGACTGCTCAATCAAATAGGAATGCTTTAAATAAATGTTCTGCTTACATCGTCTTTTCTCTTGTCAGTAACATAATTTAAAGAGGATGTCTAGATGTCCCTTTGACTCACACAGGAAATAGTTCAGAGCTGAAAATCGTTTCTAAATTAAATCGGAATCAAATCGAGCCTCTAATGCCTGGTTTGGAATCGTCGCTTGATCATCTCAGAGTTAAAGTAATGCTGTTTTTATAATCCATCCACACTTAGAACAGAAATGCTAAACCAGTTCATCTTTATCAGTGTGCTCAAAATAACAGAAGAGCTCTGCTTTCACAGGGACTCTTTTCACACACTCAGCTGCGCGATCGACTGGAAGACTAGAAAAATAATATTTCCACTTCTCTTATTCATTATGTCAGGCTCCAAGTCAGTCCTGGTAATACCATCAAAGCGTTTCTAAAGCCAGAAATCGTCAATTGGTCACAAAATTCTGATAATTATCTTTCTAGAAACAATAACTAGCTGATATTAAACAGTACTGCTAACTGATTACATTCGACTTTTTATTCCTAAATTTTCAGGTGAAAAACATGCCAGAAAATGTATGAAATTTTCAGGGTATACCTCATAAATATTGTTTGTTTTTTAAAGAAATGGGCACACCGTGAAAATATGACTGACAATCGTTCTGTGTGAATCAATCAGGTTTACCACAACAAACCCAAAAGCTGGGGCTCCAGCTGAGCAGCAGCCGAATTGCAGTTAAAAAGACGTCTTTTCTTCTTCACTTTGAAACTTTTCTAATTTCCTGCCATCCTCTGCCTCCCCATGCTTCTGATCTTTTTGTGGACTCAGAGCTAATTGATCGCTGCAGTTCTCCTTATTATTCATGTACAATTACAGATGTGATAATGTGCTTAAATCCTTCTAAATGACCGTTCATGCCTCGCAATCGCTTTGAAGTCTCGTCCAAGTTCAAAAAATCTGCAGAAAAAAGGGAAAACACAAAGGCCAATCAGAGAGGCAATCTGCATAAACCAATCAGAGGAGACGGGGGAAGACAAGGGGAGCTGTGCGTCCCCTTGCCTCCGCCCTTTATTTTTACGGAATATCAACTAAAGTCCATTAATTTTTTAAGCTGTATTTAATACATTTTGTTCTGAAAGTTTGGAGCTGTGAGTGCCGGGTGTTCCAGCTGACTGCATGAATATTAATGATGGTGTTACGATGATTAAAGAGGCTTCAAGTCAAATCCAACACAATCCGCCTGTGATCCGGCCCGCCGTCACCACACTGCCACCACGCCGCACATGAATTTAGATATGGACATTAAGCCAAGGATAGAGACGACACACACAGGATCCTCACCCCTCCCTCCGCTGCCACCCCTCAGGCCCCCCTGCACCACATACACGTATGTTGAAGAGAGAACATACAGTAAGTATGATTCACAACATGGATCCCGTCATGAACACCTTGGCTTCAGACCCGAGGTTCATCCTGTTATTCTGACAACCGCACAACGCAGCCAATAGGCTTCACTTTCCATGGACAGGTTTCTGAGGCCAAGCAGTTATATGTTTTTAGTTATATTTGACCGTTTGAATGTTTCTCCACTGAATATAAGAGGTTTAACAAACCAATCAATTAGCAGCTGAATAATTCTTAGAACTTTTCAGTCTTCAAATATACAATCCTGATCCAAATTTTAGCACTCACACTTACTCACACTTTAAAGAGACAGTATTGTGTATTTTCCAGGCACATAGAGCCATTGAATGAAGTCACTATGTTACCTGGCCAGTCTGGGACCTGCAGCTGTGAGGAGGAGCTGTGCCTTGAAGGCGGGGCTAGGCCCAGCCCTTTAAGTAGGTTCTACTTTGAGCTTTAATATTTAAATTAAATAAAATAAAAAAAAAATAGAGAGTTGCAGCTGATCCAGAACGCTACAACACAAGCAGGTACCTAACCAGGTCTGTCCTACTGGCAGGAGAGGGTGTAAAAGATTCCTGTGCACTGAGGTTGAAACCTTTAAATGACCTTTTAAAATGACTTTTTCGAAACCAATTTATTTTAAGATGAATTGTTATTAGCGTGGTCCTAGCAAGTTCTTCGAATGATCTTGGATCATTTGAATTATTTTTGAGTTATTGTCACGGGGTAATTAGTCATCTGACAGTTTTGATTGTGTCTCTGTTGTGCTGCTTGTCTGAATGGTTTAAAGGGCCGATTTCATGTGAAGCTCCGTCTCAACCTTAACAGACATAAACATGCAGGAAATAAATCAATTTTTAATTGTTTTTTGCACCAAAGACTTAATAATAATAAACATGTTTTACTATAAAACATAGTAAACTAATGGTGTTAAATGGCAGCACTGATAACTCGGGGAATCTCATCTGTCCGTTTATCAATCAACTCCAAACCATTTCCATTTTACTAATTAAGCCCTAATAATATCTGTTTAACGTCTGTAACAACATGGCTGCAGACTGATTTATAGATTTAAAAAAAAGCTCAAAGGGGTTAACGCTATATACTCTGAGATCTACAGTTATAAGACTGGGATAGAAAACTCAGTAGCTTGCTGGTAGGGGCCATTCAGGGGCCTCCAGATATTCAGGGGCTCCCAGAAATGGTTTAAATAGTAACACAGACCATAGATCTAAACCTGTAACATTCATTTATAGAGAATAACAATGTTATTACATTTTATTTAATGAATTCAGCTGAGAAAAGAAAATTACATTTAGGATTTAATTAAGAAGTTTACTTTGTAAAACTTTAAAGAATCATCTGGATAGTTTGATGTGTTACCATGGCTACAATATGGTGTAATCTTTGTGTTTGAGTTGGGTTTGTTCACAAGTACATCACAGCAAATAACCAATAATCAGTGTTTGATTTTAAACTGGGCCTATAAACCTGGTCTCCCTCTCACAGATTCTATAATAGTTTTCCTCAAAACAGCCAAAACACTGAGTTCCTTTAAATCAGGGCCACCTGTTTAGAGCTGCTTTGATTCTTAATAACTAGAACATTGACAAATATATTTATGATTTTGTTTATGCTATTTGACTAAATGTAATGTTTACTGCTGTTTCCTAATTGGTTGCTGGGTCATGTTTATGGTGTAACGCACTTTGAACTGCCTTGTTGCTAAAATTAGCTACTCAAATAATCGACTTCCTTGGTCACTCGTTGCAAACATCTGATCATCGCTGAGTTTTAAGCAGTTTTCATTAATCAAGCTAATCTAGTTTTGTCTCTTGTTTCTTCTCTGATTCAAGATTTACTTTTTCATTCAATACAACCTAAAAGATTATGCAGAAAGAACTTGTGTTGCACCAGGTCACATACAAACATAAAAAGTTCACTACTGTTTAAAAAGAGAAGCATGATAAATTAATATAAAATAGTAACCCAAAGGCCTCTAATGCATTTTAAAACACACACACGCACACGCACACACACACACACACACACACACACACACACACACACACACACACACACACGGTTGCATTTTAAAGCTGTCCCTGCACCCTGGTTATAATCCTGCATTATGAAATGTATATGCTACCATTTCTTCTTCAGTCTCAGTCTGAGCGTTTTGCTCTTATAACTTAAAGATGAATCTTTATGACATTGTAAAAATAAGTCATATTTACAATAAATTACTTTGTGGAACCAGTTTTGTTCACTTCATGTTTAAACAACTTCAGCACCCGATATAGATTTTTACAGAAAATGCTGAAATTGAGAGTTTATTTTTCCAATGTCAATGTATATTTAAAACAATAAGACTCCACAAACGCACCATCCGCCTGGAATGGAAAAAGACACAGCTGAAACTGTGATGCATTTTGATAAGGTCAGAAACAAAGGAAATTCTTCAGTTAGAATGTTTGTTTGCGCTTCAGATTCAACAATGTTTCATAGAAGAAGATGGATTTTCATCCTCAAATGACCTTTAATAAAAGGTTAAGCAATCAAAGAATCGCTTCAAATTAAACTAAATAACTCAACCTCCACATATTGTTACAGACTAAAATATTCATACGTGTTGAAGTTTTAAAATTATACTATTATTATTGTTGTTATGCAACCAAAAAAGTTTGTTTCTGACAGGAAATGAGACGTGTCAAAAGGTCATTAAAGAACAAATGGAGTATTTTTAATTGATGTTTTGTTCAATTTATCCCCTTCTAAAAAAATGTATTAAAACGTCTTCATGGGTATCACAGGAATCAAAAACTTCCTTCTGATATTTTAATGATTTATCACTGATGATCAGATTTGCAGAATTCTTCTTCTCACAGTCTGACATCATAGCAGAACCAGCACTTCCTGTTTCAGCTCAGGGTTACCTAAAACATTTCAGAAGTTTTCAAACAGTCCCTACTGTGAAGTATGAGGGCGGCAGCAACATGGTGCGGGGCATGTTTAGCTGCAAGAGAGGTTGGCGCACTCTGCAAAATAGATGGTATCATGAGGAATATTGGTGAAAATGATGTAAACATATAGACAAGAGGTTCTGGTTCCTTAAATAATGAAATAAGAAGATTAGCAAAGATAAATCCCATCATCTCAAATTAATTCGGCCAAAGGAAACATTTCCAAATCAGTTTTACGCAACATGAAATGTTTGAAATAAACACTTGAATTAGATATAACTGTCAGGTTAGTAATCGTTATATATTCAGCTACCTGCTGAACAGTGTTAAAGCTGTGAAAATAATGTAATACAAGCAGAGTTCCCATAGTTCAGTTCAGTTTGTTATGTTTCCTCATACTGTTTTCACCAAAAACAGAAACACATGCAGATGGTGGAGCTATCCTCCATCTCCTCTATAGTCTACTCTTTGTCCAGCTGCTGTAGCATCAGGTATAATTGTAGAAAATGTGGCTTCTTTATTCTTATGACAAAGAGATTCCTTCCAACCTTCTTGTCTGAAAAGACTTTTGTTGGCACCAGTCATCCTCAAGGACACAGAAGTCTGGTTCTGATGAGGCAGAGGTTCTGGTTAGATAGAGGGTTGACGGTGTGAAGGACAGAGCTGGGTAGAATGGGTAAAGGGTCAGAGTTCAACTGAACTCTATGAATTGAAGTCAATGCACTGCTCTGAAAAAGCATAGCAAGAGAAATCTGTGTGTGTGTACCAGGTTCTTCTGTCCTTGTGGGGATTTATTTCTGTCTACAATGTGGGGTTGTGGGGACCACTGCTCCTTGTGGGGACATTTTCTTGGTCCCCATGAAGGGAAATGCTGCTTTGGCATTAGGGATTGCGTGCGTGCGTGCGTGCGTGCGTGCGTGCGTGCGTGCGTGCGTGCGTGCGTGCGTGCGTGCGTGCGTGCGTGCGTGCGTGCGTGCGTGCGTGCGTGCGTGCGTGCGTGCGTGCGTGCGTGCGAGTGCATGTAGACATTTTAGAGTTAGCAGTTAAGTTTACAGGTACGCTGTGGATTAAAGTTTTGGTTAAGATTACAAACAAACTAATGTGGACGGTGAGTGGAGGCGTTTGGGTTAGACATCAATGCAGTTAGTAAAATAAAAGGAAGCCAATAGAAAGTCCTTATATGGGTAGAAATACGAACTTGTGTGTGTGTGTTTGTATTTGTAGACCACCCACTTAGCAGATTAAAGACTGTTCATACAATCGTCTCCCCTCTCTCTCCTCTTATTCACTCTTCAGTCTGCTTTAGTCAATAAATTAAAGCTCTTAAACACACTGTGCATGTGCGGGTGTGTGTGTGTTCACGTGTGTGCATGTTCACATGTGTCTGTGCTTTCTGGGAAAAGAACCTTTGATAGAGCCCAGCTCAAAGGTCCTACACTTTTAAAGCTGGCACCTGGTTTGTTTCGGATTAGACTTTATTTTTAGTGGAATGTTTCTGAACACTATAGGAACTATTTGTCGAGCCTCTCACTCTCATACTAATATGCCGTTTTAAAAATTTTGCCATCATCTTTGACTCGAACATGTCTTTTACATTAGAGTTGGGATCAACCTGATCAAGTATGGTCATTGGATCTGGTAACATTTGGTCTTCTTGGATCAATATCAGGCTGAGGCAATAGATCCATTCAATAACCAAGACTTCATTGTCCTCCATGCAGAATGTCCTATTTTGACTCACTGCAGTTTGATTTTATTTGTGTTTGGAGAGCTGGGCTAGTCTGTTGGTACAGTAATGGACCAACTCAAGTCTAACCCAAATGACGGATATTTCTTTGTTTCAACTGATAACTTTTCATTGCGGCAGACAGAAATCACAAATGGGGTACCCAAGTTTCAAATCTAGGACTCCTCTTATTTAATATCTATAAGCTCCTACTATCTTAGATTATAACTGGTAATAAGATTAGTTACCATAACTACATATATGAGACACAGCTCTGCATTATGAAGCCATCCAAACTGAATTTTTTCAGATGAACAGAAATAAAAATGAAGCTATTTTCGGACCTAAAGAGGAACAATCTAGAGTCAATGGAGAGTTTCAGTTATTACAGCTAAAAACTAGAGTTCATGCTGAAATTTGGGTGAATTGATTGTCTACAACCTGAACATTCAAAGACACATAGAGGCAGTTACAAAGTCGGCCTTCTATCAACTGAAGAACATTTGTAGGATTAAAGGATTAATGTCACAGCATGGTCTAGAGAAACCCATCCATGTGTTTATCTTTAGTCACATTGATTACTGACTGCAACAGTGTCTTTATAGATCTACCTAAAAAAAAAGAGAGTCAATCAGAATTTTGCTGCTGGTGTTCTGACTAAAACCAGGAAGACTGAGACCACTGACAGAATAGACTGTATTCAATATTGTTGTTAGTTTATAAATCACTGAACAGGTTAGCACCACAATACATTACAGATCTGCTGAAGTTGCATCAACCTTCCAGAGCCCCTCAGGTCTTCTGGTTCTGCTCTGTATCCAGACTCAAACATGGAGTAGCAGCATTCAGCTTCTATGCACCAAAACTTTCAGAAAACTGCAAAACAGCTGGAATACTGAGCACCTTTAAATCTAGACTAAAAACCCATTTGTTTAGAGCTGTATTTGATCAAGAAGAATAGAAAAAAAAATGTATTTCAGCCTGGATTACAACCTTCCATTGCCTCTTCTTTTCAAATATGATCAAATGTTTTTTTTATTGTTCACTATGTTACATTTTCATGATGTACAGCACTGAACTGATTTACTGCTAAAATCTGCTACATATTTAAAGTTGACGTGGAATTTTATCAATAATGAAAAAGTTATTGAACTATTGGATGTTAAATTATCTACTGTATAATGGAAAAGCAAGAAGAAAAGCTGAACGAGGTTGCAGAAGGATAAATTCAAAGCAGAAAGACAAAAACACAGATCAGCTCTTTACATTTTCCTGATATCATGCAGCCCTGCTCCTGACCAGACTGGAAATAATTACCTACATTATGATTTCAGATTATCTGAGCAAATGGAAGTTGTGTTTGCAATAGAAAAAGAACAAAAAGGTTTTTAATAAATTGGTGTTAATTAAAATTTAGGGTAAAGCCCGGTTAGATCAGCACACGTGTGGGCCAAACAGATAGAGCCTTGTTTTATACCGGAACAGCTGCAGAATGTTTACGTGCAGAACTGAGTGGGGGTCTGTGATCCGCTGTGCAGCTTTAAAGCCGACAGCACAGCAGCAGACATGCTGCAGGATTCCCTCCGAGGAGACGGGATAGCCCAACAGCTCAGCCTTTAAGGTGCATTCAGGGACAACTTGTACACCGGACCGTCTACAAATCAAACAACTTCAGAGTGACCACAACTTTTTTTTTTTTCATTCTGAACTAGAAATGCAAACTCATTGAAAAACTCCTAAATGACAACCTTGACCCTCTTCATGTGGTTGTGTTATTGCATAACTTATATGCAATATGTGCTAATTTTCATTAAATAACTGAAAATCTCCAGTCAGTTCTTTACAGGCATCTTTTCACAGCTCTAAAACATAATAAACTGCAGCTACTTTTGCCAATTTGAAAAATGATTTCTTCCCTACTGAATTAAAGTTAAACATAAATTGCTTCTCTTAATTGTAGTGACATTAAAACCAAGTTACATCCTAAAGCTGGGTTCCATTTAGGGTCTGTTTATTTTCATAATTAGGCTTATGCAAATATCCAATTTTGGTGATTTTTCTAGACAGAAACATGTTGAATATTATTTACATAGCTGATGCTGAAGCATCTAAAGAAAATAACATTTTAATTGACACTAAAGCTGATGAGATGAACCAACACATTCATTAAAAGGAGCAAACAGACAATGAACTTAATCCATGTCTCATGTATTATCAAGGTTTAAATCTATGTTTCAGATGAAGCCTTTATAATCCATAAAGGCATTTCTGAACACCTAGAAATGCCTGTTAATTATTGTATTAATAGTTAAACTATGCTTTCATTTTTCCATAAATGTAAGTGACCTCTACTCAGCCTACCTCACATAAACAAGGCACCATTACTATACCGATGGATGCCTCATCTAACCTACAGACGACATGTTCCTGGACGGGGTTATATGGTCGCAATTACAAATTTCATACCGATATTAACTACCTAATGCCATGCCACAATCAGCCGGGTTCAACCTCACAGAATTCATCCCAGTAAACCAGTCTGGTAAACCAGTCCTGAGATGCAGTTGCAGTTCCACTTTGCTGCCAGCAGGAGCAGCAGCAGTTCCAGTACCGGGATCTCGAGCACAGCAGATACATGATAATAGAGATTATTTATAGATACTGAGAAGCAATGGCCAAAGAAACCTGAGCAAAACTTAGCAAAGCAATGTAAAAAAATAAAAATTTGAAAAGTGTGGTGTGCATTTCCACTCATCCGCTGTGAGTCAATACTTTCGCTGCAGGTCCAGCTACAGACTAATTAGAGGTTTTGCATGTCTAGAAACTAGAATTCTGGCCCAATTTTGTTCCGAAAATTGACTTTATTTTGGTTACACTCATCTTTCCCTCAACTTGCACAAGCTCCTGTCCTCCACAAAGAATGTTGCTGCCACCACTAGGTGTCACTGTAGCAATGGTGTGTTCAGGGTCACTGTGTGGGGTTAGTTTTGCATCACACCAAAAATGAGCTTTCTCCACATCACCGCTGTAAAATCCAAAAACTATGAATCTGGACTTTTTTTCCAGATTCCACCACCTGAGCAGTGGATCTCTGCAGCTCATCCAGAGTTAACACAGGCAGCTCTTGTTTGTTCTACATTCTAACTTTACTTTAAACTTCTCCACTTCCTCCCTGGTGTGTTGCTTGGCCTGCTTGGTCTCCATGGCGCTGCTTACTGCCTGATGTTTTCTAACAAACCGCTGAGGCCAGAAACACAACAGCTTTATTTACATTGCACTATTTGGAAAAGGGATCTTGCTTTTATGCCATATTAAAAAAGGCTTATTGTTTCCTATAAGTTGGTTTTTAGGGGTTGACTCCTTTCTAGTTTGGTCAGCAATAAATGCAAAAACAACAACTGGATATGATCCATCTTTCTTCAAATAAGCTTGCTGCATAAAGTCACATTTAATAAAATGCTGCACCAAACTCTGCGTATTAGGTAAAAGCTGGTGAACGTTTGTGATTCTTTTTACATTAAACATTAAAAGGCTTGAATCGGCTTCATTTGGTCAGATTTGGTATTAACAAAACCCACTGAAAGGACCAGAAATGAGCCCTAGACCACTCTGAACAATTTGATTTGTGGGGTTTCAGATTTAAAAAAAAAAGGCTTAATAGAAATTTTGGATTATTATTATTAAATAGATTTTAAAAATCACTGCACACAAAATTATGGAATGTTCCATTAAAACAGATTCCAGGTTGACAAAATGTGAAACATCAACAGTTCAGAGTGGACTTTAAAATTAAACTATTTCAAAAGAGGAAAGCCAAGTTCCAGTCACAACTTAATGCCGTTTGAAGGAGCACAGCGCCCCTACATGGACAAACTGCTGCAGTACAGATGTGATGAGTTACAGTGAGAAAATATGTGGGAATTTACCTGTGTACATGTCCACCAGCGAGTCCCTGAGTTCCTTCTTGGAGGTCCATGATGGAGAATTGATGATGTTTGGATCCTCCAAACGCTTTTCTCTGAAAAACAAACAAAAAACACATTAGATTCAAAGTCAATCACAATTCCAACATGTGTCATAAATTTTAAAACAGAACAAAACATGCCACATGTTCATTTGTAAAAACAAAGCAAAACAAAACAAAAAAACTATAGAGACATTAACTATACCTGTAGGAAAATATTTCAACAGTTATGACTTCAGAAGCGGTCCAATCAAAAATTTAAAGCACCTGACTGCTTGCTGGTCCACACCCACCTCTAGCACCTCCTCCAACTACATCAAACTACTCACAATATGCTTTTGTTTGGTAAACGGACTGAAAGGCAGCAAAGCAATATGGGCAAATATGGACTTCCTGTCTCCTTAAAGCAACCCAGCATGGAGACTGGACCCAGTGAGGAACAAACACAGACAGGTCAGACCAGTTCACGTTCCAGTAAGACTGGTCACACTGCCGGATGAATCAGTTCACGACGCTGGTCCCCAGCTATGCCATACAAGTGATCACATGACATTAGGTCACATGGACCCAGATATTTCCTGGATGTTGACTCTGTATCTCAGTACCTGAGTATCATGTGAGCATATGGATCTCAGTCCAGGCCAGGATTTCTGGCTAAAGAACAGAACTAAACAAATCTAAAACAGTTCAGTCGTTAGTCATGTATGTAAATGGTTTGTGTGCTCTAGCAGCGAATTTGATCACACTTTAATTTGTGGATGATGTCAAAGCAGGAACTGACTAATTATAAGTGGCAAAGCCTGCCAGGATTTGAAAGAGTCAGGTTTCAAATTTGCGTCATACCGAGACTCTGAGTTAAAGATTGAAATGCTGGAGACAGAACTGGAGCAATAACACTTTTCTACAGTCACATTAAATGGATAATTGCTTGGTTGCATATTAAAACAATCAAAATGCTGAGGTTCTTGGCCAATACAGTACTGATGTCTAAACATCATCAGTGATGACTTCCTGTCATCCTTCAGTTTTCGGTCACCAGCACTATATTATTCAGCGTTTGATGCCAACAGATGAACCGTAGAGAACAACCAGAGGGTTTTGTTCTTACTCCAGCTGCTGCTGCAGATCACAGATCTTCTTCTTGGCTTTCTGCAAAGCAATCTGAACATCCACAGATCTGCTGCTGTAACTGCCAGACGCCATTACATGAAACAGACTTCTCCATGGCAACCCCCCACAAAATATCCTGAAACAGCACTTCCAGGTCACGCAGAAGGAAGCTGGGCTGGGATTGGCTGAGAGCCCGTCCTGCTCCACTTTCAGGTTAAATATTAACGAGCTCATTGGATCAGAGCCATATGATTCAGGTGTTGTGTTCAGAGACATTTCTCATCTTGTTTGACAAATTGGTGAAGGTTTGCCTGGAGTTTTTTCTGCCCATAACATGAAGCCTGGTTTGAGTAAAACATATCAATGTCATGGTTTTTAAACAGCTTCTTCACGAGGTTGACTGGAAAGCTGTGGCTTTCCCTCTGTAACTCTTCCACATCATCTCCTGATGAAGAGACTCTTGATGTATTGGTCAACCGTTTGCTGCCCAAAGAGCTCTGTACTGTGGGATCCGACACCGATATATTAACAGCAGGTGTGAGTTGAACCCTCCACAGATCAGACCATCAGAATCTTGATGGCCAATTGCCACGTTCACCTTTCTTCCTTCCTTGGACCAGTTTTGATAAATACCACTCCAGACTGGGAACATCCCCCTCCTTGGTCACAATTTCACCAAAAACCTTCATCGCTTCAACAAACGGTGGTTACATTCTGCCTAATGTACCCATTGGTTAAAATCTCTCATCTGACAGGCAAGAATATTTCACTTGGTTAAAGTCATGTTCTCATGACTGGATGTTTGTTGTATGAACTAAGACAAGAGCAACTCCACAAGAGTAAACGTGTCCAAACAACAACATTAGATCACAAAGAAGCTGACAGACAGAAGACAACCAATGAATTATTGGGAAGTTGTTTTTATTGATGATTAAAATAGACATTATCTCAAATAATTTAAACACACAAGATTCTCAACACATGTTTTTCTTCTCAATATCTTGAAGCAGTTTGTCCAGCAGTGCAGCATCCACTCCGTGTTTCATCAAATACTGACCATTCAGGTGGAACACGGGGATGTCCCACTTGTACTTGTCCCACCACTGCCTATTTTCTGGGAGACTGATGTCCACCTGCTGCAGAATGACCTACATGAAGCACAGAGGTCTCATTTAAGACTGATTCCTTGCGGGCTGTCAACAGAAACCAAGGGAGGAAATAATTACCATGGAAGTGACCGACTATTACATGGCTTTTGTGATGGTCAAACAAAAGAAAATGGGGATCAGATTAACTTTGAAAACCTTGAAACTTAACAGTCCTTTGCTGTTTGAATTATACGGTTTGGAGGTCTGCGGTCATCAACTCTGTAGGAAGTTGGTGATCTGGGATTTTACAGAGTTGGAGGATGCGGTCGTGACGCTTGCTAAAGGGGTCGTAAATATGCCCGTCATTGCCTCCTTGGCCCGCAAGGAATCAGTATTAAATGGGAATCATTGCAAATATTTTGAATTGAACTGAAACTGCAAAATGTTGGTATATTGCTTTAACTTCTTGTTTAAATAAAGAGAATTGTGGTATATTTAAAAGGTTATCAAACATCCCCTGATAACCTTCACACGTAAAATATATCTTGTAAACAAACAGTAAACATTTATGCACTGATATCCTAAACCAATAGATGGAATACAACCTCTTGAGATGATAGGTTGTAGTAATATCTCTATCCAATTTCAAAAAATTCTAGATGGAGTATCAGTGACACTATGCGCCAACCATAAGGGCAGATCTATTCAGTCTAATTCTATGCTTTGTAGTCTGAAAGTCATGCTTTATTTATTTTTTTACATTATGAGAAGGAAGCAAAGAAGGTTTGTTGATATTTTTGCATTCCTGACCAAAGTAGTCAGCCTGTTGGTTTAGTGAGTTTCAGTTTCTTTATCATTTGTTTTCCATTGGCTGTTCTACTCCTAACTGCATTGACTGAACCAAGGAAAGTTGTTTTCACATGATTGGCCAAACTTGTGAAGTTTTTGTGTATTAAAGTGTGATGCACTGGTACATTATTGGCAAATACATTTGTAATTCAGTACATTTAAGACTTGTCTTTAAAAAATGTTTTTTTAAGTCAATTCCTCTTGGTTCTGTATCAAATTGGTACAAGCGGATGCTGAACCTCAGATATCTCTATTAGAAGTGAAAACAGTGGATTGGTGCTTTCCTACTCCCATGTCTACTGTGACCTGGCCACTGAAACAGATTTGAAAGAAAACCAAATGTCGGTTGAAGATCATCAGAAATTCTTTAGAAGTTGGTAGAAGAGTTTAAGTCTCACCCTGTGTTTGAAAGGCTGCAGCAGCTCTTTAGCTTCATCACATAGTGGACACGGATCCTACAGAGAGAAAAGTCCGTTTGAATTTATTCCTGTTATTAGGCCGTCTATAAGCACTATACATAACTACTAAAAAGACGTACATATTAACACCACTGAAGTAACAAAGTAAATATTAGAGATGCACCGATCAGGGATTTTTTTCAATCTCAAGTTTTTATAAAGACTGAACCAATTTTAGCTGTTTAGCAGGTTCTATAACTAACAACAATCTAAATATGATTTATTTTATGTAAGCAGTTGAGGTGACTGTAAAACAGAGTCTTATGTAAACCAAATACAAAATGATCTAGATATCACATTTACACTGTGTGACAGAGGCATTACTAACAGAAAACATCAGTCTCTGTGTCTATTCATTAAAAAAAAAAAAGATGTAGATCCTTACCTTGGATAAATGACTTCCAAAAAGCTGCCAATAGAAGAATGAAACAGAGAACCTTTGCTCTAATACATTCAGCCTCTATGAATACCAAATCACGCCTCTAATTCGCCGAAACCTGTGCTAGAGGTGGGAGGCCCAAATGTCAGGTAAGAACCGACCAAAACCACAAAAGTTTCAAAAAGGCAAAGGAGCAAATTGACCAGTGTCTGCTCCAGTTATTGCTCTAATCAATAACTGTTCTTCCTCTGCCTTGGTTTTTAAACATCAGAGTCAAACTTTCGGCTTTCTTCCCTCAGTAACACCTTCCACATAGAAGAGTGGTGAAATCAGCTCGACCTGGCAGATTGGCTCAGGTATACCGTCTTTTCTGATTGGAAAAGAATAATCTGATTTTTGAGTTTCTGACCAAACTTTCACCAATCAGTTTGGTGAAAGTGGGCAAAAAAAAAAAATCTTCTGATCCCAGTTGGTAGGCAATGTCACGGTGCATCTCTAATAGAAATGTTGCTTTCTATTAAGAATGGAAAAAAAATATCCTCCTGTGTGGGGTGAAATGAGGCGTGCTGGGTTTTGTGTCTGTTACCTTTGTGAACAGAGTGAGAGTAGGTAAAGATCTGGATGAAAACATCCTGCAGAACTGCAGAGCAGGACGGCCACACAATGTCCTGTGCACAGACATCCTGTCTGAGAACAGAGATGTTAAAGGGGTTAATTCCAGGCAAGAGGCATTGCTCTTGAATTTTCTAGATGATGAAGCTCCTTTCAGGCACTAATAACCAGGATCGTGTCCACTGTAGGTGAGAGTGGGAACATAACTAGACTGGTAAATCAAAAGTTTCACTTTTTAGTCAGCTATTTCCTCGTACAGACAAAACAGAACAAAGCCTGGATTAATGCAGACCGAGACAGAGACCGTCGGTTCATCTCCCGCTTCAATCTACCATCACTCAAGAGCAAGAAACCAAGATACTTAAACTCCTCCACCAGAGGGAGCAGTCCACCTTCATCCAGTCAAGAACCATGGCCTCAAACTTAGAGCAGCTCCAGTTTACTCCGAAGGTCATGGTCTGAAGTCGGCAACAGAAACACACCAAGTGCAGAAAGCAGAGACGACACCCTGATGTTCTCACACTACACACTTTCCTCTCTACAGCTACACTTTGAGATCCCGTCCATGAACCCCCAGTGTGTGAATGTGTGAAACATGTCAGTTGTGAACGTCATTCCAGATGTCTTTGTTCATCACCTTACTTGCCTCTATGAAGGTTTATTCTGTTGGGCTTACTGTGTACTGCTTAACGTGTAAATTATGTAATCTGAATTACATAATTCTTCACGCAGGAGATGAGTGACACACACACACACACACACGCACACTCGGAGGAGTTCATCACACACCGGGAGCAAGTTTGACTTCCTGTTGAGGATACAGCTCAACTCTTGCTTTGGTTTATACAAGGAGAAGTTAGCCAAGGTACAGGCTGTCAGGTTAAAGAACATTCCAGAACCTTTAGTTCTACTTATTAATGTGAACTGGAGAAAAATCCAATATGAAGGATTTTATTAAGTATGATAAATGCTCTACACACACACACACACACACACACACACACACACACACACACACACACACACACACACACACACAGTTTCTGGTGACACCTGTCAGATTATATTACCCTATTATATTGTTGTCCCAGTATTTTTGTTTTCCATCTAAATCAAACAAATACACACAGTGCCAAAAAGACTAAGTTAAAGCTGAAGATGAAGTGTAACATTTATGGGGGAAAAAATGGTTTTCTGTTATAGCCTTTAGTTAAAGCTGCACTGACAAACAGCTGAACCAATATTCTAGTCGGCCATGTTTAGGAGAGGTGGCCCGATATGACTGGCAGCAGTGTGAAGTTTGTTGATTATTATCAACAAAGGAGGAGATCACCTCATTTACACTCCCACGCACCAGAACAGTATTCTATAATTAACCATGCATGTGCTGTCAACAGGCCGTCCAGCTCTGACACATATCCCATCGTCCAACATCATGAAACTGAGCGTCAAATTCAGATCAATCAATTCAAACAATACTGAATGGAATTGAGATTTCTTTAAATGACAATTTAAAGAGATTAAATCACAGCTCAACCTGGCAGATTGGCTCAGGTAAACTGTCTTTTCTGATGCATCTCATCAGAAAAGACATCAGTTTGTGTTGTCAGGCAGATTTGTTTATCCTATAAAGTCTACAACTAGTGGCAATTAGTTGCCACCGATTGCTGCAGCTCAATTTATCTGCCACAGCGATTAGTGTGGCAGATAAATTGAGCTATGTTCAAATGTGATTAGTCACATTTCATTACTGATTTTAAATAATATTCCACACAGGATCAAGTCGGTTTGAATAGCTTTTCTCCGTAATAATTACAACTTTACATTTACTCAAGTTAGCTCTGATATAACAGTTCAATTGCTGATATGATAAAAGTGACACACAAAAAAATGTTTTACTGATTTGCATTGTAGGTTTTTTGCATTATTGTTATACATAATGCAAATTGTTGTTTTTGGTTGTGTTTGGACCCGGGCAGCAGTCACCACGCGCTGCTGTCCCAGATGAACGTTCCTTCCAGACAATGACTCGTGAACAGCAGCAGACTCGTTCGCAGAATTGGGCTCGTGTGAAATAAAGTGGTCTTTGTGTTTTCTGCCACATACTGAAGCAGCTGACCGAGGAGCGACGTCAGAACGTTGCCGCGTTGCGGTTTAACAGACTGAAATTGTTCCAGTCGCGGTGCTTTGAGCAACAGTTTCAGGATGGAGACAGACTGGAGCAGCTGGACCGGCAGGCGGATCTGTCCGTTTACGAACGAACTGCTGGGTCAGGAAAGTCTGCACTGGAGCAGCTGGACCGGAAGGCGGATCTTCTCTGTCCTCTGCTCTGCTGGGCTCTACAGCTGACAGACAGAGGAGCCTGCCTGGTGGAACAACAACCGCCGCGGCTGGAAAGCTTTTTACCTGCTGAATGACGTCCTTCCTCTGCTGCCTGTCTGCTGCCAGCGGTGTTTGGAAACGTGTTATGCCAACAACCAAGCGCGGCCACATGGAGAAGAAGAAGAAAGGCAGAACGAGCGTTCCACAGTGAACCACGAGCTCCCCCTGCTGGCCGTAAAAAGCACAGCACGAGGGAGGAGTTCACCGGAGGGTCATTTTGATTGGAATTGTGAACTTTATTTTCACTCGTGGAGTATTTTCAAGTAACGATTTGAGAAAATTACTTTTTTAGGGAGTAGCCAGGTGATTTGTTATATTCTATGCTTTTTTTGGCTTTACTGGCCTTTGTCCGAAGGTGAAATGCTTCAAGGACAGGGGTCACGAACTTTGTGCCTGCGTCACCACGGCATCCCATATTCCAGAATTTTAATTGTAAAAAATCAAACAAGCACTGTTTCTTATAGAAAATGTTCATCTGTGTGATTGGATTGTCTCAACATATGAGTGACCTTTACATACTAAGAAAATGAGAAGACTGAGGGAAATGATCCAAGAATCCAGGACAACTGCATCGACGGCCTACGCCCTTTGCATAATCATCCCTTTAATCTGGATTTTTCTTCCATGGTTCTTTGTTATATTCTACAAAGAACCCTGTAGGATATAACAAGGTTCTGTCTGTCAGGACAGACTCGTCAAACTATCTGTCAGGACAACAACCATTGAGGAATGGAGATGGACACCCAGGATTTCCAAGATTCCCATCAACTCTGAGCATATTCTCTGTTTCTTTATCAATTGTTAACATTAACTATAATTCTGTGTTTCTTTCTTTTCCAGTAAAGCCATTCTGAATTACTGTGTACGAATGATGCTACATGTATAAACCTGCTTTGCTTTGCTGAGGAAAACCTTCCCTCAGCATCGTGTCGTCCCCTCTGTCTTTCACCACTGGGACGATGTTATAGTGACGGACAGAGAAACGTGTTTTGCGTTTTACTCAAAGCGGTGAGAAAAAAAGACAAAAATCCTTCTGCCCAAGACATTTCAGATGTCATGAGAACTCAAAGGCAGAACGTTGTCATGGATCCCTCTTATGTTAACATTTGTGTATAATAGTTGTTGGACACGGAGCAAGAGAACGTTCTGCCCAGAATACGTCTAAAGAAAAAGCTGGAACCTTTCCCAAACCAGAGTCCCCTTCACTTTCCCACCACACCCAGTGTTTTGCATTTATGTTGACTCTTCTAACATCCATTCCCTCACTGTCTGCCTTATTGATCACTTATTACCAGTGACTCACATTTCAACATAGCCTGTGTTGTGTAGAAGACCAGAGAAATTATAGTAAACACTTCACTTATTATGGTAAGCAGACATAGATTCTTTTTATTACCCTGATTTATCCCTGGATAAACTGGGTCTTTCCACTGAAACACAGTTATGTTCAAAATAGTGAGTACATTTTAAGCCTCTTAAAGCATTATTTATTCCCTTTGAGAACGCTGACCAGTTTACTCCAAATTGAAATAGCCTAGCAGGAAAACATTAATCAGATTAACCAAAAGAAAGAAAGGAAAAGAAACCATGAAACTGCTCAAATATTTCACTCAGCATTTTTCTTCGCAAACATTTTCTGCGTGGATGGAAAATGTTTAAAAATGTAGAGTTTTGTGAATCTCTGCACAAATCATCCAATTCATCCAATCGTCCCTGAGGAAAGCATCCACGGTGCACAGAGCTGACCCACTCCTGACACCAGTCAGCAGGTTTCTAGCAGGTCCTGCCTGTTTCAGATCAGTGGTCTCAAACTGTCCAGTCAGAGGACAGTCCTGAACACTTGAGTCAAATGGTGAAACTGCATCTCCAGCAGTTTCTACAGAGCTCTGCTAATGGAAGCTGAAGCAGAGAGAGATCTAAAAGTTGCAGGACTCCGGCTCGAGGAAAACTAGGGTTTGAGACGAGTGTTTCTGATATTTCTCTGTTTCCATACACCAGATTAAGATGATTGCTGTTCATCAGACACCTGTTAATCAGCCATCAATTAAAGTCAGGAAAACACCTGAAGCATGCAGGGCAGTGTGCCTGGAGGATCCAGGTTGGAACTACAGTCAACAGTCCCTCTAAATTTCTTTGTCTTGCATAAGAAACAGAATATTTCATGTCACATCACAGGTATTGTTCTTTTTAAAGGTTCAAGGATTGGGATAGTTGCTCAATAATAATGTTTTGATCCATGATTCCTGGCATGTGATTCTTATGCCCGACACCAAAGAATGAATAATGTCCCCATGTCCCGATGCATGACGGTGTGCTGTGGCATAAATTCAGGGTTTTGGGGGCCGTCCAACACTTTGCAGGACCTTGAGCCCAGTAGAAAATGTCACTCCATTTCTGTTTAGACCAGGAAGTGTGTTCGGCTAATGTAACAACAATGAGACTTTGTGGAGTTCTTAAGAGTTTAAACAGACCTTTTCTGATCATCAACACAGTTTAACGTTAGCTGTTTTTTTTTAAATTATTATTATTTTGACACTTTGATCCATTTAAAAGATTTTAAATGGATCTTTAAGATACTTTAAGATAATTATGGGTCCATAATTCTCAGTTTCAAATAAACTTCTTAATCAAACTCTACGGTTCTTCTGGACCTAATTTCCACCAATTGCCACAGAGGAATGCATTAAAAGCAACATGCACAATATCTGCAGCTTTAAACCTAAAATATACAATTCTTTGGGAACTAACAACCTGACTGAACGTCACTATACTGTTTTGAACTCAACCTGTAGTATATAACAGTTCTGATGTTCTTTATTCTTATCAGTAGAGGGAGCTACTGCGGATAAATGTTTGTTACAGTGTATTTAAAAAAAAATATTTCTTTAGAAATTTAATTTCCCAAGTTAAGATGATCAGATTTCAATCTGTTTCACTGCGAAACAGGAAAACATGGAGACGTTTTCAGAGGAAAACCTGAAAATGAACGCTTTCAAAGTCCTTACTAACATCCATATTTAACTGAAGTTCACACATGACAAAGATTGTTCTTCAGTTGTTTTTTCTTTATTATTTTATTTTTACACTTCAACAAACATTAAAACTGTGCAAAAGTATGGAGACAGTTGGATGAATTTTTCCCAACACTGGAAAACAGAGGACGTCCAACAGGAAGCGCCGGCAGAGACTCGGTTCCGTTTCTGGAATTCTCTGGACTCCTTTGGACGGTTCTAGTTCTGGTTCCGCTCAGTGTTGATGCTGTGGATCCTTGTAGACTTTTAGAGCGAGTGGCAGTCAGCCTGGACAGCGAGCCTCTGCACACTACAGAAATGCTTCACTGTTGAAGTTCAGTATTTTCTGCTGACAGGATGTTTTCTTCCGCTACACAAAGTTCTCCAGGCTGGCTCTGGACCGCAGCTCAAACCCAACTACCCTGTCAGTTTGATTGTATAAAAAAAACAAAAAACAAAACCAAAAATCCTCCAGCCAAACTGTTTCACCCTGACTCAGAGCCGCTGATACCAGGTGGCCATGATGAAACATACCAGGCTGGCTGAAAATAGTTAGTGAAAAAAACTCCTTAGAATATTAGGTTAAAAAAAACTAGTGCTAGTGTGACATCAGCTAGTTAGCCTGACAGAACCAGTCTGACTGAAGACCTCCTGTCACTTCACCACTCAGTTTATGGCACCGGTTCTGATCCAGTGGTGCTGGTCTGAACTGTAACTGTGGCACATTTCCCAGCATGGCCCAGTAGGCGGGTATGAAATAGGAAGTCAGGCGCAGCGCGCGTCGGGGGCGAGCGACACCAATGCCCTCACCGTGACGGGCACGTCGGTTCTGGGTAAGGTCACCGTGGTGACGTCGTAACAGATCAATTCACACACAACCAAGACACACACACAGCTCTGCAGTCCATATAGCAACCAGAAGACAAAGTGCGCTCTGATTGGCTGCTTCCTGTCCTCCAGCCTGACCGGCCTCCAGCTCCACTGATCCTTCCTGTTAGTCTTGGTGGTGCAGATCTTGCACTGATGAGGTGATGTTAGACAGAGAAGTTCCTAACATCATGGGTCAGGAAGGTCGGACGTATCCACGGTGACCTGCGGATCAACAGAATCGACACAAATACGTGCAGCGGTCAGGAATCATCTGTTGCCGTGGCGAAAAGGCTGCAGGTTCGACAGAAGCGACGGCCCACCTTGATGAAGATGGTGTCATCTTTGATGTAGCTGCCCGTCTCCAGGACGCTCTGAGCCACGAACAGAGGGCAGCCGGAGGCGATGTTCATCTCGGCTGTGGGGCGCCTGAAGCTGCTGCTGTGTGGATCGGGCTTGAAGGCGTCGCCCAGGTGTTTCCTGGAAGGAGTCTGGTCCATCAGCATCAGAGTCACCTAGCACACACACACACACACACACACACATGAAAGAGTGAGCTTATCCTGTAAACACACGCATTACAGAAAGCTCACTGCGACTGCCGGAAATCAACAAACGGTCAGCAAGCTTTGGAAAATTCCACAGCTGTCGAAAAGTGCGACTTACTCAGCGGGGACATATATTGAACACAAATTGAGATTACTTTAAAAAGTAGTCATAAAAAATAACATCTTGAGATGTGAAAAATATATAAATAATGTAAGGAAGTGAAATTTTGTAAAGGAGTAAAAGAGAAAGACCATTCTTTATGGTTGGATTTAATTTGTACGCCTGTCCAATAAGGAAGGGACTAAAGATAGGAGGGAGAAATGACAGGGAAGGGACGCGAGACTGGATAACGGACACAAGAAAGTAAGAAAAGAAGAGAACGAGGAGGAAAAGTAGAAATGATGCAAGGAAGTAAGAAAGGACTGGCACAAAGAAACAAACAGCAAGGAGTCCAGCACAAGGAAGGATGCATCTTAGATTAAGGAATAAAGTTTGGGAACACAATAAATTTCTATTCTTATCCTTGGTGATAGTTAAATTCAGTGGTCCACACTTCCAGTAATGTGCTAATTTTTCATTTAGCACTTCGGCTAGCTTTGAGTGTAGCGCACTTAGCTTCACCTAAATGAATAGTTCAGTATAAATTCTACAGCACTAATTTACTAGGATGATTTTTTTTTCTTTTTCAGTTGAATGTGGTTCTAAATCTCGTTCTAAATGCTGTGTTGCAGTTTTTATCAACTGCTGCAACATTTATATTCCTCACTTCTCCGTCTTCCTCCCCCATAACTTTATTAAAAAAAAAAAACAGGAAAAATAATAATACACATACTGTATAGAACAAGAAATAAACAAATACAATAATGTCAAAATATATTTGGCACTCAAGTGTTGTAGTCTTTCAAGAGCAGATACAATTTGAATTCAAGTTCAGCATTAGCTGTGCAAATGCTAAACACTGTATTTAGCATTAGCTTCTGCTAAGTACTGTGTTGGTGTAGTGCTTTGGTACTAGTGGAACTAAAATACATCACTAGTGCTTCAGGGTTGGGAAATAAGTTTTTACTTCTCCCACCACTGGTTAAATCAAATTTCTCATTTGTCCAAAGTTCACAGACTGTTAGAGGGCCCGGGTCCGGCTGCAACCTGCAGAATCTCCTCTGATGTTCCTAATAAATGTATGGGCAGGAATAACCTGAACCACAAACTGGCACACAAAGTTTTAAAAGTTTGACTACAGTAAAGACAGTTAAATCTTCAACTTTTCCCCAAAGAAGAAAAAAGGGGATTTTTCTGGGGGTTTTTTATGCTTTTTAAAGAAAGTTTTGAATCACCTGAACTTGGTGTCGGATTTTGACAAATTTTGCAACCAGAACAAAATCTCTGATGCAGATGTACCAACCAGACCTGTTGATACTGAGAACTGTAGACAAAAGAAATCTATTCTACAGAGAATCACAATTTCTAGCCCCAGGAATGAAACCTGAAAAAACTGTTTCAAATAAATATTCTTCAGTCACAGACTTTAAACAGAACCTCCAGACCGTTTGAATAGAAACATTTGTCTGAATCCAAAATCACTTCTGAATCACTTTGAATCAAATTGCTGGACACTGAAAGACTTTCATCTCTAGTAGACCTGCATATTAAAAACAACATAGAGAATACAGACAGTACCTTCTGCTTGAAGGGCCAGGGCAGCAGGGCGTCGTACTCGCCCTTCATCACCACAAAGAACAGCGACAGGTGCGTCCCCTTGCCCATGCCGTCTCCGTTTAGGTAAACCCGAGCGCACATCTTGTATCCGAAATATCCGGTATAAAACGGCTGTGAGTACAGTGACAGCGTCTTTCCTGCCACGGCTTCCTGTTTCCGCCTCTTGTAGTCCCGGATTTTCCAGATTAGAGTCCCATTGTAGCTAGCCGTCTCCAGTACCTGGAACCTCAGGTCCATGTCAGCCAACCGGATTTCATGGACGCTCAGCATGTCGTCGTGCCGATTGAGCTGAGTTTCCAAGGTCGCTGCAAAGAGAGAGGACGTATCTCCATCAAGTTCAGACTACCTGGTCTAAAACCTTCAGCTAGCGACCGAAACCCGGCGCATCCACTAACCGAAGGTGTGAGTGGATCCGGATCCGCTCCGTCCCCCCTGCTCCAAGGTGGCCAGCCGAGTACGAACGTTGTCCACCGTTCCTCGTAAGGTTTCCACTTCTTCTCTTAGTCGACGCAGTGAACCCAGCTCCATCTCCAACGCCATCAGCGTCTCTGAATGCGAGCTCATCATTTTCTAGGGAAACACAGAGAGCCTCCGATGTTTCAGTTTGCAGGACACAGAAAGCCTCAACACAATCCAACAACAAGACTCCTGAGCCATCCGGTCCCAGTAAATGCTCAGGCACGCCCAACTGTTGCATCCAGCCCTACGGCCTTGAGATTCCCTCTCAGCAATATTTTATATGATGTAATTATGCGTTTCATTGTCTGTGAAGTCTTCATGGTGACATGATTGTTGGTGGTCTACAAAATATTGGGTTATTATCCTCAGAGAAAGGATTAGAGCAAAGTGGGATTAGGAAATGCCTCCGGTGAGACCAAATCAGCTGTCAAACTGGCGAAGGATCCGGTCCACCCTCATCACCTCCTCTGAGCCTGCACTGCCTCAGGCCTACAATAAACTCCTCCAGGATTTACTTCCAGTTTAGAAGACATTTTAGAGTCCCACCAATGCTCCCCAGGTTCTGTTAGTTGGTTTTAAGTTGCATCGGGTGAGTTGTGTTGGAAATGTATGCAGACGCAGAAGGAAGCAACTGGGGACACACAGATCTGCGTTTTTCACTTCTGATACCGATATTGATATCAGAGGTTTAGTATCGGATCGGTATCGGCTGGATTTAATTAAACTTTTTTTTTTTATGCAGACATAAATGTTCTGAATTACTCATTAATTTGCTAACTCTGCACTAGTACAGCCAATGTGACATAAATAATAAACTGACTAAAATAGGTTGACTACTTTGGTCAAAATGTAAAAGATAAACTGTAACAAATCATCTTTCAAATGGTTTAATTGTGAATTCTAAATATAATGTAAAAATATAAAGCATGACGTCACTCAGACTACAAAGCACAGGATTAGACTGGATAGATCTACCCTTATAGACGGGAACATTGTCACTGATACCCAATCTAGAATTTTTCTCCAACGTCAGGACCGATACAGATATTGATTTGGGATCGGTACATCTCTTACCCCGTCCTCCCCTACCTGCAGGTTGCCCAGCTTCTGCTCCATCTGCCGGTTCTTTTCCCGCAGCTCTTCGTTGTGGCTCTCCAGCTCCGACAGTCGGCTGTTGAGAGCAGGAAGCACCTTGCACCGCTCCATTAGCTCTTCCTTTACATTGTCCACCTTTAACCACAAACACTCTTCAGTCAAACCTTATTCAGTCCACTCAATCCGGCCTTGATTGCCCCGTTTAGTTGCTATGGTTACCTTGTTCTCCAACAAGCAGTTCCCTTTGACCATCATTCTTAGATGCTCGGCTACGAAGGTGGAGTCGTGCTGCCTCATTTCTTGATTTAAGCCCTGCGGCACAGGAAACACGGCGCATGAAGCGTACACACAAGCTGATAGAGAACGTTCACGCGAGAAATCAATGCTGGAAGATGAATGGTGAGAGAAGAAGAAGAGAACGTGAGGAGGAGTCACCTTGAAGGTGCAGCCGTAGCGGTGGAACAGACAGCTGACCTGCGCTTTGGGACAGTCGTGCTGGTGGCTGGTCAGCTGAAACAACACAAACATTCAGTGAACCAGTGGATCCCTTCAAAACTAACCGTGGCTCCAATTTTGCAGAACTTAAAATTGTGCAAAATTGGAATTACAAAAAAAAAGCTACATTGAAAATTGGCTTAACAGAAACACAATTTTGAAAATGAAGATAAAAAGTTTCTGCACTAAATGAGGTGGTTTTCACTGCTGGTGGAAAAGACAAAGATGATGACAGGAAGTAAATGGAGGATGACAGCGTGAAAATTTGCATGAGCAAATTTATTCATGTGTGATTTTTTTTGTTGCTCTTGTGACCTTTCTTTGTAAATGTTAAGAAAGAAGGTGAAAAGAGAGATGGAAGACACGTGGCAAAGGTCACCAGGCTGGGAATCGAACCTGCAACGAGTACCAAGGCCTCCCCATGTGGGCTCCACCCAACCCCTGCGCCACGGCAGCACCGCATCTATGTGTGATTTTAAATTATAAAAATTCTTTTCACGCATACAGCTATGTATGCGGCGTTTTGGGGAAATTATAGATTTACAGAAGAGTTATGGATTCAACAGGTTCAGATGACACATTTTATGAACTGTGTGATGCAGTGAGAGCTCTGGCGGAGCCAGCTGAACACTGTTCAAATAAAACCAAAAACAAATCGTCATTATCCTGCTACCACTTCCTGTTGTCATCTTTGTTATTTCCGCCAGTAGTAACATCTGTTTATCAATCACGTGGCTTGTGTGATGCGAAAAAAGTTTAGCAAAAGTCATTTATTTTGATACAGCTGAAAAACCAAAGCAAAGACTTAATCAAAAAACACAAGTTTTTTCAAAGTTTGCATGTTTCCATTAAGCAAATTTGTTTTCGTAATTTCAATTTGTACAATTTAACGGTTAATGAAAACGCAGCCACAGCATGCTGCTGCAAGAGGACAGCAGAGAGGCTTCAGTACCTCACTCCGGGGCAGGGAAGAGAAGGAGCAGTGGTTGGGACAGGACACAGGGAATGATGGACACACAGTCTCCTTGTGTTTCTGAAAAACAGTTTCATAAAACATCTTAATGCAGCCGGTCCTACAGGACACCAGCAGCTAATAGAGCAACATTATTATTTCCATTCTTCAAGAATGTTTACAACCAAAATCTGAAAAGTGTGGCCTGTGTTTCTAGTCAGCTCCCTTTATTTTCTGACGGCCATATATGTGTCACACCTTAACAGAAGTGGAAATAAGTCACCACAATAAAAACGGAAGAAAATAAACCCCAGATAGAATCTGCCAGTTTATGAGAAAATAATGAGTTTTGTTCTTTTTCTTTTTTGTTTGTTTTTTTTACAAAACACACACGTTGAAGTTGTGAAGAACTCACCCTGTGCTTAAACAGCAGCTTCAGAAGATTTAAAAGAGTGAGTTTGTTTGCAGAGTGATTGACATGATTCAGGGTGTGGAAGAAGCTCACAGCTGATTAACATGCCGGCCTTTATTGGCTGAATTCACAGGCTTTTGTTATTTGTTTCGGCCAATAAGGTGAGAGCCTGAAAGGAACACATGGCTACTAAACATCACCAATCACCCAAGCCAGTTAAAAAGAAAGAAACTGTGTTCAGAACCCGAAAAGCCCCTGATAGGAGCTGAACATCCAGCTGGAGCACAACTAGATCAAAGCACATTTACTGTATCTCTTAGAATGGCCTAGTCCAAGTCCAGGTATATATACTACTAGGAATCTGCAAGACTTGAAAGTTACTGTTCACAGATCTTGTCCATCTGGCATGATTCTTCTACAATTAATGAACAACAATTTTCATTCCTACATGACTACAGCTGACGTCAGATTATTTGTTGGCAAAAAAAAACAACAACACATGAATGTTTTGTTACACTTCACAATGAAGCTGTTAAGAAACTGTCCAACTTCAGTTCCTATCTATGGTCACACTACAGTGCAACTCTGGTTTAACATTTAATTTAGCTTCCAGCAGTCTAACTACAGAAAAGATTCTGACAGAATTTAAAGCAATATGTTCTGGTATAGAATTAGACTGACTGGATTTGCCCTTTTGGATCAGGCACATGGTCACCGATACCCAGTCTAGAATCTTTTAAACATCGAGGCCGATACAGATACTAATATCTGTTCGCTGCATCTCATGACCACTGAAGCAGAGCGGCGCTTCCTGATCTCACCTCACAGCACATCGCCTAACGACTACTGTGAAATGACAGCCACACTTCTCACCGGTTTAACAACGCCTTGCTTACCTGTAGGTCAGTCAAAGGCATCTTGGTCATGCAAAATTCACAAGTGCTCTCTCTGTGTTTACATTTCCACGCTAGGTGATCAGGAATCTCCTTCCTCATCATCCTCTCTTTACATTTCCCCAGCGGACAGGGAACCTCGAAGTACGGACACACATTCAGGTGGTCCTGGAGACAGAGAGGCGGGACAGGCCGTGTGTACAACACATACTGCACCACTGGTCCAACGGCACGGTGGAACCGTAATGGAGTGTGTGCTCACAGGTATCTGCTGCAGACTCATTTGCTCCTGACAGCCGTTAGCTTTACTCCGACAGAAGACCTTCAGCGCCATAATCTCTCGATGGCAACATACATCTCTAAAGATCTGAAACCAATAAAAACAACAAAAAAAGAGACAGGCATTAAAGAACCCTGTTCTGATCAGCTGGTCGTGATGACATGACTCTGCTGAGCCTGGCTTTTCAGCTCACCTTGTCTTTGAACAGGGGCTCCCTGTCAGCCGGACACACTGGGTTTGAGTGACTGCAGGAAGGGAGAGGACAACGTCTCATGAATCGGTCGAGTTCAGTGTCGACAAAATGACTGAAGGATGTAGGCTTGAAGGAAGTGTTTATGTTTTTCAGGCACATAGTGCTATTTCATAACACAATCAAGTAACTATGTTACCGTCAGTTGTCATAAAAATGCTGCATACATCACATATGATATATTTGACTTCAAAATTGTACACTTGGAAATCGGATGTCTGTCTCTTTAAAAACTCCGCCTCGGAAGTCAGCACAACATGGCTCCTCTGTCAACCCTTTAACAATGTTTTTACCGGCGCTGCACTGAGAAGAAGCTCTTATAATGAGCTCAGCAGATGCTCCGTTCCACCAGGTGTCTGCTGATTGCTGCTCACCTGAGGATGTCATTGATGCAGCTCTGACAGAAGCGGTGTCCACACTCAGTCTGGCGGGGCTCACACAGGACCCGCCTGCACGCCTCGCAGCAGTATTTGGCCTCTGGCTTCTCAACGAACACATCTCGAAATCCTCCATGAAGCGGCTGGAACCCTGCAGGAGCAGCTGAACACACACAGAGAGAGAGGAGGATTAAAATCAGAGCAACACCAGACCAACACCAGACAACGCCACTACGGGGCTTCTGACAGACTTACTTGGTTGAGGAGTGAGATCGCATGGAGGCCAGGGATTGGTTGAGCGGTGGGAGGGTGGTGTGATCGGGAGGGGAGCAACAAGTGAAGGCGCCTGCTGGAGGGGTATCTGTACTTCCCTCCCATTAGCACTTCTCCCTGATGACATGACCTGAGGAGGCTTCACAGTCGAACACACCGAAAGAAATATTAATCAGCCTGCTGGAGTGAGGTTCAGCAAATCACCAAGGCAACAAGTCACATGTTCGCAGGTACTGGAAATATGTGTTTTCTATCCTGTGTTATCCTGTACATGTGACTAATAACTGATCACATAGTTAATCAGTCTTTGATGTCACTAGTTACAATAAAAAAATATTTTCCATGAGTTTTATGTATTAGAAAATGACCATGTCTTCTTTAATTGCTCCTGTAGATTATCTGCAGGTTACTATGAACACTGGGCTGGAAGGAGGCAATAAAGACACAACAAGGTACAAAATGACCAGAAGGGAACAACGAGATCATACGAAGGGAACAGAGAGACCACAGCAAGGGAACAGAATCCACAGCAAGGGAACAGAGAGACCACAGCAAGGGAACAGAATCCACAGCAAGGGAACAGAGAGACCACAGCAAGGGAACAGAATCCACAGCAAGGGAACAGAGAGACCACAGCAAGGGAACAGAGACCACAGCAAGGGAACAGAGAGAGAGACCACAACAAGGGAACAGAGACCACAACAAGGGAACAGAGACCACAACAAGGCAAAATATGACCACAGTTTGAGTATGAAAAAACACTGTAAAAAGGAAAAGAGAGACCACAGAAAGAGTACAAGTAAACCACAAACAGGGAATGAAAAGTCCACAAGAAGGGAACAAGACGGATACAAAGACATCATGAGAAGGGAATAAAGAGGCTGCAAAGAGACCACAGACAGAGTGTGGAGAAAATAGTGAAGGAACAAAGTGACCCAATTTGCGCAGAGACACTCAGACACGTTGAAGGGACTAATACCATGTTTACCTCCAGACTCCCACATTCACCTAACAACCTCCTCCCTGTGTGAACGTGGCTGAGGGAAGAAGGGCACTATGGGAAATAAACTCCATGAAGCTGCAGGCGTTGACGGGGGTTTTGTCCGGTTCTAAAGCACTGTGCCCATCAGCTCTCTGTTCACAGATATGTTCAAAGTGTTTTACCTTTCCAGTGCTGAGGCCCCAGACAGTCCCCTGACCAAATGACTACTGGCCCTTCACTGCAGCAGTAATGAAGTGTTCTGAGAGGCTGGTGATGTCCACTGTCACTACAATAGACGCTCACCAGGAAGCCTGAAGCCAGAACCACAACCGCTGTTACTGAGCTGTGACTCATCAGTGGCTCTTTCACCTGAAAAACTGGGTGAGGTTGCCGTTTTGGAGCTCCAGCTCCACCTTTAACACAATCCTCCAACAAACACTGGTGGACCAAACCCTTCAGCCTCCAACTGGAAATCAGACTTCCTGACCCGACAAGACCACGGACTGCAAAGATCAACTACTCCCCAACCTCACCCATCAACCTCACCTCTATGCACTGCTGACACATGACCACCAAACCCACCATGGTGGCATGCCGGCAGTGAAGTCTGTCGATGACGCTGCAGTAGCATGGCTCATTAATGAGAGGAAGGAGTAGGCAGAGAGGCAGGAAGTGGATGAAGGCTAATCAACAGCTGCATTTTCTAAGTAGGTTAAAAAAAAAGATTGGGGTATAACACACTGAACTCCTCCTGCAGGTGTTCAACTGCAGCGCAGTGCAGTACTACAGCTGCAGAGCAACAGGATGGAGGGGAAATCTACTCAGAGGAAAGATCCACAAAGCTGCTAATCTTTCTTTAATGTGCTTTATATTGCAGATTTGAATTTATCACGGAATAGTTAATAATATTTATTATTACTATCATGTTTATAGTTGCACCTGAGGCTGGTGTGAATGGCAATACACATGGACATACAGTATGTAGTAGTATTTTAACTAATTGTGGACCTATATGTGTTTTGTTTTTGTTTTTTAAAGCCGCAATGTTGCATGATTAGACTGCTTCCGATAAAAAAAGTAAAAAATAAATAAATAAAAATTTCTGGGTGATAAAATGTCCCACGACTTATTGCTATAAACGATGATATTGTTGTTTTGAGACCATTTACAAGTAACACATTCACAATAACGTAGTGATACAAGTTCATCCTCTGAAAAACTAAAGAAACTTTCAGTTTGTACCGAACACTCCACACTGGAACTGGAAAATATTTTGAATATGCAAAATAAACACGACAACTATGAACAATCAATGAATAAAGGAAATTGAAATCCAACACTATCAAAACCATAAATAAAACGGATCATGAAGTATACAAAACTGCCCTTCAAAAAATATCATCAGAATGTTTTTTTTTTAAAATAAAACATATGAGCATGAAGGACAGTGGGGAAGGGTAACTCCTTTGCAAATAAATAGTTATCTATTTATTTACACGCATATACGTATTTGAAATGTGAATGTGAATACGTTTGAAACATATAAATAAACCAAACTTGAAATGATCAAGCTCGTTTTAGTTTATCATGTGATGAACTGATTAATTGCTTATTGTGGCAGGGTTAATCATGCTGCCTCCATTTGCGGTTTGTTCCCCATTTGGGGCATTTTGTTCTTATGAAATAAAGAGATTATGGCCCCTGATCAAAGCCAAAGTCACATCACCAGCATTCCTCCCAGCAGACTGTGAGCAGATGGTGACAGATCACTTCACGTGTGCATGTCGAGACATGAAAGAATGTAAGGCAGACATAAAGGTGACGACCTGTGTGCCACCTGGCAGCTCACACCGTTTCTTTTCCTGTTGCTTTTTTGATTCTCTTTTTGTTTGTGCTTGTTTATTTAGTTGTTTTTTTTAAATATCTGAAGTTTCAACAAAGCATTTCTTTTTTTTTTCTTGTAGAAATCTACTAACCGTCAGAAACTGAACTCGTTCTAACCGTGAATGTCCCAGTTCAGATGCATTTTCAAGAAAAGTACAGAACAGTAAGGGTGTGTGCAAGCTAGTACCATTGAACTCTATAAAACAGACACACACACACACACACACGCATGCACGCACGCACGCACACACGTATACAAACAGTGCACACTTCCTGTCAGGGCTGAACTGTGGGGATGTTAGGGGCTTTTCCATTGATTCCATTAGCAACACAAGCACATTCTATCTCTGTGAGCGTGACACAGTGGCAGAATGAAACTCCAACATGACCAAAGAAAAGCTTTGAATATTCCTGAGTGATTCTGGGAGGATTTCTTTTTTCACAGAGAGGTTGTGCAATGATTAATGATTGTTGCCACTAAAAAACTAGCGCTTCATATTAAGAAATGAATTCAAGGGACCGCTGAGAATAAACTTGCAGAGTGTAACAGAGTTTAGTTTGATCAGACACAACATCATGACTGAGCACTCTGTTTGCAGAAAGAGAAAGTGGAACGGTTCCTCGGACGGGGCTTTCCTGAACTCAGATCAGCTGTTACAGTTGCAAAAGAAAAGCATCGGCGTCTGAATTTGTTAATGAGACCATCGGAGCGGGAACCAGGCCTGATGGGGTTGTCAACCAGATCAGCCAATCGCGTAAGTCGACCAGTTTGACTCAGCCGTCCTTTCAGACGTCAGAAAGTTCAAAAGTCAGAAAGCTTAAAGGTCTCAATGATGAGCCAAACGAAGCTCCGAAACAACTCACAGCTCAGAGCAGTCATTAATGATACCGGGAGTCCAGAGATGATTTCAGCAGCAAGTATCTGGAAATGCGAGATCTGGTTTACTGGTTCAGATAAACATGAGCAAGTTGGGGCGTTTTCTGCCCGCCTCCCCCCACAGTAAGGGCAAATAACATAAAGCAGCAGAGATAGAGACAAAAGGCACAAACAGCTCAACCGTAAGGAACGTGTGTTTCACGTTATGCGTGATGCACCGATCGCATTTCAAATGGCCAATACCCAGTTACGTGATTCCTCCCAGAATCACTTTCCTCTTCCCCAAATCTAGAACAAATGAACAGAGAAACATTTTCTGCAGCTACTTAGTTACAGGTTCTAGTGCTGAGAGTGAAGGTCATCCATTTATACAGCAAAGCAGACAACATCAGCTTGCAATTTTATCAGGATTTTATTTTTATGCAGTACTATTGAGATATTGATAAAGCTTTTTTTTTTTTTTAAGCCAGCCATGTGGCTGTGACTGCTGCATGTCACGGCATTCATGGCATCACAAACACTAACAGTGTTCATAAAAAACATTCCTATTTGAAACAGTCTTCTATAGGATGTCACTTAACAACAGAAGTGTCATTTAAACTGCACACAGTGATTGTGTCCAATCATACTTTCAAATTTACTGGCTTTTGTTCATGTTTTCATGGAGCAAATAGTGAAAATAACATTTTAGAACAATAACGTTGTTGTTTTTATCGATTGAAATTTATGGAGACAACCATAAATCAAAATTCTTATGATGAGAAATTTTTCACGACAAATAATAAACGATTCCACAAGCGCCCCACCCCCCCCACAGCAAACCACACGTTCCTAAACATTAGCACTCTGCGTTTGTAAGCCTATCTTAGATTTGATACGCTTAAGGAATCAGAATTGCAGATCTCTCAGCACATCGCATGAGATCACAGACGGATCAAGGGAAAGCTGTCCGTTCTTAGAACATTTCCAAAAATCCACCATGAGGCTATGGCCACTGTTTATTATCAAAGCTGCCAAGAAAACATCCAGAATCTCGACAGTGCGTTTAATAGATCATTTATTAATCAGATGCCTGAATTTCTCCTAAAATGTGATAATTCATCATTCATCCATCTGTCGTTCACTCATTTGTCCAGTCAGGTGTTTATGGGTTGAAATACAATGGGAGCGTTTGAACAATAGGTTGTCCTAACATTTATTCCAATAGATTGGGATGACATTATTCCATTTCCTGACGTTACCAGCCAATGATTGGAAATCTTATCGCATAAGTCTGTATTTTGTTCCGTCCGTCTAAACGCTCCCAGTCCTGCTTGTGTTGACAACAGAAACCTGTCCAGCAGAGTCGATCCGTTCGTCCTGATGGATCGGAGTCGTTTCTCAACCAAACCTCCAAAAACTGTTCAGTTCAGAAATGCACCGGTCAGGCCTTTTGTCATCGGAATCAGAAAATTGTGGTAGTTCTTTTCATGTCTTCACATAAGGAATGAAAACTTTCTGTCAAATCAAACAAAAAAAAAAAAAAGAAAAAGAAAAAAAAGCCAAAAGGAAGGAATTACAAATGTGTCCTGCTGCTGGTTGATATGGTTACGGATGGAAAATCGTGGTAGTTCTTTTTCGTGAATTTAACAAATAAGAAAAACAAGACAAAAACAAAAATCTGGATTTTTTTGCTTTTTCTCAGAGAAATAGCAACAAAAAAAATAATCGGATTTATGGTCGATTAATCATAAATCGGTTAACCGACCGATTTATGGGCGATTAACCGATCCGTCTCTAAAAAGACACGGGCGCAGTAGATCACCTCAGCCTGCTGTCATCGGCTCCCTCTGTTCTCTGAAATGAAGCCGTGGAACATCCCTGCTGTTTCTGGGAACAGTTCTGACTTCCAGTCCGTGACTCACAGCAGGTGACATCTTCTGACATCTCATCACCGCGAACAGCCGCTCCACCAAGCACGCGTTCATCACCCAACAACATGACCTTACAACGCTGACATCTGACCCAGGAGTCATCCTCTCTTCATCCGACAAGCCTCCACACACAGAGAGACACGCCGTCCAACGGGGACAATAAATGAGAGACGCCAACAGGAGGCGATCCTTCGCTGGCCCCTCGCCGTATCGCGGTGTTTCGGACACTCATCACTCACATTACTGATGTATTTGTCACTTAGAACCAGACGGCGGATGTAAACACACGGACTGCTAATGCTAGCGAGCGCCTAGCTTCTTCAGCTTCGCCGCTGTTCTTGTCAATAGAAGGTCCATTTATCCAAACCATCAGAACACACTCTCTCTCTCACACACACACAGCCGTGACTAGCCTGATTATTACTGGTCCGCGAGCCTAAATGTCCCTCCACTCTTAGTGATGTACTGAATGTATGCGTGTGTGTGTCTGTGAATGAGTGTGTGTGTGTGTGTGTGTGTGTGTGTGTGAACTCACATCAGTCTCCTCGGCAGGCTACAGCTCGGCGGATTTACTGCGGATTCAAACCGTTGCCGTTCCGCTGACGCTGCCGTGGAGCCTCCAGGCTTCAGGCGGACTCCTCATGGTCTAGTTCCGCTCGGCACTTCTCTGGGTTCGGTATGTACTGTCAGTCCCGGAGAGAGAAGTTACTGGGTCCACCTCAGAGAGCCAGCAGGGAGGCCTGGGCTGATCACACTGGAAACCCCCTCCACTGCTTCCGCTCAGGAAATCCCCCAGTTGCCCGACGAGGAGCATACCGTCAGGGGGCGCAGCTTTCCCGGAGGCTCCAGGGAGAGAATCAAGACTGCACCACAAGGGGCGCTGTTTCTCCCTTTCAAATCGAAACGCTTCTTGTTAGAGACTGCAGCGCAAGCCAGTAGCCTAGTAGTCTAAATTCCGCCTGTGTGTAAATAATGATCAATATATAACAATATATTTTTAATGAACTTTGAAGTAACAAATTAAATAAATTATGACAATTGACAATGACAATTTTTATTCTGTGTATGGAAACTTCTGCTTTCAACTGTTGGTGTATTCTAGGAAATGTTTCTATATTTAGATATCAGACCTAAATTTAGTCTTAAAAAAAAAGAAGCTTATAACCATCCTCTGCTTCTGTTACAGTAGCAGGCCAGGCGAGCCTTCGTTATAGAAATTAGAGTCATTACATCATAAACCCACATAACGTCATATGATGCAGGTTCAGCAGACTGGGGATTTTTATCTAATAAATTGTGGATTACGTATAATGAAGAATTTTCCAGTGAACTGTAGAGATTTAGGCATTTGTGGGTTCTTATGACAACATATCACAGTCACCTAGTGGTCAACTGAAACTCACTGATCTGGATTCTATGTAAATGAAACTGACCTGGTGTCCAAAGAATCTGATTCACTGGGTCATAATAACTGAGCTGGATCAGTGCCAAGTTCAATTCAGATTCATTTTGTCCTAAATTAGTTGTAAGATTAGAATGAGAATTTAGTTCATAGTTCATATCCACCAGATCAGAGAATTAGAGAAGTTTTGAAGTAGAAGCAGTAAAATCATTTGTCAGTCTAAAATTATACATATTTTCTAATTAAGTTTTGAAAAACTAATAGATTTTATCAGTATACTATAAAATTTTATCATTTTAATTTAAAACGCTAAAAATTGTGCAATGAACAAACGATTAATTGCACATTTCGGTGACTGAGTTTGCACTGAGGGACGTCAGAGTGACGACCAATATTTGGATTAGATACAATTAAAAAGCAGTTGGAAAAAAAAAATACACAAAACACATAGCTGAGATTGGAAAATGTTTATTTGTGAATTTTTATGATGCAAATTCATAAAAACAAACACGAAAGAAAAAAGAATTATCACACACATTCGTTAAGAATCATATTTTCCTGAGAATGGTGCAACGAAAATAAATTCAATTCACTTGGGACAAAATATTGATAAAATAAAAATAAAAATAAGTCCATGAAGACATATTAAATATGTAACTATGGAAACTAAACTTTTAATCCCAAAAGAAAAAATAAGCTGTGAAATTGAAGTCACACAATTTTCTTAATAAACTTTGGTTTTATTGGATTTTTTTTTCCTCTAAAAAATCTTTAAAAAATGCAATAAGCTAATCAGGAAATGAAAAGCCCCACACAACCCAACCTTCATCCAATTCTTTCTGCACTTCAGATTCCAAAACACAAACATAGAAACAATTCAAACAATTTATGTGACAAAACAAACAAACGAAAAAAAGTCCTCTGACTGTAATTGATGGCTGAAGTATGAATTGGTCCATAGAGGATGGGGACGACTTCGTGACATACGCAAACAGAAGCAAAACTGAAAAACAGAGGGCCAAAATAATAAAGAGAGACGACTAAAGAAAGCAATCCTCCAGGAGGCTGGGGGTCCGGTGTCGGGCTGGTTTCTCTGGAGGTTAGAGGTCACTCCGAGTCCATCGGAACAGACGAGTCCTGCAAAATAAAAGCCTCTCATCAACAACAGGCTCTGAGATTTTTGCTGCAAAAAAAACAGGATCAGTCTCAGTAATGTTTAACTCCTTAAAGGGGCAGTAATATGTGTTTTCCAGACAATCAAATTACTATGTTACCTGCAATTCTTAAAAAAATTCTATGTATATCAAATATGACTCCTTGAAGTTGGGTATCTGTCTTTTTAAGAAGCACCTGCTCCTTCTGAAACTCTGCCTTCAGGAATTCATAACAACATGGCTCCTTTATGAATTCTTTAACAACATTTTTACCAGCATTGCTTTGAGAAGTAGCTCCTGTAATGTACTCAGTAGATACATAGTTCTAGCAGGTGCTTGCTAATTGCTGCTGGCTAGTCTGAAGGAGCTGAGAGAGGGCTGTGGTGGGGGCGGGCTGCTCTGTGAACAATGCTTGGAAACAATGCATGTTGGGTCAGCAAATCAGTTTAGTGTTTAGCTCATAGTCGGCTCAGATGCAGCTACAAGTGAACTTGCATCCATAACTCAGGACATATTCTAATGCCAGTCATCGTTATGGGGCTGCTCCGCTTATATGCTGACTGAACCAAGAAAATGTGGTGAAACACAATTGATTCATCGTTTAACAAGATGGGCGATCAGATTTTCACATGGTGCCATGATGGTGTGGACAGGCTTTTTCCAAATGATAAAAATCATTGAAAACGGCTTATGCATAAATGACATATAGAAATCTGATTCATTGACATATTTAAGCTTGACAAAAACAAAAAAACAAAAACAAACAGAAACCACCTGTCCTTAGCTTCGTCGATCCTTTCTTTGCTGTTACGACGAGTCAAAAACCAACTAAATGTGGCAAATTATGTACATTTAAACCCAAAATGATACATTCCTCCTGATTTACATGAATTTCCCAGAATGTTTTGCTCTGACTGAAAGTAAAAAAAAACTAAAAAAAAAAAACATCTATCAAAATCCCAGAGGGAACATGGAAAAAGCTGCATTAGAAGAGTTTGATTGTTGAAAGTTTCTTTTATTGATTTTAGAGAATTTTCTAAAAAAAAAAAAAAAGACATGTTGTAAGGAAGCAGAAAAGAAAGACCTGTTCCTGGTGAACTGAGAGTCAGACTGATTTTCAACTAAAAAACCCCCTGTTGCTTTTTGAACACAGATAAGGCTTAAAAACTTATGATATAACCGTGTCATATCAGTCCATAGATCATTTTCAATATTGATACTCATTGATTTGATTTTTGCTTTACATATCGGAAGTACTGCCAAACTGGTGGCAGAACTTCCTGTTGTAGTCAGTTTTCTCTCCGTTGCTTTTTGTCCTCAAGCATTTGTGACGCACAGTGGTGAAACTTCAAACTACAGCTCGTTGCTCGGTAACCAAAGAGTGAGTGAGTTGGGTGATGCCACTCACCTTTTTTATTGATAAATAAGCTTTTCCTCTGCCTACATCTCCCAGAATACTGTGCAGTTCTGGATTGACGTTCAGTGATTATTCCATTAATAGAATAATTAATATCAGCTGTATTATCTACTGATATTGATCATATGTCTATCATGATACATGCTGTTATTGATTTATAGTCCAGCACTACCGCAAGCTTTTACTGAAAACAGATTTTTTAGTGGTGAAACATTTTAGGGTGAGGTTGAGAATCTCATGCTGTTTTTGGGATCTGCACCCAGGTTTAGGATCTCACCTCCTTCTTCTGCTTGCCGGCAGCCTCTTCATCTTCAGCTGCGCACGCCGTCATGTTGTCCTCCATCATTTTCTCCTCCTCTGCTTTCACGTCTCCACCCTCCATCTCATGCTCCGCCTCCCACTCCTGCAGGACCTCGTCCAGGTTAAACCTTCGCCGGTAGTTCACCAGAAAGTTCTTCACCTGCACCACGGACTTGTTGCCAATCACGTCTGAAATGGCCTGGTAGTCGCGGCCGTACTTCCTGATAGCTGGACGGAGGGATTCAGGCGTTAATTAGCGTGATGAATTAAGCGGCTGAAAGCTACCGGCTGATTGGCTGGATACCTTGGACGGCCAGAAGCTGCTCCTCTGTGGTCCAGCGATTATTGAACTTCTGATTTGCCTGAAACAAAAACAGAAGCTCACCAACGTGTCCAGTAGCAACGCTAAATGTTTGCTACAGAAACAATTCAAAATTACTACTGTTGCTACGGTTACCTCAGGATGCCTGAACTCGTCCACTCCTGAGCTGAGTTTCTCCTTCAGAGCACTGTTTGTCTGCTTGATGGTCTGAATCTACAGGACAGAAAAGAGACAATTCACAGAGACAAGCAGAGCGAAGCCATTTGAACAGAGCCGGAACACAGCAGACCTGTCTCTTTATGGACACCAGCTGACTGTCCAGCTGTCTGGTGAGTCCCTGAGCAGTGGAAGAGGACAGAGACACCACGTCCTGCTGGTTGAGGAACATTCCTCTGGGAGGACGTTTCTTCATCCTCTGGGACGTCTTCCCTCCTGTCTGCTCATTAAAAAAAAAAAAAAAAAAAAAAAAAAATCAGCTAGCAAATAATTTTTGAGTGACTGACAGCTTTAAAAAGTCCCCAGCCGCTCATCAACATTCTTCAGTGTGGAAGTTATGAAGAGGACTCAAAGTGAGATAGTTTTCATGCGTCTCAATGCCAAGGCTTGGAAATAAATTCGGCAGCAGTGACGCGTTATGTTGAGATGTAAAACTTTCTAAATGAGAAATTTCTTGTGAAATCAGGATGTAAAAATAAACTGGCAGATTGTAACTTGTTAAAAAGGAATCGATGGGGTCACGATGACCTAAGACGTGTTGCTTTCTAATTTAAAAGGGAATCATATTTTTTGGTCTTAAAGGAGAAACAAAATTTTTTTTAAATCAATTTTAAAAATCTTGTTAAAACAAGAACATTTTCAAGTTGATGAATTTTGCAAGGGTCATTTTGCCAAAGGAGTTAATCTGACTCCCAGCAGATACCAGTTTATGATTAACAGCTTTCTCTGTGATGCTAACGATGCTCATCGCTAATATGATAAACAATATAAACCGATCTTAAGATGCCAGAAACATTTTGTCCTCATTACTCAGCCATAGCAACTGGTTTCTCATACACCCGTGTGTGACATCACCATCAAAGCAGAAATAAGTAATTAATAAATGATCTGAGCAAGAAGACCAGAAAAAAAAAAAACAAAAAAAAAAACAACACGATTTCCATCTGTTGTCCCTGAACAGGTCAATTCATCCTGGTAATAACAAGGCTTAAACAATGAGAAAATAACTTATCCACACACATTTAGTCAATCAATACAAAAAGATACAGTCAATACTTAAAATAAATATAAAATAAGGAAATACAACATTGTTATTATGAAAACTACAAAAAGAAAAACAAGATAAAAACAGATTTTTGGTGGCTTTGAATGTTCTCACCTTCAGGCCAGGCGGTGGTTTCACTTCCGGTTTCTCGGATCCAGAACTCGGCTGCAACAAGCGGAGTCGGTTAGCAACGAATTGACCAGCAGCCGGTTAACGTGAACCTCGTCTTACCTCCTTCTTGTCTTTATTCAGGTCCATCTCCGATTCGCTGGAAGGATGTTCGTTCCCATTCTCCACCTCTTCATCACTGCGCAGACAGAGCTAGTTATCACTCACGCTGGGCAGGGTGGCGCGGCGCGGCCAGCGCAGCCAGCGGGCGGCGCAGCCAGCGGGCGGCGCGGCCCATGTTGCCTGGGCTGACCCCTCCTCACCTGTCGCCTTGCTCCCGCTTCTGTTTCCGGGTCTGTCGGTCCATCATGCTGGTTTTACTGCGACTTTTCTTCCAGGAGTAGTAAAAACGCACCAGACTGGCCATGGACTTATCAGGGAGCTACAAAAACACAGTCACTCATAGATCAATGCAAAAGCTGACGAGGCACAGACTGAAACTAGTCAGATATACAGATGTTGACCACCTGCGAGTTCAGTTAAGTTAGAATGTTATGCATCAATCTTTCAGGTATGATCAGCAAAAATGTTTTGGTGTCCAAATGATTTGAGACTGTGAGTCCGCTAGAGATCTGCTGCCGACATCTGAAGGTTTCCAAAGACTTCCTTTAGCATCTTGCAGTCTGCTTTAAGAGTAAACTAGTGTGGACATGTTGGTACTTATCTTTATCACTTCCCTCCTTTTGCAGACTGTTTCCTAAACAGCTGATGTCAGATTCTTTAAAGAAATCCAAAAACAGCCTGAGAAGAATTAGAATCCCAGCATAGCACAAACAAAGAGTTTCACTTTGCTTTTAAAGCAGCGTCAAAACAAAAAGAGCAAAAATATCAACTTTAGAGCGCTGGTGCAAAACCCACTTTCATTTTGGGCCACATCAAAATCATCAATGTTCTTAAAGGCCCAGTTGCTACTTAATGTATTGACAAAGCCCATTAAGAAACTGCCAATATCTTAATAAATAACTGTCTGTATATAATGAGTGCTTCTCGAGATTTTTATTGCTAAACTCTTTTCACATTTTCACATGACTGAGGCAGCAGAAGTGAGTTATACTGCCACCTGCAGGCAAAGGTTAGTATAACCTCACCCCAATGTTTTGAACCATTTTTTTGCAGTCAAATTCTGCATTATAAACTGTATTAATCTGCTCTGGTTTTCTTTTCCTTGTAACTGTTCAGAACCTTGTTTGAAAACACCTCATGTAAAGTTATTAGCATTAGCAGCATGCAAGAGTCTTTGGATTTGTTTAGTTTTGCATGAATTTCGCCGATTGCGGAATCACAAAACTGGAGCGACTGACTGACACGATGCCGCAGTATGGAGATAAAAACTGATTTGATTTGAGCCATGAAATAATATTTAAACACACAAATGGTATCTTGAAACTTCTGTTTATGCATCCGTCTGTAGTCTTGAACATGAAGAGCTCTGGTGGGCCGGATTTGGACCCCGGGCCTTCAGTTTGTGCTTTAGAGGAATAATACGAGGACAAAAGATCAATGTCTCCATGCATTTTGCAGCATGTACATTTATTTCCAAAACGGAAACCATCTTAAATGACCATTTCCAAAATTATTGTAATGTCGTTTCCTTTTTGTTTATATATAATCCTTTAATTGTTCAGTTAGTTGAGAATTAAATATCCATATTTATTTCTTTTAGCCTGGGAATAACCAGAAGAAGCGACAGGGTGTTTCCATGGAGACGGAGGCCTTTTTTTGGACTTAGTTTTCCCACAAGCTGATGTCAGATTACTGGAAGAAAATGAGGAACTGTTCTGTTCCACCCTTAGCAGCAACAATTACAATCTAACGCTTGCAATTACTGGCAGTGAGTGTTTAACAGCACAGTGGAGGAACTTTCTACCAACTCATATTTACAGAATTCATGTGTTTCAGCCACACTGGAAAGTTACTGAGAACAAACAGTCTGGTTTGGGTTTTTTGTCTTTATTCAGCAGTAGACAGAAAGCAAAGGGAAAGACGTACCACAGACGGTCATCCAGGTCGTCTGGCAGCACAGCAGACCCAGACCATCACTCTGCCACCACCATGACTTACTGTTGGTTCCTTTTCTGATTGTTCTACTCTAGATCCAAAAACATCTTGATGCTCATCAAGATGTCTTCTAACAAAACTGAGACAAGCTCAGCGGTGGTTGTCTGGGTCATTTGTCCAGTTTCTCTTTCTTAAGGTGGAGTCATGAACTTTGATCTTAACTGAGACAAGTGAAGTCTGCAGTTCTTTGGACGTTGTTGTGGGTCCTTTGGTGACCTCTTGGACAGGTCACTACTGTTGGTGAATATTGATTCTCACTGTAGTTCTCTGGGGTTCCACAACATTAGAAATAGCTCTAACATTTTTTCTCTTTATCCAGACACGCAGATCTTTATTTCTGTGTTTCTTATTCGTTCCTAAATTTTCTTCCATTGCGGTGTGAAGTCTAGCTGTGTCAGGCCGGTCCTATTAAAGTGTTTTCTTGATTGAAACAGGTCAGACAGCGGTCAGGCCGAGGTCTGACCACAGAAATTGAATTGAACTTTCCCCCCAAAAATTGATGAACACAGTTAGAGTATCAAAATATTCTCATTTTTAAAAATTGGAATACCTAAATTTGAAAGAGGATCAAATCTCCACAAGGGTTATGGTTGACTTTTTTGTTCCATTTCCTGATCATCATTTAGTCCAAGTATACTCTTATTAATATGGAAACAGCAAGAGTAAACTGCTATTTACTTGCTACTTAAGGGTTTATCTGAGGTTGTATTCATCTATGAACAAGGCAATCCCTTTGTTAAAAAGACATACAAATAAAATCCTAACAAATATAAAGAGGGTTATATTATACTTATGTTTAATAATGAACCAAATGTAAAGATGTTGTACTGGTACCATCTGCTGGATGCGGTGAAAGCTCTTCCCATGGAAGCTGAAGGCCTGCTCGAACAAGACCTTGTCCTCCACCGTCCACTCATCAGGAAACGGAGTGAAGTTCGGCAGGTCGGCCAGAGACTTTTCGATGTTGTGCTTGTGCCAGAAGAGCATCCCCAGAGCCTGGAGCGGGTCGAGGGGAGAGGAGACCGGGTCAGGCGAGTCGGAACGTGCAACAAAACACGACTTACATATATTAGTTTGTTTACCTGCATGAGGTAAAGTATGAAACAATTCTGTGAGAGGTTTTGGTCATTTGCCTTTGTCATTTTGTACCTTCATATGTGACTTATGGAATCCAGCCTCGTCATCTCACAATAACAGATTTTGATGGACAATAAATTGTCCCAGAAGTTATTGCGATAAATGACAATATTGTTGTTCTGACACCATTTTAAAGCAATATAACAAGAATACCTTCTCAAAGATCAATAAACTTTCATTTCTATTGAACATCTGAACCTGAACATTTTAAATATTCCCCCAAAAATAAATGAAACAACAGAAACAACAAATAAAATGAATCTTCAAGTCTCTGTAAACAAAACTGTCCTTCAAAGAAACCGCGGGCTGAGACCAGTGACCCGGACTGCAGGCTGTTGTTACAGTTTTTGGCAAAAAGAGAGAGGAAAAAAGAAGACAACAATAAGTAAATAAATAAATCATGCAAATGGAAATGATTACGAGTTTGTTTGGATTTATCGTGCGATTAATTGATGTATTGCTTATTACCATGCAGTCCTCTCCCAAGACATATTTTTTCAGCCTGTCTCAGTTTCTACCAAACCAGAGGGACATTTTGTACCAACTCAGCCTACCGTACCGAATTGGTCAGTTTGTACCCACAGAGGGGACATGTTGTACCAACCCAATTCAGTTTGTACCATCCAGGGAAACATTTCATACCCATTTTATATCCAACAGTTCAATGTAATTTTCTATACTGAACAACAATATTAAGCGCCCCATGTCAGATATTGTCACAATGTGCAGTTAACAACTGTAAATGAGCATTTGCTGACATTTTATTGGACATAAGTAATATTTCTCGTAATTTGTGAATAATGTTTAATCCAACTTGCTGTCAGTGAGCAATACTCAGCGAGTTGTGTTTTTACTCAGTGCATGGGTGGGGCATGTCCAGTGGGTGAGCAGACAAAATGAGCAACAGTTGGACAATCCTTGGACTGGGGACAATAAAAGGTCAACCCAAAATGTTAAATTTTGCCACAAGTCATAAAGCCTCAGATGTCGCAAGTTACGAGGGAGCGTGCCACTGGTATGTTGGAAGCAGGGATGTCCACCAGAGCAGTAGCTGCACGTCTCAATGTCCATTTACTGTGGAACCACAGGCCATTTAAGAGTTTATTTCCAACAGACTGGCACTGCTGCACCTCTACCTCATCCTCGTTGGCCACGTGTGACCGCTCCAGCACAACATCGCCTCATCCTGCTGGTCCATCTGTGGGATCGGCTAATCCCAGCGACACACACAGCTGATGAGACTGTTGGTCTGCACTACAGAACATCACACCTCAGACTGTCCGTAACAGTCTGATGTGTTACGGACAGTCTGAGAAGTTGGCTACGAGAAGCCAACTTTGTCAAACTCAAATTCCTCAACCTGACCCCTATCATGTTCAAAGGACTGTTAGTCCGCTACAAATGGCCATCCCACAATGTTATCAAAACTGATATGAAGATGGGTAATTACTGAGTTACTTAGTTTCTCTATATATTGTGTAACCAAAATGTTCATAAATCTCCTATATTTGACATGGGGCATTTATATTGTTCAGTGTGTATCCTACCAACAGAGTACTGTAAGGAAATTAGGTAATATGACTCTAATGAATAATAATCATTGAATATTGAATGGTCTCTCTCTGACAGTCCACTCGGAGAAAATAAAGAAATTTCTGTTTCGGGGCGACATTTAATATCAATCCTCTAGAACTCCCCCTAATCGGACCAAGAAGCCGATGCTGCCTGAGAAAACTGCAATAAATATTCACCTGTTCCATGTTGTAGCCGTGTTTCTCTTTGGCGATGGCAATGTACTCGTCCACTGCAACACAACACATCGTTAGTCCGTACAGCATGACGCCGACGGCCCCGGTGAGGCGCTCAAATGAGCTGAGCTAACGCGATAAGAAGCCATTGTCCGTCTCTTACACTGAGTCTGGTTCAGGCAGCTGCTGGGGATCCAAACCAGCATCCCCAGGTTGTCTCTGAGGTGAGCTGCTTTGGCGACATCTGGGAACAGAAATACAGGACCGCAGAGAAATCATTTTATATATATATAGACATTTTTTGTATCCATAACAACCAAGACCTCCTCTGTGGATGATTAAGAGCAAGTGAAATAGAACTGTTCCTGTAATAACCGTTGAAAAAAAAATGTGTTTGTAATTTATAAACTCATTTGTGAACCTCAGAATTGGCTTGTTCAGCCTGCAGCCTCAATTCAGAAATGGGACAAATCAGGCCCACTGCCACAACCGCTTGATGTTCCTGCACACTTTATTTCATGGGCTCAGTATCGGAGATCTCTCTGTAAGTGAAAGAGCTCTTTAAGGAGGGAAGACTCTGACTATTATTATCTGTGCATCAGCACCAATAATAGTGTTCCAAACGGAACACTTCCTGGACTCTCCAGATGGTATTCTGTGGGCAATGATGAATCTTAGTGGGATGTAACTTGGAAGAAAAGCCTCTTAGGTCCCAATCAGAAGTTTTTGTTACTGTTGAATGTTTGATAGTGACTTTGATTCGGTGGTGGAGGCGGCTGCCAGACAAATCTGGGGAAACCAAACAAGGTGAAGGTGTACTGGTAGGGTCTGGTGCCGGAATGTGTTTGTGAGATCTTGTCACTCTCTGTGCCAGGCTCCTGCTGGACAATCAGACTGTACCGAACAATCAGAGCAGTGCATTGGCTCATCGAGAGAGCGCATTGCTCTGATCGGGAACTGAATCACCTCTATGAGCACGTAGCTGTTGAGGTTGAGACGCCTCTTCTATGTAGCACGGAGAACCGGGACTGGGTTTGACCTCGTCCAGACTCCGCCTCAAGCAAAAGAGTTCATGTATCTTGTTGTCGAGCGACAGAAATGGATGGGTGAATTGGAACTTCATTTTGTTTTTATTTTACCTTTATTCGTGGAGGTTTTCTCATTGAGATCCAAGATCTCATTTACCAGAGATAAAACAAAACAAAAAAATAAATAAATGAAAAACACAGTAACTAACAAATTTGACTTAGTTAAATTGGTGATGAAACACAATTATTAGCTTTTTGTCTTAAAGGATATTTGAATTGTCCCAAAAGAACAAAGAAATGCAGTAGATAGTTTCAGATGCTGCTGTTCCACTTTGATGGAGTTTAGTGAGAAAATGTCCCCCCCCCCAACTTCTGACCTAATCTCATTATGTGTGCAAATTTAAGAATTGCAAAAACACTAATTAATACGGAAAAGGTGCAGCCTGTGTGATAACATCTATAAAAGGTCACAAGAGAGATATAAGAATTGTATTAAGATACAACAACAACAAAACGTACGCAAGTTGTAAACACTGAAAAGTGGTCATGTGATTCTATCAGTAGAAATCACATCCTATTGATGGAATCACATCCTATTGATAGAATCACATCCTATTGATGGAATCACATCCTATCAATAGAAGGCTTCTACTGATGGGATGCATATTAGCCTCTATCAGAAGGCACAGTAGAACATATGAGGTTCTAAGCAATACTCATTCAATCGTGAAGTTAACTGAGGGATTATATTTGCTAGTTTTATAACATCTTTTATGCTCATTTCTTTTATATCATTACATGTATACAAACACTTAACCACAGACAACATGAACTAGATGTTAGCTAAGCTGCGGTGAGCAACAATAGCTCTGGAAAGTTCCCAAATCAAATTGTGTGTCGGGCCTCATACGGTCTTGTTCCGCCCCTGGAAGCCTGCCCTCCGTCGTCAAAAACGTTTACCGTCATTTTTGAACCGCTGCGGACGGAGGCGACCGGTTCGGAACCAGAGCCGCTTCATGTGGAACCAGTATGACAGGAACGGAGGATGCAGCTTCGCTCCCCGACTGTTCGAGGCTACCACGCCGCCTCTGCTCTATTATGAGCTACGTTCTAATTCTTACCCGGGTCAAAGTCCGGAACCACGGCCTGGTACTGCGGTCCGACGCGCATCCCTCCTCCACCTGAGCGCACAAACACACGTCAGAAGTTCGGCAGCTGGAAGGAGAAGCCGAGCCCAGTAGTTTGTAGTGTGACCGCGGCTACCCACCATGGTCCTCGTCGCTGCTGGAGCCTGAACTTCCTTCTTCCCAGCAGCTGATGGTGCTGGGCTCATTACCGGACAAGTTCTTCCTGCCGTTGTTCGCCGCTCCTCCGGGGTAGCCGCTGCCGCCGCTGGCCGGGGCTCGGCCCCTCTTCTTCACCGGAGCCTCCGAGTTCCTCTCCAGCATCGTCGGCATCAGGAGGACTGAGCCGGTTCAGGCTAGCACTTAGCCTGTTAGCTTTCCTGCCCGAACCAAAGCAGCCGAGTGGGCTGTCGGAAAGTCGGAGGAGTCCAAAAAGTTCGGGAACCAATAACCGAGACCACGATCGATCACATACGAGCAGGCGGCCAGGCGGAGAGCGGCCCGGACACCAGCAGCGACAAAACTACCGAGAGCCAGTCCCAGAAAGTGATCCAGGAGAGCGGAGCATGTGAGGCTGATCGATCTGAGAGGAGAGACTGAGAGGATCTCTGCTGCCATCACAGGTCGTCCTCAACAGTGCCTCCAACGACATCACTTTGTTCAGAAAATCAGCTCCATGCACACATTAATACAGCAACAAGCAGCGAGAAAATAAATAAATACATAAAACATAACATTCAGTCAGAGGAGCTGATTGGCCATGAAATTAACTTAGAAATATTAGAGTTTTAATAAAATACTTAAAAAAAACAAAAAAAAACATATATAATAATAAATTTATATGTATATATATATATATATATATATATATATATATATATATATATATATATATATCACAGTTTGGGGTCTGACTGTTAGAACCTAAATTACAAATTAATTTTATTTCGACTTTGTTTTTATTTCACATTCAAAAGCACTTTATTAATCCTAAAGAGGAATTAAATGTTGCAACTCTTATTAATTCAAATACTTCAAAGAGTCATTGTAGAGTCATTGTAGATGGTCTTGGCTGTTGGCAGGTCAGATCTCCTGTAGAGGTCTGTCTAACACCGGGTTGAAGGAGCCTCTGACTGAAGATGCTCAGGCTTTTCCCCTCATTTTCTTGATGTTTCTGTCAAATCCTTCTTTGCGCCATCGTCCCCTGAGGTTCCACAGATAACTGGACCACTCTTCTTAGAGATATTGTTCCCACAATGCCGCGTCAGACAAATAAGATTTAGGTCCAGACTTTGACTAGACCACTTCAAAAACTTCATTTTGTTTTTTTCTTTTCAAGGCATTCAGGCTTGAAAAGAAACAACCAAGCATTCTTGAGCTCAGATTCATCCGTCAAACAGCTGTCCAAACTGACAGTAGCAACAAACTAGTTCATTTGTTAATGAACTATGAGTCAGCATTGTTTTTGAAAGGTTTAGTTAAGTTTATCAGTCAGAGGTCTGATTACAATCTGACATGTAGAGCATGAAGTAGGCTAACATCACCTTACGCCAAAAGTGATTTTTTTTTTTTTTGTTTTTTGACAAAATCGCCTTTAGCCAATATTTTTAGGAAGGTGACATGCAATGACACGTGATTGTTTTATTCTGTTAACATGTTTCTGTTATGCGATGCCTTTATGAATAATCAGTTCTGCAAAGAGGACAGGCGGGGCTGACCTTCCCTCTTCCTGGACAGGTCTGGGTTCAGGAAAGGAGCAGCTAGCATGTCTGCAGACCACACACATCCTGGACACAAACGGTTTCGACTTTCACCTGTAGGTCGTCTCTGCAGCGCAGAAACCAGCTGCCAAAGGGACAGTTTCTTCCCCCGGGCCGTCGTTGAACACAGGGAAGACTTCACAGACATTCTGCTGTGGAACAACATTAACATACCGCTCCGTCACAACCTGCCTTCCTTTCCTCTTTCTTATTAATAGAAAAGAACAATTAGCTGCTAATACAAGTACATTTTTGCTCCTTCGTCCTCATCTTATTTCAGCTATATTTGAACATATTTACACTGCATGTCTGCGCGCTGGTTAAAGAACAAATGCAAAACACCTGAACAGATCAAGTCAAACACCTCTTCTGATATTCTCCATTAGAGGGAAATCCGGTGGTTATTTTCCAGAAGAACCAAACGAGCCACACACTGTATCCACAGCTACACACTGTATCCACAGCTACACACTGTATCCACAGCTACACACTGTATCCACAGCTACACACTGTATCCACAGCTACACACTGTAACGTTGCCATGGTGAAATAGGCTCACACTCATGGAAAACCTTTTCATCTTCAAAGTTGTCGTCGTAGTTGTTGTTAAATTGTCAATAAAGACATTGTCTATAGAAGTGATGGAGGTCAAATTTGTTCTTGCAGCAAATTTACATGCAATGTTGAATACAGAAAAAAAAACTCAGACTTTGTTCATATCATTGAAAATCAACAGCCTGTTTTGTCCTGCTTTTTTAGAAATCCGTCCTTCGTTACGAGAAACAGGGAAACTAATGAATGGATGTAAACGGACAGTAAACGCGTGACTAAAGAAAAACTGCTACATTTAACAGGCATCAAGAATCAGCTCAGCTTCAGAAACAGTCCATCTTTTTACATAATCAAATATAGAAAGTTTGAGGAAGAAAAACCAGCTGCACATGTTTAGCTGTGAGGACGTTTTGCAGCAGCAGGGAGTATTTTGAGGAAAGAGATTAATTTAATACAATTTGGGATAAAACTAAGATAAAACAGAAACTGTGGGGAAAGTGAAACGCTGTGAAAACTGTCTGGATGCACCATCATCAAATCAGACTGTTTATCATAGTTCGCTTAGGACTGGATGTGAAATTATACTTGAATGAATTGTACCTGAAGTATCACAGTAAAGAGTCATTTTATTAAACAGGCTCTATGTAAATGAACTGAAATGAACTTGTACAGCACTTTGGTGCAGTTCTATACCTGTTTTTAAAGTGCTATATAAATAAATTTGACATTGACATAACATTAGATTTGCGTTGTGTTAGAAAATATTCCTATTGGTCTGAATTATGGATTAAGAACTGAAAAGTGTGACGTTAAGAGAAGAAAAAATTGTTAAAGACGTGACTAACAGCAGGGGGGTAGGGCCGGGGCCCGGGGCCCAGGGCCCCGGGGGGGTCAAACCTGTTGAACTGGTTCAGTTCGTATGACCCCAACCAATAGATCTCCTATAGCCTGGGAATTTGGTTTCCTCACAGCAACTTGACCTTCATGCTTGGAGTTTTTGATGATTGTGAATATTTGATTTCAATGTTACCGGCACCAAATAACCAAACATCCCATAAAAACACGTGTTTACATCTAAGGTATAAAATCTCATCAACTTTCCATTTCAAAATATCCAGAAGGTTTTGTAGCCCAGATCTGAACTCGGCCAGAGTTCACTGAAAACTTTATTGATCCCAAAGGAAACGTCGTTGTGACTCACACCGATTCAAAACTCTTCAAAGAGTTATTGCAAACGGACAATAATCTGTGAATGCAGCACCAACGGAGGCCGCTGGGTGAACTGGGGGATTTGTGTCGGCCTCAGAGCCCAGAGCTCCGTCCTTCACATCTGACTGTCAACCATCAGCCAAGTGTTATATAATAGTGAGGTTTGTTCAATGTGGAAGGACTGCTGCACCCAACAAGGTCACTGATCCCAGATAAGTTCACACACACACACACACACACACACACACACACACACACACACACACACACACACACACACACACACACACACACACACACACACACACACACACACACACACACACCTCTGACAGGATCACATATTTACAATCCAAATCATTTCTTGTCAATAAAAACACTAGTACATGTTTACACCCTGTGACTGAGCTGCGTCCTCATTAGAAGCTGCAGTATTTCTTAGTCCACTATGTTCTCTATGTGAGACACTTGATCCCCCACACATCATCCCCCCTCCCCCTCCCACCTTCCCCCCACCGTGTCCCAGACTGTACTACAAACATGCAGTGCGCACATGGAGCTGCATGAGGGCGGAGCTCTGCATAGTTTCCAGGCTATAAAAATCAGCGGGAACGAGCGAGAAGTTTGGGCTGAAGAAACACTCCAGCTGTTCCTCCAGTCTTTCTCAGGCAGACGCGACCCGTTTTCTCCCGCCGGAAGCAGACTGCTGCTCCGCTGCTGTGCGCGGTGATGCCGTGGCTGCGGTCCTCTCCTCCTCCTCCTCTCCTCAGAGCAGTGCCTCTCCTGCTCGCCGTGTCAGCGGGAGTGTGAGCGGACGGCTTTCTCCTTCTACTGCGCGGTGCGGCAGCAGCTCCCGGTCTGGCTGCTGGAGGAGATGCGCAGCATGGAGGTGTTCTGCTGGGACAACGGAAGCCCGAGAGCCTTCCTGCCGTCTGAAGCCCTGCTGTACGCTATAGTGCACGACCACCAGGACTATGCGCGCTACCTCCTCAACAGGTACCTGGTGGGCGCGCTGCGAGCCCCCGCCTGCAGCTTCTGCTGCTGCCCCGGTAGCGGCGCGCCGCACCTGAGCGTGGCGGTGCGCTACAACCGCGTCGCCGTCCTCGGCATGGTGATGGAGGCGCTGAAGGACTGCGGCGGCCCGGCCAAGCGCAGGGAGTACCTGGACGGCCGCGGCGGCTGCCTGCACGCCGCGGACGCCGGCAAGACCGCGGTGCAGCTGGCGGTGGAGCTGTCGCACCCCGAGTGCCTGCTGCAGCTGCTGGTGCACGGCGCTCGGCCCGACGGCCTGGAGGTGGCGCTGCAGAGGGTGGTGTCGTGCGCGGACTCGGAGCGGCAGCGGGCGCAGCGGTGCCTCGACCTCCTGCTGCCGTTTCTGGCCAAGCCGCCGCCGCTGCTGCCGTGCCTGCGGGACGAGCCGCAGCGCTGGCAGGGGCTACTGGGGAACCGGGTGTTCAGCTGGCTGTGCGGCCTGGCCCCCTCCCCGCTGCTGCTGCAGGCGCTCCGCTGTCTGGCCCAGTCCGGGTCAGACCGCATCACTTCGCTGCCGGGCTTCCTGCAGCCGCACAGCTGACAGTGACGACATCTGTTGCGGAAGACAAACCTGAAGGAAGGACTGCTGCGACCGGACACTTTAAATAGACTGTAAATAACATGTAAATATTATAGTGAAAATAAGCGGGCTTGTGGAATCTATACAGGATTAATGGATCAGAAGCTTTATTTACTTGTAATCTGGCAGTTGAATGGTGCTCAATAAATGCCTGATTTTTTTTTCTTTTTCTTGTCAAAGTTTCTGGGTTGAGCATGGAGTGAAATGATGACAGCACTGCTGGAAATGTTTTGCTGAAAAGCAAACATTTTGATCTTTTGGATGATTCACATGACCCAAAGGAAAATTCTAGTCCAAGCATTCAGTCCCTCCCCTTCACTGTGATTCTCTTAAATAAACCTGCAGAAGTCACCTAATAGTAAACAGAGTCCAGGTAACCACTACAAGTGACACATTGGTGGCTTTTTCTGGATTTGACAATAGTTTGTCCGGTAACAGAACAAACTATTGTTGCGTCTTCCCTGCTGTCGCTTCTCCAAACAAAGTGTCCAAAGTGTCAAGAAGAAAATGAATATGCTTTTATATAAAGGCATAAGAAATCAAGTTCTACACTGAGAAAAAAGTTTGGGTTTTTCTTGGTCTAGATGGCAGAGGAATTATAGCAATGAGGCAAAAGTCATTTATTCAACAAGACCTGGGAGATTTTTGTTTTTAGTCAATAATTCCTTAATATGAATAAAAATGTACTAGTTCCACTGGCAGATTTTTATCACATAAGCAAAAAAAACAAAAACAAACTAAAACTACTTTTTTCTATTACTATTAAATAAGTCGCACTTAAAACAAGCGCTCAGGTGAACTTAGAGATTTGCACTAGAAACTAGACCACAAATACATGGTAAGATTTATTGTTTTCGCAGCGTAGGAGCATTAGAGTGTTTCTCATTACCATCTCCCAAAAGTTGGGTTTTTCTTTGCTTTGTTGGAAAATGCCAGCATCTTGTGTTGTCCAGTTTTAGGCGGGACATGACAGAATAAACCCGAATCGTCCAGGTTCTGACAGAACCCCTCGGTTTGAAGTGTGGAGTCTTGTTTCAGCTCAGACCTGCTCCACAAATCAGTCTAACAGACCAACATGCTGCTTTCGTTCTTTCAGGCTTAAACTGGCCATGTGATAATGTGATATCCTGGAAACAACATTGAGGAGGAAGCAGCTGATCAGCAGTGGAAGCCAGTGCTGTGCTCTAAACCATCTGACTAATGGAAATGATCAATCAATTTGTTTCCAGTTGATAGATCCAGTCTTACTATAAGGAACAGGTGGTAACCATTGTCAGCCAATCATTCAAGACTAGAGCTACATATTCACCCAGTGGGGTGTCCGGACCTGCGTTTTCCATTAATTACAGAAATGTGAAAGTTGGAATTACAAAAATAAATTTACTTTGTGGAAATAAGTCAATTTTTGAAAAAACAAAAAAAGTCACGTCTTTTTGATCAAGTTTTTATGGTAGGATCAGGTTGTTTTTCAGCAGTATCAAAGTAAAAGTATTTTGCAAAATGCAATGAAAAGACTTTTTTTTTTTTTTGCATCACATGACTCATGCAACCAAAGGCCGGATGCCACTACTGGCAAAAATGACGAATTAGACAACAGGAAGTAGTTAGAGGGTGATGTTTTTTGTTTTGTTCTGTTTTGGTGTCTTTCAGACGTTCAGTCGGACCCCAGCAGAACTCTCACAGAACCACACAGTTCATGTGAAGTTGTGCGTCACTGCAACGCGTTGAATCCACAGCACAAACGGAACGGACCGGCGTCTCCTCTGACGGCTGATGAGCGTCGGCGCCACGGCTGAGTTCTGAATATGTCATGGAAGCGTTTGCATCTGTGCTGCCATGATTTTGAATGACCTATTGTGTGAACAAACTTATTGTGTGACTTTCATTTCAGAATAGGAACGCTGTAATTGTGAAGCTGTATTTTTCTACATAATCTGAATGTCAACAAAGTTTTGTGCACATTTGTGACGGAAACGCAGTTAATGAGAGTGGAGTGGGAAAATGTGGGGGAGAAAAAAAAGTGGAAACGATGAAATGTCTTGCCTGTCTGTGCAATAAAACATCTTTTGCAGAGTGACTGACTCGCTCACCTGACAGTCACAGGTTTGTCAACTAAAGCCTCAACACTGTGGGATCTTCTAGAGCAACAACACAGGACAGAAACAGTCAGTGAAGGACGACAAGGGAGCAGTATTGACTTTCTAGTTGTTGAGCTGCTCAGGAGAGCTTTGTGTCTGTCTGTGCAGAGAACATCTCTCAGGATATTGCATGTTTCAGTGAAAAAAACTACCGAAAAACGATAATTAACCATACGCAAGGGAGTTTAATAAGAGTTTAGAGTGAGTAGAACTTTATTCCTTTAGATTTAAACCCAGAGCAGAAACAGGGATAATCAGGGAACATTGGGTTTTTTTTTTTTTTTTTTTACCAGGGATCATACAAGTTTTCATTTCCACAGACAGTCAACAAACCTTTGTTTCAACAATTCCTCTGGCTCGGTTTCTTTGGGTCCCAAATCTTCAGTTATCAACAGAACTGATTGCAGCTACTGTCCATAGGACAGCAGTGACAGTGAATCCACATTTGCTCTTCTCAGTGTTACCAGGTCGTTCTCATTTATTATTTAAAGTGAAAGCACAAAGTAAACGTTTTGAAGTAGTAAGGGTTGTGCGGTTGGTTAGAGCAGTTAGAGAATTAAAGTCAGAGAAGAAGAAGGGGAAGAAACGTCTGGGAAACACTGATGTGCTTCCCTTAAAATTCCACCGACGCATAAAGATAACAGATAAAAAGAAATGAAAAAAATACTCTCAAAATAAAATGAACAAATTCACAGCAGAAAAGTGACGACAGGGAATCAATAAAAGTGAGCAGGAAACAAACTGAATGACATTTCACTCAAATGTTCCTTAAATGTCCTGGGTGGGTCATGAATTACAGATGAAACCCCGTCAGGCTGTTATGTACGGAGTCTGGAGGGTCTGGGTTCCAGTTCTGAACTCAAACAGTCTCATCTGTTAAACTGACAGGAAGTCCTCAACCCCTCCAGTGCTGCTGCAACACATGAAGACCAACAGCCCTAAAGGTAAAAGTCTGTGACCGACAGGCTGGACGCCCAAATCCTCACAAACAGAAAGGCAACTCAGAACTTAGTTTTGACTTATGGGAAGTCGTCAGACGAGGAGCATGGCATATTCTGTGTTTTAAAAAAAAGAAATAAAAGTTTCCCTTCTGTCAAGTGAACGGCAGGGACATGAAAGCAGCACCAGGTGACGGCGTCCAGCCAAGGAACGGAGAGAAACGGTTTCAAATGGACTAAGACAAACTCAGCTGTCTAATGTCTCCTTTTAGCCTAAAACTCTTACTTAAGATGAATTATAAAGCTAATTTCAAACCAGCTTGAAGTGCTCAACTGGTCTGGAATAAATATTAGCGGAGTTAAATAAGGTTAAAGTGCTTCCTGTTACAAAAATAAGGTAAATTCCCTTCATTTCATTTCACACCTGGTCTTCCCAGAGCGACCTGGGCAGCAGACGCTGCAGGATGTGATGTCATCGGCCTGCTCAGGTTTGGTCCAGCCGTGAAGTCACACGATGGGAAGAGAAACGTCGGTGACATCACAGCGTTCTTCCGAGCCCATCCGGATCCAGGTGACCGGCAGCGGAGGCGGTGTTGCCGGTCAGATCAGCTCCCATTCATCCTCAACATCCTCTCCTCCCAGCAGGGTGCCGGCAGGCGGGGGGGCGCTGGGCATGTGTGGGAGGAGCTTGGTCAGCCGTCGGCACAGTCCTCCAATGGGAGTCACGGCCCACAGCTCTTCCTCTGGAGTCACTGAACAAAGAGGAGACATTGGCTGCTTCAGCGCTTGATTTTCGTTATCATCCGGCGAGAATCAATACCAACGACGGCTTCTGAGCAAAGATCGGCTGTTTTACGACTCACATTCCAACCCGGCTGGACTATTTTTACCTGTCCATGTCTTAATGGGCCACTTTCACTGTAGAAAAGTGACTTAGCCGAGTGTTCCTGTTTCAGAAAACCAAAGTTTATAAGAGATTGGAGCTCTAGAAAATGTCACTTTACAATAGAAAATGAGACAGAGAATGAATAAGACAGAGAGTGAATGAGTTTTTAGCAAAACGTGAACAGCAGAGGATTTATTTGCTGAAGTTCAAAGTTTCCCATCGTTGATGGGTTCTGCAGCTCTAGTTGATAATTATCAGATTAAACACACAATTATTTCTTTCATTGTTTGGGCCAATGGTTAGGCCTCTGAAGGGAGTGGGAGTGACGATGACGCTCTACTGCAGGCCGAGATGCAAAGCTATCAAGGTGCGTCATGATGAGGCAGATTCAACTGTAACTGGTGAGAACCGTCTTACCAGTAAACCAGTTAGTGTTTCCAGGAATCTTCTTCCAGTAATCTCCAGCAGGGTTCCGATCAGAAATGCCATAACGTCGAGCCAGTTCTCCATTTACGCATCGAACCCAAACAGTCTGGCAGCTGACAACCATCTGACTGACAGCCAGCCCTGCGCGCGCGCACACACACACACACACACACACACACACACACACACACACACACACACACACACACACACACACACACACACACACACACACACACACACACACACACACACACACTGTAAACCAGTGGAACACACAGAATGGGCAGGTAACATACATCAACGAAGCAGTCAGAGAAAGAAGTACCTGGTACCAGTTCCCAGTCTGTCCCAACAGGCATCTCGTCACTTAGTCCAGTTCTGACAAACACACTTCCCCTGTTGTCCAGAGCCCAGAGGAGACGATCGTTAGGACTCGTCTGGATGCTGACCAGCTGGACTCCTATTGGCTGTAAAGATGTAACGGGTCATAGTTGCATTATGGGTGTCTGTAGAATGACTCAATGGAGGTGCGTTTCCATTAACCATAAGATTGCCCAAACTGAAGTTAAGAAAATGTTTAAGGGACACACAGCAGTAAAAAAAAAAAAAAAAAAAACAGATCAGGTTTTTATGAGCTCGGATGAGATGGATTTTCAGCCATATCTAAATATATGTAGTTCACAAAACTACAATGGAAACACTTTTTTTGCATCACACGACGAACATGACAAACATTTGGATGTTACTACTGGTGAAAACCACAAAGGACAAGACTGGAAGTGGTAGGAGGATGATGGTTTATTTTTGAAGGCGGGGCTTGTTGCTCCGACGCTTGAATAAGATGAGGACGTCTCCTCTGATTGGCTAAAAGATATTGAGTTCTGACTTATGAATATAGCTCATGTAACTGTGGCTGCCATAATTTTTAATGACTTATTGTGTCAATAGGCTTATTCTAGCATGATTTTCATTCAATTTTCTATTTAAATAGAAACACAGCACTAGTGAAAGTTTGTTTTTTCAAAATCAGCAAAATATAAACCAAAATTTGCACACATTTGGAATGCAAACGCAGCTGGTGTCTATCCCATCCCCTACAGTGTAAATACCTGCAGGTATTTATCAACCAATGAAAAATATCAAAGAATACCTACAGCACAGACAACTGCTCCACTGGACCATCAATAGTTTTCACATGAAGCTGATTTTGGTCCACTGTCACACAGACAAAAACCATATTGAAGCCGTCACCTGAGAAGGAGGTTCGATGTAGATCCAAGCCGGCATCATCATGCTCGCATTCAAAGGCTGAGTTCCAACTCTGAAGTAGACGAGTCCTCGACTGTCCACTGACCAAACGTTCTGGCTGCCACAGCTCACACTGACCAGACGAACACTTCCTGAGGGGAACAAGGGAGCGCTTCGTTATGGAGCCTGCAACAGGACATTCAGACAGATGTATGCAAAACCTATAGCTGCTGTAGATGACTTATATTTTAAAAAAAGTTTTTTTTGTTGTTGTTCTTTTTACTTATTTGTTAAAACTGTCACCATGTTGTGACAGCATCACATGAAACAAATGAGCTGTGAAAAAATTAAGCCAATGAAGCAACTTTGTGTTGCTCTAAATCATGAGGTCCCATGAAGACGCATTTTGGTTTGTGGTGTAATGTGGGACAACTGGGTTGAAATCTCGATCCGGGGTCCTTCTGCATGGAACATGACTGTTAACTGGTCTCTAAATTGTCCTTTGGTGTGTGTGTGTGTGTGTGTGTGTGTGTGTGTGCGCAGGCTTGATGACCTGTCCAGGGTGTGCCCTGCCCCTCACCCAATGGCTGCTGGAGATAGGCTCCAGCCCCCAAGCAACCTGTAAGGATAGGCGGAATAGATAACAGATGAATGGTTGTAATGTGGTCAAATGTAAAAAAAAAAAAAAAAAGCTCAATGTTTAGAAATATTTTTGCAAAGCAAAATTCAATTAATAACAAACTTTATTAATTGAAAATAACCATATTTTAAAGAAAACCCAACAATAAACGTTATTATATTTATTTACAGGGTTTAAGCGTGGCTGATATATATATCACTGTCTGCAGCTCTGTGCAGCTCAGGGTCAACAAACAGCCTGTGGCTCAGGTAACAGAGTGGCTGTTGTGTAATCTGAACATTAGAAGTTGGTCAGCAGGTCTTTCATGAGCTAAAGTGACACTGGGCATCTTGCTGTATTTGCTGCCAGAGGTGAATGATAGCCTAAAAGTGCTACATGTGTGGAAAACAGCAGGCAGTGTATAAATATGATGAAACTGTAATCATATGATGAAGATCCTGGGTGTCCAGTTCCAGTCCTCCAGGCAAGGCTGATGTCCTGCCAGTTTTAGACGCGTCTCTGCTCATTCAGACGGTCCAACAACCTGCTCAGCATGTCAAAGTTCTGCAGACGTTCTGTTAATGAACCATCATTCCGAACCAGGAGGAAAAAAAATGTAGACCAAGGTGTTCTCAGATATGATAGTCCACTAGACTCAATTGGGGACCAAAATGTTATTGCAACATTTATTGCATTTTCAGCTGCTGTGGTTCTCTGTCAGTCTGCACTGTGTGAAACTAACCAAAACCTTTGAAAAACCTGTTCACCTCCTCGCCTGTTAGCAGTTGGAGGATTTATCTTTTGTCTTTGGTAGAAGACCACAAGCCATTTGTCCTGCTAACCCCAAAAACTAGTGCATTTGTTTTGGTTATATTTACCCAGAATGCCGTGTGCAATAGTCCACTTCCTGATTTTTGGAGCAGTCGCCAGTCCGCGCATATTGTAGACAGATCACAGTTAGTTTTTGGTCAAACTACAAACCTCAGTTTTGGTTTGGCTGACGGTTTTGGTATTCTCATATGAATGCATATGAGAATACCAAGAGGACCAGAGACCGCTTGGTATGCACAATATAGTGCAGGTCATTCTGGGTAAATATAAGCAAAACAAACAAACTAGTCCAGTGATAGCAGGAGAAATGGGTTGTGCTCTTTTAACAAAGACCAAAAAGAAATCCTACAACCAATGAAATCTGATATCACTCCATTTTTATTTACATTTTATGAAGAATGAAATGATTTTCTGTGATTTCTGTGTCGTTTCTGTCAGTGGTTCTTGGTGTAGCGCCCCCACAGGCGAGGAGGATTTTGGTTAATTTGACAGGGGAGAGTGAAAGAGAACCAAAGCAGCTGAAAATGTAACAAATGTTGCAATTTTGGTCACAAATGGAACCGATTGTAGCAGACTGTCAGGTTTGTGTCTCAGGCTGGGTGTCCACAACATATAGCAGATTAAGACAGGTCAGGAAATCATGTGATCTCTGATAATGAGAAGAGCAGAGGCACTATAAACAGATCTGACCTTTCCGCCATGTTACACAATCTCTATCACACACTCACACACATTCCTGCTGAGCTCTGACACAAACCTGTTGCACACACTCAGACTGTCAATGTGACGAACACACACAGCTGAGTCTGGATGTTCCAGCTTCAATGTGTTTCTGCACCGTCTGGAACAATGCGCGATATGAACGATGCTGCAGCGGTTGTCTCCCGAATCATTCCCTGATCCGGGATTTATTTTTGTTAACCGACATGTGCCAAAAACATTGAGCCTCAAATTACACTAAATATTGTCCACACAGCGTGGTTGTAGAAAATAAAAAACGCAGCATAAAGACAGTGCACAGTGTCATCTGTCCGGGGTTTAGGTGAGAGGTGGGAACATTCTGGAGAACAACGAGACGTGTTTGTCTGAATTGGCTAAAACGTTAGGCAGAACAGGAGAAATCATTTTTGAAGCTATGATCTAGATTTGTTGTTTCATGTCCCAGCTTGTGCTATCTAAGAACTGATATGGAGTGGAAGATTAAAGCTGGTCCTCAGCTGTTATGCCTCTGAGCCACCAGAAGGGGCAGTAACACAGCTGGAACTGTGTGCCTTGCAAAATCTTCAGATTTTTCACATTTTCTTTCATTAAAACATTACATTTTATTAGGTTTTCATATGATAGTCCATCACAAGGCACTGCATCATCCTGTAAAGGGGGGAACTTAAAAATGATTGTGATCAAGTTATAATCTGACCTAGACATGAATAAATCAACAAGAGCAGCTCAGCATAAGATTTTAAAAGAAGAGTTTCTAGGGAACGCACCAAGCTGGCTGAGGTCCAGGAGGGTCCAATGCAAACCGATGGGACAAGAAGGAGACAGTGTTCGAATGCTCACTTGGCCATGAATGTCCAAACCCCACAAAGCATCATGACAGGCGGATAAATGGGTCAGCTCCACCTGAGCTCACAGAGGAGAGGAAAAACATGAGGGAAGTGCCTGGAAAGCGGCAGATTCAGACGTAGAGACGAGTTGGGTGGTCTTACCTCTGGTGGGAGCTGGACGGAGGAAGGACGAAGCTCTCCATCCCGGTCCCAGACACAGAACAGATCCTTCCTGCTCTGAGCCAACCACAGGAATGTTCCTACACGCAGTCAACACAGGCAGCTGACATCTGCACAGCTGAGTGCTCGAGGTCCAGATGTGTGCTCCGTCCAAACGGCTTACCTTCTTTATGAGGCACAGATGAAGACGTGATGAAGGTCCACCTGGTGGCTGACACAGTTCCTCTTGGGACAACGTTCTGCCAAAATGTTCCTGAAAGAACCCAAATGGAAGTGATAAGCAGGAGCAAACTGAAAGCCACTGAGCTGCTGTGCAGAACCTCACTGACCCACGAGGTTTCCACGCGCCAGGTGCAGCTGGTTCCGTCCTGACGCCACCCACACTCCAGTGGCGTTAGCGCTGACCAGGCTGGGCTGGCACTGGGAGTACTGCGAAAGGAAGGCCACCACCCGCTCCACCGGACCCCTGGTTACTGTGGCAACGCTCTGCGTAGCTTGCAGCAGGGTCTGGAAAAAACTGCCTTGATCGAAGACCACGTAGTCCGAAATGCTGATCTGGTGGAGAAGAGAAGCGGAGTGGTGAGAGAGCAGAACCCAGAACCCAACAGAAGCCAAAATGGATCCGCTCCCCTCTAACCATGAGTACCTGCCACCAGTGGTCATCGTTGCCCTGGGGTTTGGACGGGCAGACGCCGGTTCGGAACCAGAGGCTGCCGCTGGCATCAAGCGCCCAGGCGGTTCCGCCTCCTCCCAGAGCGATGCAGATGAGCTCCAGACCCTGAGCCTCACTGCAGCAGAAACAGACAAATAAGAACTAATGACATGTTCACTTTTACTTGTGTGTCTAGTTGCTTGGTTACTGGGCAAAAAAAAAAACTCAACCAAAAAAAAAAAAAAACGTAGTTGATCGACATGCATATAAAGAAGCCAAGCAACAGAACAAATTATCCTCAGTCTGCAACACAGTCAACTCTGACTGGTCAGGGTTTCCATACTGCAGCAAACAAAGAGTTAAACTTAATACATCCCTATTTAAAATCATTTGTACTAATAATAACTAAAAGGCAATCCTGGCTTTTGCTGAGTGATGCACGACATTTGAGAGTTAATACCTGGGGGCGGACCTAGCTGGTCATGTGATCCTTGTTTAGTCATGTGACAGTGATCGTGATGCAGTGAAGGTTTCAGGGAGTTTAACTGTAGCAGAGAAGCAGTGCAGGCGGTGTGATCGCTTTTTCGCTGAGTTAAAGGGCCAGTATTAGGTATTTTCCTGATACTAGTAATAAAACAGTAAAATGAAATTTTACTTCCTAATTTAATTCCTTGAAATTAGGCCTCTCTCTCTTTAAAAACTGCTTCGCGTTCAGGAAATCATCACAACACTTTTACCAGCACTGCGCTGATTAGTAGATCCTATAATGAGCTCATCAGATGTGCAGTTCCACCAGGTGTTTCCTAATTGCTGCTGGCTAGTCTGGAGGAGCTGAATGTGGAAGGGCAGCTCTGTGAGGTGGAAGCTCGGAAGCTTGGTGGCTTCCGAGCTCCAAGGCTCCTCGAAGGCAGAGCTAGATCCAATCAGGTGTTTTTGGTTGCCAAGTGAGATGAAAATATTTCTCTGAACATGCGTGAAAGAATCAAAGCAACACTACAGGTATGCTTTTGATGAGGGAATAACTTTATAAAATGACGTAAAGCTCAAAAAAGGTTGATTTGACATTATACTGTCCCTTTAAATGATCAACATCTGTCAGTTCTTTCATCTCTTAGTCTTTCCTTTCCATTTCATATCAAAAGGTCACTATACTGATGTTTCATTTGGGACTTGACCTAAAAACAACAAGCTGAGCTGTTGTACCGTGGTCGTGTTGAAGGCGTGTCAGAGCAGGCTCGGTACCTGACAGTGTCGTACTTCCAGCCGTCTCCCTCGCTGCAGTAGCTGCTCAGTCCCTCTCTGTAGAACAAAGCCTTGTGTTCACTTAAAGCCCAGACCACGCCCCCTCTCACACACACCTGGCTGAACACACAGGGAGACTCCACCTTGACCGAGCGGGCGCAGGGTCGCTCCACGCTCAGACCTGAAACACACACAGCCTTAAATGTAGCAGCAGTAACCCATAGCAACGCTCCACCCGTGAGATCAGCCTGTCCAGAATCAAAGCCAGCAGTCACTGCAGAAGTTTCTGCCCATGAAACATGAAAAAAGATTTTACTCACTGACTATTCAGAAGAGAATAAATCATTTTTAATATGACATTTTTTTTAAAAAATAAAATAGAAATAAAAACAGATTATTTTCATATAATTCCTACAAAATTAAACATCTCAGTTGAAAGAAAAAAAAGAAAAAAAAAAGCTGAACATGATAGCCTGAAGGTACAATTTGCATATTAGTGACAGTTTGTAAGCTTGACTACATGCAACAGATGGGTGTTCACCTGTTTGCAGGTAGAGGTCTCCGTTGGTCCTAATGATCCAAGCAGAGTCGTCGCTCAGCGCCACGAATGCCGCTTGCTCTGCAGCTTTATACCAGTGACGTTTTCCTTTAACCGACACTTTGGCACAAGCGAACGCCGTCATGGTTTTCTGCTCCACCTTCCACAGCAGGTTGCCTGAGGCGTTAACAGTGGTTAGCATCTGGATAATACTACACAACCATTTATGAATGACTCTCTAAGATGAGTCACAGCGCCGATCCAAAGTAAGACGTCAGCCCACCTGAAGGGGATAGGGCCACCTGGTGGACGTTGTCTTCAAAGCGCTGCCATCTGAGTCCAGTTTCAGGAAGCGTGCTGCAGAACAGCCCTCCTTTGAAATCCAAACACCACACGTGCCTGGAAGCGCAGGTTGTCGATGAGCCATGTGAGCACCAGCAGCAGGTCAGCAGGGAGGCTCACCGCACTCACCTGTCTGTCACCTGCAGGCTCAGGATCCCGCATCCTGGTCCTGAGTAGCCCATCCAGCTTTCTGCCAACTGTAAAGCAGAAACACACATATATATATATATATATATATATATATATATATATATATATATATATAGTTGAATTACATTCATTGTCTTGCAGTGGATACAGTCATCACCATAGGGTTTAGTACCTCACATACAATGTTGTGACAAATTATTAACCAGCTTACAGATTTCATCTGATTTTGCTTCATTGTCAACCTTCAAGATTTAACCTGCAATAGCTGTGATCAAGCCGATTCTCAGGATTCGTTTCAGATCCCCACACCCAGGCCTGCCTTCGAAGCGCAGCTCCCCCTCGGAACTGCAGTTTACAAGTTTCCACCTCCCAGAGTGGCTGTTCACCCCCACTCCTTCAGACTAGCCAGCAGCAATTAGCAAACACCCTTTGGAACTGTGCAACTGCTGAGCTCTTTGTAGGAATTATTTCTCAGAGCGACACGAGGTTAACAGAGCCATGTTGTGATGACTTCCTGAAGGCGGAGCTTCAGACAGAAGTTTGAAATTCAGTCATTTGAAAACTGCTGTTTTTTTTGTGTCGTCTCAGGTTATCTTTGTCTGATATTACAATCTGATCACTTCTTTGACCACTTAAGTGTAACAAAAAAAACCCCAGCTAAACCACTAAAGGAGTGAATACTTTTCATTTCTCACCATGTAAGGCCTGTTCTTGTCCTGCTCTGCGTCTCTCTCTGCTGTCCTCTCCGTTTCTGCAGATGGAGCGCTGTGGTCATTTCCTCCTGCCCCTCCTCCAGCAGCAGCAGCAGGAGCAGAGTGGCCGTAGATGTCTCCCTCCTCATCGCTGGACATGCTGGGCTTCCTGTCCTGACTGCTCTCCTCACAGGGAAACACCTGGTCTGCCAGTTGAGGAGAGAGGAGTGGGTGGTCCTCCTGCTCACACAGAGAGAGAACCGTCTGAACAACCTGCATGCTGCTCATTAACAATCGAATTATTGTCGCAATAAGCAAGAAATCAGTTACAAAATAAATGAATACAAGCTCAATCATTTCTATTTGCATGATTTATTGTTTTTCTCTTTTCTCTCTTTCTACCAAAATCTAAAAGTCTTCAGTCTGGTGCTTTGGTCTCAATTGACTCTTTTTTTGAAGGACAATTTCATTTACAGTTAATTTTATTTGTTGTTTTCTTTCATTAGAGTTTAAATTTTATTGCTCTTTGAGGATGTGTTCTTGCAATTATTATGCCAGTCTCATCATATTCCTTGAAAATGGTCTAAAAAGAAAATGGCCTCAAAACAGCAAAAACGACAACATTATCGTTTATCGCAATAACTTCTGGGACAATTTATCGTCCAGGAAAATGTGATGGTGACAGGTCTAGTTACCAATACCACATGACCAACTTCCTCCCTCTGCTAAAACACAAACAGCAACTGGATGTAAATAAACGTCGGGTGTTATTACCAACCCAGTTTTACTTACTGGATTGATACCGATACGTCAAAAAAGGACTAACGTTGGCCAATACGATACAATCTGATATATCGTTCAATCATTTGTAAACGTGAGCGGTCGTATGAGATTATTTACATAACTGGTGGAAGTATTAAAAAAAACAGTGAAAACCTACCGTCTCATCTCTGGATGCTGGCTCCAGCCCTCCATCATCCTCAACCTTCATGTAAGAGAAGGTGGATTCCAGCAGCTGGTCAACATCTGGGGTGGGGGGGATACCATCTGCCTCGGAACCGTCATTCTGAGCCTTTTCTGGGTTCAGTCCCGACAGGAGTAGCGACCCGGCACTGGGAACGGAACTGAAAAGAAGAACAAGACTGTCAGATCAGCAGTAATGGGATCTATTGAAGGCTGCCAATCACCAGATACAAACCTAGACTGGTTGAGGGAAGACTTCACTTCCTCCCCGACTTCCAAAGCGTTATCTGAACCTGTGTGTTGTGTCTCCTGGTCTTGGTCTTGGTTCTGCTGTAGAGTGTCCTGGTTCTCAGCATCAAGACCAAAGAGGAAGGCGTGGTCACTGGACGGGGTTCCACTTTCTCCGTCACTACAGTTGCTGTCCTGGACTATAAACACTGAATCTGAGCAGTTGCTCTCTAAAAGATGGTTTCCAGAGCAACGGTCTAAGGAAAGGTCTAGAGACAGATGGAGACAGATCACAATGAGTCATACCTACCCATCAGCGCATGCTTTTAGCTCACTCAATGAAACAAGCAACAACATGGCAAGCCTGAACATTAGTAAGAATGATAATCTACTGAAGAGAAGCAGGAAGAGCAGTGCATAGAGGTGGGAACCTGCTGTTGGTGACGACATCTTTGGGTTTTCGGAAAATTCTGTTGGCATTATGGCGTCTGCTTTCAGGTTAAACTTGCTTAAAAATGGCACATTATAAATACAATTAGCATGCTATGTCTCAGTAGCATGCTAAATGTTAGCATATTTTTCAAAATAGAATGCTGACATGCTAAATAGAATGTTAGCAGGTCGGTCAGCACGTTAAAGCTATATAGCATTAACATGCTAAACATCCTGCAAAGGCTATTGTTAATGTAATATCACTTATATTAAGTGATAGAAAACCTGCAGTATGCAGCTTTTAAAGGAATATGTGTTTTTTTCATTTGTTCAAACTGTTTGTTCAAACAGTCACGTTGCTGTCAGTGTAATATGAGACAGATAATCTGTGAAAACATCGATCTGCTCCACCTCCTCCCTGAGCTGCTGACATTCACAACAGGATGTGCTAACCGGAAGGAGCTGCAGCATAGCAGAGAGCAATGGAGGAAGGGGTGAGCAGCGCCACATGAGATTGTGAGTTACTGCTCTAAGACCCTCCTCCTGACTCTGATTGGTCATTTCTAGTTAGCGCTGGGAAAAGCTCAACTTTTTCACATATTATACTTATACTATACTGCCAGGACACAGTGACAGTTTAAACAAATGTGTCACAAAATATTTTTATAAAAGCTACATACTCGAGTCTCAACTTTAATGTAATTGAATCACTTGCATTTCTCAGTAATGTTAAACTTGCCTATTAATATCCAAATATGGAAAAACACAAGCTGTCTATATTGTAGCTAACCATCACTGACGTCTGTCCTAATTCACTTACCCTGATGTCTTTTCTTCTTCTTCTTCACTCTGATGGGTTTCACCACCAGCTCCTGCTGCATCCTCTCCTGGTCAATAGGGGCACTGTAGCGCCTGGAGCTCAGGCCAAGCGGAGTGCTTACCGGGGAGGCTGAGCTCAGGCTGTCCCACATGGTGACAGAGCTGCTGCGGAAGCGAGAGCTGCTGAACAAAGTGGACGGCTGGCTGGACTCCATCACCTGAGCAGACAGACAAAATAGCCCTCATAAACAAAAACTTTATTCTTGTACCTGGCACCTATATTTTATTGGCAGTAGTGGACGTTTGTCAACAGTTTCAGCCGCGCTGAGTCAGAAACTAGTGACGAGATCCAAAAGAGTAATTATTCAGCTTCCAGTTGAAGGCTTAATATTGTGACTCATTTCACACTATTCTCTCATTCCCATCATGATGATCATGAAATGTCTGCCCCTGCAGACAGACTACGGAGAGATATGTAAAATAAAAAATATATTTTATTTGATGGGCACAAAGATCCTCTCATTATTGGGATGGGTGGGGGGAGAGACAACAAACAGACATTTCTTAAGAGCAGTTTCAGGGGGGTGAGGCAAAGTTACAGTGAAATTTAACATAAAGTATGGTTCAAAACGTTTTTAATGTGTTCAAGCTGCAAGACCAAGAATGGCTGGTAAGTGGCAATGCACATCAAACATAACATTACATAACAATGCACAAAATGATAATACTCTCTTTTTCAGTAAACAAACTGTTGAGACGCATAGAAGCCAAACTAAGATTCAAATGTTTAGATATGAGTTTGGTTCAGTGTCACTGATCTTTACAAAAATAAATAAAAACTAGTTTTAATGAGTAATTCCACTTGCTAAGATTCCTCAAAAGAACTGATTTATTGAAGTGACTCTTACTGCAAGTTGTGTGTTATTTAAATTATTACTTGCTAAGTTGGTTTATTTTTAAACTTCTTGGGTTTTTCCATGTTCTGAATGGCTGAGAGCCTAGAAGCAGGCAGAAATAATGAACATCTGATATTAGTTTAAGTATCATTGCTTAAACTTAACGCTCAAAGCATCAGAGTTCTTATGGAAAAATATTCCGACTTTTTTTTTCTTTTTGTGGTTTTCAAGGTTCTGTGTTGAAGGTGGTAAGACATAAAAACATACCTTTCTACAATAACGTTACCTTCAGTGGGCTGTCCTGCTCCACCGCCTCTTCAACTTCTTCCACTCCTTCCTCTTCCTCCTCCTCATCTGGTCCTTCCTCGCTCCCCCCTGCCTCCTCTTTGCCCCCGTCTTCTGTGATGATGGCCATTGTTCTGATTGGCTGGACTATTTCCACTGACCCGGTTGGTTGGAGAATTGTGGGTGTGGTCAGTGGTGAAGGCAGGTGACCTGACAGCACTGGTAATAAAGGGAATCAGAGAAGTTGCAGCTATTGGTTTGGGCTGCCAATGGTAGAGGTTATCTGTGGCGGAGTCAGCAGAGCTCACGGTTTGAGGAGATTCCCTCTGGATTGCTGGACAGGCGGATAATCTCTCTGTCTCCTTTCAGGACGAAGATTTCATTTTCACAAGATGACACAGACACAATGTCTCCGCTGCTTTCCAGACAACCGATGATAACCTTAAAGCACCAAACAAAAAGCACAACTTGTGTTTAAATAGGGTTTTCCGTATCTTAGAGAAGTGTCTCTTCGCTTCTCTAAGATACAGTAAAAGTCACAGTAAAATACGTTGCTTTAATTCCAGGTTGAGGCATTTCTTCTTGTAGATTTCAGCGCTGCTATGACATGCTGATGAACAAAGAGGAAATGATTCTGCAATTGGGTTATGCTCTGCTGAACTGGTTGAAACCTTTTCTGGCAGACCAGCACTAATTTGTTTTATATGACAGATATGAATATATACAAACAGGGTCCTGTACGGGGTTCCTCCCAGCTTCCATCTGGGCCCATATCTGGGCCCATTTTAGTTTAGTAACTATGCTCTCCCTAGCTGCGAGTGTGTTTTACATACTTATGATGATGTCATACAGCTTTATGTATCTGTATACTATACATAATGATCCTATTGAGTTACAGTCACTGTGGGAGTTTGTCCATAACATAAATGAAGTGAAAGGGCAAAATCTTGCCAGCTCATCCTGACTCATACATTGACTTCAAGAACCACGTGATGTCTTTTTCCTATCTGAGTCCACTGGCTGTCAGAATCAAAGGATTCCTGTCAAAGGAAGAAACAGAAAACCTGGAGCATGCTTTCATCCTCAGGACATCAGCATGTGGCATTGTGTCTTTGGGGTGTTTGTAGAAATACATAGAGAAGTTAACAATCGCTCATCCAGAATACATTTCCCTGAGTTTTGACCAATAACAAGAAATGAAAAATTACCCAAAAAGTATCAACCTGACATGGTAACGAGATGAGAATTCTGGGAGAAAGCCAGAGGTTTTAAACCAGGAACTCAAATGTCACACTGGGGTGAGGAGGGATGCCTTCAGGTTCCAACACTGAAAAAACAGTCTAAATGCAGCTGTAATTCCAGACAATCTATCTGGGGATTTGTTAAAAGTATGAAGGTAAAACATCACCATGGCAACTAGAACAGAAAGCTTTTGGACAGTCAATTATATCGAGCTACTTTCTCCTCTGTAGTATTTCTGATCCTTCTTTGATCTACCTTCAACTGTTCCACTGCCAGCAACGGTGAAACTACAAACTTCCTTCCGAAATTGTAACACTTATTCTTCTGCTCATCCATGTTTCCATTAGTGTTGTCCTGATACTGGCATTTGGCCGATACCAGCCTCAAGAATACGCCCAGTTTTACAAGTAGCGTCAAGTACTCAACTCGATACGCTGAACAGACACCACTGTTGTGTTTGATTTTGCCCCCAAGTGTGGCAAGGTGTAGATTTTTTTACTTTTATTATTTTTTATTTATTTTAAATATATGCAACAACTTTTGATTGGTTAATCCAACCCAGAGAGTTTAGACTTGCAAAAACGAAGACCTACCCTGTTCTGAAGAAAGTAAATGTGTTTTCAAACTTATCATGTGAAATATAACTACCAACTTATTAACTACTTGGTATCAGAAAATAAACTGATATCCAGACACCCTGATTTCCATTTCACTGAAATAAGCACTATGGTTACTAAAGTCAACAATGTTGGGACCAGCAGAAAAGATTTCATTTGATTATTCTTTAATGCTGACAAAATGAACAACCATCTTTTTGACCATGAACACAAAGAAATATTTTAACAAACGCAGATCTGGCATAATTAGTGGAGACGCACCGATTCTGTTTTTTTTCACTTCCGATATCAATACAGATATCGGAGTTAGCATTGAGTAATATTAATCCGATACAGAAAATCAGCTGAATTCATTTAAAATGTTTCTGATTTTAAACACAGTCATAAAGGCACTGAATTACAAACTTATAAGATAACTCTGACAGCTTGTAGTCAAGCTTGTTTGACCAAGCCTCACTTGCTTGGTCAAACATGGAAAAGCAGCTTTAAATTGTTCAGGCAGTGAAATTAGGAGTAGAACAGCCAATGGAAAATAAATAATAAAGAAACTGAAACAAAAAAAACAATAGGTTGACTATTTTAGTAGAAGATGTCAAAATAAACTGAAACAAGCCTTCTTTCAAATGGTTCAGAAAGAGCAATTAGGAATTAGAAATATAAAAATAAATAAGAACACAAAGCATAGAATTAGACTGAATATATCTGCCTTTCTGGATCAGGCATATTGTCACCGATAAACGAATGTTTGTCAGTATTGAGGCTGATCCAGATGTTATGGATTGGTGCATCTCCACTCACTAATTCTTAGATTACATAGAAACTAAAGAATATGCAGTAGATGAACACACTACCTCGTTGACACAGTCAAACACGTAGATGCTGTATTCATTCCAGCTGAGAATCCAGCCCTCTCTGAAGAAACAGCTGAGCAGGCCGAGCTGCCGGTCTGCTGGACGGTACGCTCCAACTGGACCGGGCCGTGGAAACAGCTCAAATTGAGGGACCTGCAACGCAACGGTGGACAGGAGAGGAGACAGGAACAGGAATCCTGTAATTACTTGTCACACTTCCAACCGCAAACTGCAGTGCATTTCAGACTGTTTGTGACAGACCAATACAAATTAGTCACAATGATGGTTTTAGACAATTTTACAGGCAAAAGTATGTGGTGTGAATTAATATTCAGCCTCTCTGAGTCAATACTCTGTTGAACCAACTTTCCCTGTAAGTGCATTAAAGGTAATTGCTTGGAGGAAGGGTCTGTATATACCTGTTTGTCAAAAAAGGACTTGAGTAGTTGAGTCTCCTCCACCTCTCCTTTAACGTTAGACCTCCACAGCCTGAGTCCGGGTCGGGCAGCGTACACCTGAAGGTCGCTCTGCTTACAAAGAGCCGGCAGAAAGCAAGCGCCAAACCTGCCGGTTCTGAGACAGCAGAGAAACACACCGTCAGCGCCGCTACCTGAACTGGTTGTTTAATGGGTGATAGGTAGGGGTGCACCGATAAATTGACCAGCCAAAAAAAATAAAATAAAAAAAAGAAACATCTTAGAATGTCCTTAATTTTGGGAGATTGGCGATTGGCTGAAACTGATGTTGTCTACCGGTGTAAAGAGCTGAAAATCTGCCACTGTCCTCTTTTGCCCTGCAGTGAGACGGACTGAGCGACAGAAACGCCCACCCTCACTGTTGCAAACTTAGCGACTTGTCAGACAAAAAAATAAAAGAATCAGTATCAGCTAAAATCAGAATTGGCAGCCGGTCAAACTTTAGAAATGTTGGTAGAGTGTCAGAAAGAGGAGGAGCTTCTTAAAGAGACAGAGGATCAATTTCAAGGTGTTAAGTTAAATTCTTTTAAGTTATGTTTGATATGTATAGCATTTTTTTTACAGCAACTGACAGTAACAGTTACTTGATTATGCTATAAAGAGGCATTATGTGACTGGAAAATACATAATGCTGCCCCTTTAAAGATCTGTAATCGGCCAGAAAACAGCAATCAGTGCACCTCCGGAGGGAGCTCCATGTTACTGGAAAGAACAAGTGAGAGTGGCGTACCTCTTTCGGGGTTTGGTGCCCAGCTGCAACACTTCCTGCTTCTGCGTACAGTAAAGCACGGATCTCTGCTGCGTCGAGACCAGCAGGACCTGGTGTCTGTATTCCATCTGAACCACACCTGACGGCTCCTCTAGCAGCAGCACCGGGTTACACACCCCCTGCACACACTCATAGTTAGACATCGTGTCTCACAGCAGGAGCAAACAGTCCTGCGTCACTCTGTGTCCTACCTGGTCCAGGTCCAGAGCGGAGAACACGACCCGACCTTTGTCGTCTCCAGAGAACAGCTTCATCCCGTTGGCGCTCCAGGTCAAGGAGGTGACGGAGCCTTTGTGGAGGCTGACGACATCAAAACGCCTGAGCTGCGACCAGAACAGACCAGTGAGCTGCGGTCGCATGACGACAGGCAGACTGCAGAGAGGACAGATGCGTGTGAGCCAACCTGCTTGTTGCGCCCAGGAAGCGGGGACACCAGCTGGAAGACCACAACCCGACCGGAAGCTGTTCCAGCAGCCACCAGGTCGTCAAAACAGCTGAGCAGTTTCACTGCGGTGATCGCGTCACATTTTCCCTGTCGGACGCAGACACACCATGAGAACTGCATCGCCTCGCAAGAATACTCAGAGTGGCTGAACCATTTCAGGTTTCATCGAGTTACAACAACCGACTTCAACGGCTTTTATTTGGGATTTGATGCGATAGATTAACACAAAGAGGAGCTCTTTCTTTCAAGAAATAGGAAAGTAATGCTTGGCATGAATATCCATTTGCAAAAAAAAAAAAATCTGTGGTGAGTCCCATTTATTTTCTCCGGGGTACTAAATAGGAGTTTTTTAAAATACATTTTATTTTAAAAAACTGCAAACAAATTGAAAACATATTTTCGAGCTACATAAAATCCCACTGAGATCATTTGAGATCAGTGGTTGTGAATACTCCTGCAGAGGAATGTGGGGGAGATTTGATCAGAAAAGTTTCCAAATGCAGTTTGTGACGTTTTGAGGATGAATGAGCGTGGACTGATGGATGGAAGACCACATAGAGGGCGCTCTCACCTCCATGCTGTACTTGTTCATATGTGCAACGCGACGGCAGTACAGGTACAGCATGCCGATGCTGCTGCCCACCGCCAGGAAGTCTGAGCTGCTGTCCAGAGCTGTCAGGTAGACCAGCACAGACCTGAAGCCCCGCTGCACCTACACACACACACACACACACACACACACACACACACACACACACACACACACACACACACACACAGAAGCTCTTGTTAGGGGCCAATACTAGGTTCATGCACCACAAGCCTCCGGAAGGATCCTCCACCCAGAGGCACCAGCAGCTTCAAATAACTGTTAGCTGCTTTATAAGGTCATTTTAACAGCTGCTGTCTTAATCCCATGAATTTGTCTAACAGAAACCTTTCTCATTATGCCTTTATCTGTACAAACCATCTTTGTTCTGAATCAGCCACAAACCTCTTCACAGTGCGATGATAACGCTTCAGTTTTAGTTAAATATCTAATGATTTCATATCTTGTCATACGGCTCTACACTATCTGGCTGATTTACTTCAGCAGAGATCCTTTCTCTTTCCCATATTGCTTGAAACCTGCGGCCTGCTTAATAATGTGGAACATCCATCTTCAGTAGATTTCCTTTAATTGAAATTAATTATAGTGATTCAAAGAGCCCTGACATAATACCATCTATAATTTTAATAGACAACAAGAAATTTTATCTTTATGACACTTAAATCCAATTTGCACAATAATTTATAACACGGTGTAAAGTGTTTTTGAATTTGATTTTAAACTTGAGTTGAGCTGTGAATAAATTTTAAGGCATCATGTAAAATCGTAGAGGAATCAAGCAGACGTTCATACTGATGCCTTGCTTTGGCATCTGTGAGTTTTGGGTCGGTACCTTGGCAGGGATAGCATTCAGCAGGTAGTACAGTGGACAGAACTCCCTCAGGAGGGAAGCTGAAGCTGGCTGCGTTGTCATGGTTCTCCCTGGGGATGACTCAGCAGATCCTGGTAATCATTTCAGACCTGATCACAAAAAGCTGATGGTTATTGATGCTGTCAGTCACCACACAGTTCTTACACATCAAAACATAAAGTCTGCTTAAGATGTTTTTCTTCAGTAATATTTATTACTGGCCCCTTCAGAAGGAGCTCTGAGACCAAGTTAACAGTTGAGATTTTACAAACCGTGAAATAAAAACCAAAAACCAAATTCTGACATGTCTCAATCATCCAGGAAGTCCTCATAGTGTTTCACAGATGGATTCAATTCATTTTCCCTTAAAGGGAAAATCAACTTTTTTGAGCTTTACATCATGTTATATATTAATTCCTCATAAAAAACGAACCTGGAGTATCGCCTTGAATCTTTTACACATGTTTGAGAAATCCTCAAGTCTTACATGGCAACCGTGCAGCTGTGCAAAATGGAACAGAGGCCCAATTTCAAGGCATTAAATTACAAAGTCAAATTTCTTTTAAGTGAAATCTGATATACATTTCTTTAGCTGAGGGTAACATTGTTATTTGATTGTGTTATAATATGGAACTATCTACCTGTAAAACACATAACAAAACTCTACAACACAATGCCCCATAATCATAAAATAAAAGAACCTGACATGTAAATCACAGCCTTTATTTAACAATTGATCCAACTTTGGCAGCAATTACAGCCTCAAGTCTTGTTGCATGCGATGCCTGGCCATCTGTGGGGAGTTTCATGCAGGCCTTTCTGCAGAATCTGTCAGCTCTCTCAGTTTGGGAAACGTTGGTGACCAGTCGTCTCCTGATCTCTCCAGAGATGTTGGGTCTCTGCCTGGAGGGTCTTTCAGAGAGACACTGAGGCAGGTCAGATCTGTTTGTTGGGTGTGTCCCATGCAATACTTCTTACTGATCCACTAAATTAGTTTACTCCTTGGTTCAAATTGTAAGATAAAATCTGAAGGCCCTGGAATTAACCAATGAAACTAAAGCTATTTTGAGGTTTTCCCTGAAGGAAACCAACCCTCTGTGTTCTTCAGGGGTTTTGCCGCAGGAAGTGTGGCTGGTCCAGTACTTAATGTGTTTGTCTGCATCATCTCTCTCCACACCTCTTAACTCCCAGCACACCAAGGCAGATCTAGCTCTCCTCCAGGCTTCTGTCATTATAGGCAGCCATCGCTCTCTATTGCCTTCTCTCCATCTCCACCACCTCATCCCTACTGCATCCAGCTCATTGCCTCAATCTTTATTCATGTGTCAAATCTCTTTTATCAGTACTAAATTCTCACTATACGGCAATACACATCTATGCACATGTTACATTTCATATTTGTATTTAATTATTATTATTATTTCAGAAATCAACTTTTCCCTTGAGGTTCGAGGGTTGAGGGGTTGTTTGTTTGCCAAAAAAATCTAAATCATGATTAATTTGTAAAAGCGATAAAAAGAGTAAAACATATTTTCACTTGCATTGTATCAATACTGTTAGAGAATTGAGCAAAAATAAAATTGGAACCAGATTATCGTGTCATCATTTTGACTCCTGTGACAAACCGAAACTTTTTGAATATGTATACCTGTACTGGTCAATGTCATGTTTTACATTGCAGAGAGAAAACTAAAAATTCTACAGTACTGAAAAAAAAAAAAAAAGTACTAAAAATTAGGCAATCAGGCTTAAAGTGCAGCTATTTTCCTGAAGTCTGTTTTGGAAGACAGTTAAATTAATTTCATATGAATGGACAGTGGAAATTCATGTGAAATTTGGATCTCTGTTCTCAGCGTTAGATCCCATTCCTGTAATGGTTCCTTGGAGTTGAAATGTCATGAAAAATCAAAGAGAAGAATCTCTGACTCTATAGTTGTTGGGAAAGTGGAGGTTTCCCCAACAAAACAATTCAACATGGCTGCCGCATAAAAGGAAACCATAACAGCAGTAAGAATATTTGCACTCCGGCAGTTTGTATGTTTAAATCTCATTACATCAGTCACTCCTGAAATGGTATGAGCCCAGGAATAAACAGCTCCCGGCTCGTTGTGGTGAATAAATCCCAAAAGCTTTCCAGACGTTCAGCTGAACCAAAGACATCCGGCTCCAGGTACACCGAGACCCGAGTTCCGTTTTCCGAGGTAAACGGAATGCAGCATAACACGGGGGGCGTTAACGACCAGTTCTGATGAAAATAAACCCCAGAAATGTGCATGCTTAATTAAATATGAACAACAATCACTCCGGCACATCCCGAACCGCACAGTCCTATTTGCTGTGAGATAACAGCACGACAGTGAGCCGAATATTAGAATATTCCAGAGCAGATATTGAAGTGTTTACATGTGTGATGGGGTGAACTGTGGGACTGTCCTTGCGGCGCCCTGGCAGGGTAATATGAGCTCTAAGCGCTGCAGGACAATACGACCATTCACAATGAATACGAAAAAGAAAGTGACGCAATAATAAATACATAAAACAAACAAACAAACAAACATGGTGCTGTTCATAAAGCTGCTAACGACGGCTAGCTAGCATCATTTGAAGCAGCAACTCAAGTAAACAGGGCAGAATAAATGACAGCGGGAGGAGAAAGAGCCCGATACCTACTGGGTTTCAGCCTGGCGAAGGACGGACCCAGATGTTGATCCTTGTAATCCTGCTTCGACTTTATTTCAAAGTGCGGACAGGTGCCATCGCCCAGCATTTACAGGAGCTATCTGAACAAGACCGTCAAACTACGCCTCCTACAGGCCACACGCCCAAACGTCCACCTCTCCGCTCCGCTTTGTTTTTGTAGATTTCATCTTTTAAATTGTCAAACAGCTTTTCTAAGAAACGGGTCTGCTCTTTCTTATATATTTTTATTTATTCGTTTATTTTTTATTGCTATTTTCCCATCATTGTCATAGAATTTAGAAAATGAATGACGTCGTTCGGAAAGGATAATCGGAAAACCAGAAAACTGGATTCCATTTAAACTCTTTACCCATAGTTCCGCACTAAACCTGTCTATCGCTCCTCACCACTGTCCCCTGCAACCAACCTCTCAAACATCTCTGCCATATTTATCTACATTCTATCTTCTTGGTAGTGTCATGGTTTGGTGATGATTTTCTGCAGTCACACCTGGTTAGCTCACCACTAGAGAAGCAAACATGTTAGAGGGAAGCTAAGGAAAATATGAGGCCTTCTACAAAGCGAACTAAAAGCTGAGGCAGGACTGGACCCTGCAAAGTAACACTGGAGATGATTTAAATGGAAAACTCACACTGTTCGACAGTTCAAACATGTTTTTAATCAGATTTAGAACAAATTAAATAAATGGACAGCCACTATCAGATTGAGATGTTCTTGTTTTTACTGTTTAATTAATGTGGCTTTGCTTCTGTATCATTTAGTTATTCTTATTTTAATATTTAGAAAGTGGAAAGATGACTTATATTACTAGTGTGAAAATCTCAGGGTCATGTCAGGCTCAGACACTTCAGGAGCAATATCTGAATTTCAACTATATAATAAAATAATAATAATGATAATAATAATAATAATAGTAATAATTGTTGTTGTTAATATTATTTGTATTTCTTATTCAAATAATCTTCACAATCATAATGATATGATTCATATAGCACAAATAGTTATTTTTTCATGCCATAATTGAGAGAAAAGCTTGTGAATCCGGTCCGCTGGTAGTAGTTCCGGTCCGGGTTATATGCGCTACCGCTGCCGCGGAGGGTTAAGCTAGGCTAGTTCAAAACTCCTCCCGCTAACACTTGCCTTCCAGCGATTTCCCCGCTGCCCTAAATGTCGCCATTCATTCCCGCGGAGAGTTTTACCTACCAGCGCACGCTGGTTTTATAAATAACTTTTTTATTTAGCGATATCTTCTGGAGATACGGTAACAGCACCAAGGCCCCTAGTCAAAGCTAACTGTTAACCCCAAAGCTAAAATGGCGGACAACGAGGGTGACAGCGGAGCTATTGGAACAATAACAGTGGCTGAGCCGCCGGGGACAGAGTCTGAGCCCGTCGTTCAGCCAGACCCGCAGCCCGTGGAGCCTTTATCAGTCCAGCCTTCCGTCCAGATCTTACAGCCCGAAGAGAAAGGATCGACTTTCCTCGTCGCCCAGTGCGATCAGCCTGCAGAGAGTGCAGAGCCCGGGTCCTGTGCGGATGGCAGTCAGCCCCCGAGTGGAGTAGAAACCTGCCAGGTGGAGCAGCGCATGGTGGTGGACGCCGAGTTTGCCGACCTGGCCAACACCACCATCATTTACGTGCAGCCTGACGGCAGCCTGGTGGAGGGCTCCGGGCTGACGGTGGAGGAGCAGCAAGCGGTGCTGCAGCAGCTCACCAAGCAGCAGATCGTGCAGGTCTCCGACACCGAGGCCGTCCAGCTGCTCCAGCACAGCCAGCTGATCAAACCGGCCCCGGTCCAAAAGACGGCTCTGGATCCGAGTCAGCTGCAGCAGGTCATTAATCAGGTCACCAAGTCCCAGAACCAGGTCCAGGTGTCTCAGGAGAACCTGCAGCATGTGAAGGGTCAGCAGAAGCAGGTCCAGCTTTCCCCACAGAACCTAAAGATCAGCCCTCAGAATAATGCTTCCACTCAGCTGAAATGTGTGGCTCAACAGGTCGCTTTGCAGTCCAACACTTTAATCCAGGTGAGTAAGATATGAAGGATTGATTCATTCTGCAGCCGACCAGGAATCTGAACCAGGAATCACATAGAAGTCAGTAGAGATGCACTGATCTGGATTTCATGGCTCGTACCGATTTCTGTTCAGTCTTAAGCTCATTCTGATTCTTTACAATGTAGAATTGTTTTTTTCAAGGACAATGACAGAAAAGAAAAATATCTATACTGCAGGTTGTTTGATAGATGAAATAGTTTTCTACCAACACAATAGAGACATCACAAGATTATGCGTCAAAGTGTTTTGTTTTTTTAAATTAAACTCAAAAAGTGCGTCTTGCATGCCTTTAGTTGGTATGCACCGGCCTTGTTCTACCAAATCACTGTCATTGTTTCCCATAGGAAACATTTTACTTCTCATCTGAAACCAAAATAAATGCAAATGAAATAGATTGTAGTTTTCTTATTTTACTATAAACAGAAAGCATACAGTGTGTCTCCAAGAGAAACTGGCTTTTTTTGGACCGATTTCTCCTTTCTGTTATTTTATTAGTAATATATCAGATAAAAGAGAAACAAATGCTGCAGATTGTTTTGGTTTCAAAGCTGATCAACCAAAGACAATAACGGAATAAGAGGATCTTCCCCTAATTGTTTTGTTCCTAACTCATGATGAGTTTTTCGTTTTGATCACGCCTCACATCACTCGATTCTGATATCTTGAAATGTGATTTGAAATATTTCAAAAAATAATTTTGAAATCCTGCACATTTTGCAGCGTTTTCTATTGTTGGTAGTTGTGAAGCTTTCTGGTCCTGAATGCTGGACTGGCTCAGGATTGTTTAATCTCACAGTTCATTAGTCTTCTTTTCCATTCACCTGCCTGAGCAACAGCAGTAAAGTTAAGAAACTACAATTAAGTTGTTTCAGTGCAGGAAGAGCAACTTTTCCATCCAATGTTGCTGTTGTCTGTGGTCTGTTTACTGTTATTGTTGCTGCAGTTGTTCAGTTGGGTTTCTATCCTCACACCTCTGCCCCGTTATCTGGAGAGTTTTACAATTTCTGAAATAGAATTTGAATTAGCAACTTGTTTTGTTTTTTTTGTCTTTCCAGGCAGAACCGACGAGAATCCAGATCCAAGTTCCTCCCAAACAGGACCTGAATTCTTGTGTGAGTCTGCAGCAGAAGACCGTGACCATCAGCCACCCGCAGGTGAAGCTGTCTGCCGGCGGCGGCCTGGGCAATGCACAGATCATCCACCTGCAGCCTGTGGTGGGTCAGCAGGGTCAGCAGATCCTGCTGCAGCAGAACCCAGGAGAACCCCAGATCCAGCTGGTGCTGCAGAATGCCACTCCTGTGGTGGGCTCTCTGCTCCCCTTGGTCCACAAGGTGACTGGTCCGGCAACCATAGCAACTGCTTCCTCCAGTCTGGGACAGAAACCTGCCCCGCCTACCATCAGAGTGGCAGCTGCCACCCCGGTTAAAGACGCGCCCCCTCCCAGCAGCAAGCCCCCTGCTGTTCCTGTCACTAAAACCATCAGCATTCCTCTGATTAAGACGCAGCACAACGGGACGGAACCAAGCACTGCCACTGCTGCTGGGAAAGTCCCAGTTAAAGTGACCCCGGTCATCCCCGCGACTCCACGGCAACCCGCCTCCCTCGCTGTCAACCCCAGGCTTCCCACGTCAACTTCATCCTCTGTCGTCAAGGAAAGAGTCCGAGAAAAAGAGGAGAAGAAGAAAGCAAAGAAAAGAGAGAGGAAAGCCCTGAAGGTCCAAACCCGATCGGGTCGGGTGTCAAGGCCGCCCAAGTATAAAGCTAAAGACTACAAGTTCATCAAGACGGAGGATCTGGCGGAGAGCCACCAGTCCGACTCGGACGACTACTCCGACATGAGCGTGGAGGAGGAGGAGAACGCCAAGCGGGACGGGCCGGGCTCCAGCAGCCCCTCGTCTCTCAGCTACAGCCTCAAGTCGCGCTGCCACCGCTGCCAGACCTGCGATAAGGCCTACATCGGCCCCGGAGGCCTGAACCGGCACTACAAGCTGAACCCCACCCATGGAGACCCCGACCTCATCACGGTCAGAGCCAGCAGCGCACCAGAACCCGCCCAGAGCAGAGCGGACCTGAAGGTAGAGGAGGCTGTCACTGAGGAAGAGGAGGAGGAGGAAGAGGAAGAAGAGCAAGAGGAGGAAGAGGAGGAGAAACCTGCTGCCATGACAACAAACAGTGTGAGACACCATTTTACCTGTCAGAGCTGAGATCTACGTGTACCGATATATCTGTGCCGATGTTCTTAATGTTGGGAGATCATTGATCAGCCGATTTTTCAATGTTAAGCCGATCTTCTCTCCCATGAGAGAGGCTTAACTGACAGACACTGCCGTCGGCGCATCCCTAAAAGTAACCCTACCTTATTGCATTTTAAACAATAACATGTCAAATTTTTTTTATAAATTTAAAATAGGAATTGGATTATTTATCTCTTTAGGATTTTGAATGTGTTTCTAACATCACATAAAATAAGCTTGAGTAGTGAAATGAAGACGCTGCAGAATGTATCGGTTTTGCTGTGCTCTGCCTCTAAAGCCTCACTCTGCTTGTCTTCAGGGAGACAACGGCCTGGCAGCTGAAGGAATCACTGGCCTCCATTGCCGGGGTCCTGGTCGCCCCAGAGGGCGAGGGAGAGGAAGAGGGCGAGGGAGGGGCAGAGGAAGAGGAAGAGGCAGGGGGCGAGGCCGATCGCTTGGACCTCCTCCTAAGGTCAGTTTGCTTTAAGCCAAGGTTCATCCTACCTCAGTTTTCTCTTTATACCGTTTGTTTGGAATGTCTTCCTGTTCCAGTTTTAAATGATGATTATAATTTAAAGGCTATTGATCTTCCAGAATGTTTTCTCACATCATTAAAATCTCAGATACTAATATCTGAGGTTTAGTATCGCCCGATACCGATCCGATACAGAACAACAGCTGAATTCACTTCGAAAGTTTATTTTCTAAACACAGATATAAATGTACTGAATTACAAATGAATTAGCTAACTCTGCACCAGTACAGCTCACTGAAATACATATGAACACAACTTTTATTTGTGCTGTTAGGAGTAGAACAGTCAATGTAAAAAAAAATAATGAAACTGAAACTGACTAGAACAACAAGTTGACTATTTTGGTCAAATGTGTAAAAACAAAATAGCTGTAACGCTCCTTTCAAATGGTTCAGAAAGAGCAGTTAGAAATTCTAAATATGTTATAAAATAAATTATAAAGCATGATGTCATTCTGAGCACAAAGCAAAGAACTAGACTGAATAGATCTGCCTTTATAGATTGGACACTTTTTCACCTGTAGCCCATCTAGAATGTTTTCCAATATCAGCACCAATATCAGATCTGTGCATCTTCTTAGAACCTGGTAGCTCTTCGCTAACCCGATTGGTTGATTCTCTCAGGTGAGCATTGGTCTCGTGGGCAGACCTGGTCGTCGCGGGCGACCCCCTAAGCTCGGGGTCATTCCGATGATGGCGCGGCAGCAGGCAGAGAGGAGACGGCAGCGGCTGCAGGAGGTCAGAGGACGGAGCGCTGCTCCTCTCCAGGACGGGACTGACCCGTCTCCAAAAGAACCCGCTGTTTAACTCGTGTTTCTGTGTCCGCTCTGTGTTGCTTCCAGCTGGTGGAGCAGTGTGAAGATGAAGAACTGATGGATGCTGTTCTTCCTCGTTTGACCAAAATGTTAAGTCTGTGGGAGTTGCTGCTGGCGAAGGTAAAAAAACACATTTCCATTAGAAATAATGGCCTGTTTGTTTTTGTTTGCATGTTGTTAGTATTAGTTCCATCACCATCCTGACTGCTGCTTAGTGGTCATTTTAACCGTGTCTATTTTTATGTTTATTTTAGCTTTTAATTAACTTTACTGAGACATTGTTTTTGTCTGGAAAACTGCACCCAAAGTTCATTGTAAAATTGTTCACTGATACAATTCTGACATATGAACATTCATCAGTAAGCCTCTCAGACATTAAAGTTATATAAAGGGACAAGACACACCAAAGAAAAGAATTATCATTGTTTTCTTCATGGGTTCTCATATTTCAGCGGTTCTTGTCTGTCCTAAATCACACATTGATGTCAATATTCTTTGCTTAATCAGTAAAACAATGTTCATTTTTGGATTTTTCTCTGGGTTCACTTTTTTCCAGACATATATTAAATACATTTATCTTTTGCTATTTTTTATGACTGCATGCTTTGCAACATACATTGAAAAGGAACATTTATTTAATGAGAAGAAACCTCAAAGAAAACCAAACTCAGAAGGAGCTGCTGGTGAAATGGAAGGACTGTAATACATTTCCTACATATTTCTGTTATCTCACAAACTGAGCAAGGATCACTGCTCCTCTTTGTGACTTGTAGTTGACTGCATTAATATTTGGAGAGAGCAGAAGGTAGGCAGGCCAGGCCACCTCTAAGGTTCTTTAAAAATGATTTCTAACGTTCGCCCTCCATCTCTTTCAGCTGGACTGCAAGGGGTCGGCTTGTAGCTGCTTTCCAGACATTTACCACGAGTTTGAATCTCTGCATGCTCAAGTCAGGCAGACCGCACAGGACTACATCGTGAGTCCGCAGGGTGGAGCCATGCCTGTGGAGGTCAGGAACATTGAGGTGAGACCATATGATGCCTCTCCATGCACCAGAAGCCTGGAACCATTGAGCAGCAGGTGATGCGACAGGTTCTCTGTCCCGTCCTGGATTCCTGTTTCAGGTGGCTCGGTCTCTAGGGATCCTGGACGAGGTGAACAAGATGAAGGTGCTTCCTGGAGCGTCGCCTGTCTCTAGTGGGAACAATAAGAACGTCCGGTACATGGGGGTAAGCATGTAGCCACAAAGGATCTGAGTAAAACTGTGTGTGTGTGTGTGTGTGTGTGTGTGTGTGTGTGTGTGTGTGTGTGTGTGTGTGTGTGTGTGTGTGTGTGTGTGTGTGTGTGTGTGCGCTGAAGAAAATATAGGTCAAACTTTTAGGGTTTTTCTTACAGAACTTACTGGTGTTAACAATGAGAAAAGGCTGCTTTGAAATACTTCACCTAACTCTGCTCAGTGTAAGGAAAATAACAGTAGTTTTAGTTTAAATTAATCTTTTTTTTTTTTTTTTTTCAGAACTCCAAGATGTTGCCACCATCTAAAAGATTTAAGATGGAAAACAGCATTGCAGATCATCAAAACGGCACAGAAGCGCCAAAAACAGGTAGTTAGGCTGGTGGGGTGTAAGTAAAACCTGGAGGCCCGCCAGGCTTATGATACATTGAGCGAAACCCTGAATAGCATATTAGGGTTGAATGTTAGTGAGAGTGCACAACTTTACCATGTGTTACCATTTGTTATGCTGAGTTTTTTTGTTGTTTTAGAACTAGCATGATGTTAGCATGTTTAGTTCCCTGTTTTGATACAACTTGTTGATACCTCAGCTTCTACAAATCCTGTAAAAAAGTTCCTCAGCAGCTTTTCAGCCGCTCTCTCCCACAGGAAGCGCTGTATCTGGATTTGATAAACTGCCATAAGACATAGATTATTTAACATTTAAGTGTTGTAGATGTTTGGGTCAGTATGTGGGGTCATGTGACTGTCATGTCTGTCACTTTGTTTCCCAGCTTCTGCTCCAGTGGCCTCGGCCACCCAGGCAGCCTCTCTTGTCAAGTCGTGCTCCGTGTCTGTGTCTCCCCTGGAGATTTCAGGTGGAGCCAAAGTGCTGAGCGCTTCTGCTGAACCTACCTCCAGGTGAACTGGGCCCACCTCGCTGGATGTGTGGGCTTTCCACTGTGTTTTAGTTAACACAAGATTTGTTTCATGTTTGAAATATTTTCATTTTTCACTTTTTAAATTGCTTTTAGAACAATTTGTAGAACATTTGTGACAATTTGTGGAACAATTTTTAAAACAAAATGACAACAACAGAAATTTTACAACAGCAACAATGAAATGTCAGTAATGGACATTGTCAACATCCATTATGTGTGTGTGTGAAAAACAAGATCCCAAGATACTTGAACTCCTCCACTTGGACATGAAGATTTCCTTAAAGGGGCAGTATTATGTAAAATCAACTTTTTGAGATTTTCATCATGTTATAATATTCCTTCATCAAAAACATACCTGAAGTGTTAATTTGATTCTTTCATTTTAGTTTTAGCATAATTACTGCTATGACTATTTTTTTTTTTCACCAAATGGCCTTTTCTGTAAGTCCGTACATTCCATTTAATGATTTATTGATTACTAAATTATTTGACGATTACTTCAATAATCAATTCATCAGAATGAATCAAATTAATTGTTTCAGCCCTAACTATACGTTGACATTATAAAAAAGTTCTTGGGTTCTGAAAGTTTTGCAGGGTGATCCATCTGGTTTACAGCGACTAGCCCTGACACAATAACACTTTTCTGGATGATAAATTGTCCCAGAAGTTTTAGTGATAAATGATAATGTTGTTGTTTTGAGACCATTTCTAGTAACATAATCTAACGGCATAATAATGCAAGGACATTCTGAGAGATCAAAAAGCTTTTCAACCCTAATGAGCATTCAACACTGGAACTGGATGACATTTTAAATATTCAAAATAAACAAAACAGCAGAAACAACAAATTAAAAACAATTATTTATGAAATCTCTGTAATTAAAATGTCCTTCAATATAAGGGTTAGTTGATACCAAAGCACCAGACTGAAGACTTTTATCATCCAATTTTTGGCAGAAAGAGAAAAGAGACATATGAGAAATAAGGAAAAGGGAAATCATTGAGCTGATGTGGATCAATGAATCGCATTATCATGAATCAATGAATCATGTGATTCATTGATTCACTGATGATTGCATCACATGTAACACTGATTCTCAGCTCCAGAACAGAGAGGAGTTCCTCACAGCTGACAGAGAACAGAGTAGTCAGATGGTGGTGCTTTTGTATGTTTCTTAGCTATAAAATAAACCTTGTTGCCATGGTAGCGCAGCAGAGTAATAACATCAGTTGGTGTTTGTCAGCTGACCCTAATTTGTGGAGCTGATAGTCTGAATGTGTTTGTCGTGACCTGCAGCTCCTCCACCATCGCCTCTCCTGACCCAACTCCCAGCCTGGCTGCACCTCCTGCTGGCCCTGTGCGGGAGCAGAAGGAGGCGCCGTCAGCCGCGGTCCAGGACACAAACATGGCCAACGGCACGGTCCAGGATGTAAACAGGGCAGAAGCCACGGTTCAGGACGCGAACATGGCCGACGCCACGGTCCAGGACGTAAACATGGCCGACGCCACGGTCCAGGATGTAACCAGAGCCGAAGCCACGGTCCAGATGACCCAAACAGACTCTGCTCTCAGTTCTTGTCCCACCTGCACCACAGACAAAAAGAGGGCGGAGACTAGCCCCATCCCTGGCCCCGCCCCCAGCTCTGCCCTGCCGGCAGCCTCCGCTCAGCCCTGTGACTCCTCCTCTCAGCCCAAAGAGCTGCAGGCGGGCCAGGAGATCTACATCCAGACAGAGGGGCTGACGGTGCAGCTGGGGGGGGCCGAATCGTCAACGGGCCGGACGGAACCACCATGCACATCCAGACCCCAGAGGGGGTTCCCCTGGAGGCGGTGCAGGCCCTGCTGGGGATCGAGGCTTCAGACGGGGACAGACCGGCCCAACAGACCCAGGACTGAACGGAACCTCCTCAGAACAGACTGTCAGGGAGTGATGGACAGCTGGAAACTGCAGTGCCTCCCTTCAAACCCAGCTGATAGGAGCCGACCGGCGCTTCTCCTCTATGAATGTCAGAGTTTCAGAACAACACAGGGGGACGTCGGCGCAAACCCCCAACTCCTGTAGGAACATGTCAAGGTCTTCATCTCGCTGTGTTCAAAGAGCCAAGGTGAAGCTGCTGATCTTCAGCTCATATATAAATATGCATATATATATGTTTTATATATATACATATATGTATGTTAGCGCATTTCATTTCTTCTTCTCTTCTGTTGTTGGTCTTTGGTGCAGCTACTGCACACCTCACACTTTATGTTCAGAAAAGATGAAAAAGGTTCGTTTGCTTGGTTTTGTCCTCTGACTCTGTTGCTCGCTGTCTGCAGTTCAGCTTGTGTTGCTTTTATTTTTGTTTCTGAAATAAATTATTTTTCAGAAAAAAGAAACGGCATAAACGTGAATGGGCCAGATTTTTACAGACTTCACCGGCCGCAGTATACCTCCATACAGGCTCAGTTTTTACGCTAAGAGGATTACTCTCTAAACTAGTAAACTTACAGTATTTACATAAGATGTCCAGAAAGACATCGGACTTCCTCAGAGTCCAATTTCCCCACAAAACCAGGAACTGTTTGGTTTTCTCATCCACATGTCTTTTTTTTTTTTTTAACTACATGGCAAATCTATCTCAAGTGTTTGCCAGAAGGTCTGATGTTTGTTTTGGAATGTGCCGTTAGATCTTAAATTATTCACACCCCTAGCAGATTTCGATTTAAAACTACTCTCGCTCAACAAACATGCTGGTTTGAGGGAAGGAGGCGGGGCAGCTCTTCAACCAGGACAGAGCAAAGGGATGACGGGAGCATTTATTTTGAGATGTTGAAACAAAACTGATTTGTTTTTATTCACATATTAGAATGCCATGCTAAAGTTGAAAACTCTTTTAGTTCCGTTATTCTGATGGTTTCTCCTGCCTGTCCGGTTTGGGCTGCTCGAAAACGTTGAGGTTCAGCAGAAACGTTTCGGTCAAATTAAAAGCCTCCTTTCAAATCCAGGTCGACCTTTGGGATGGAGAATTGTGGCTTTAGCTGTACATATTCTTTTGTAAATAGCAGCAAGCAACACAAAGTTGTTGGGAGTCAGATTTAAAGTGTTGCACCAAACATCACCGTGGCAACCCCCACTCAGAAGATGTATGTTGAACAATCAGCAGCTTCTCCTTCCTCGCTGTTTACATGAACTCTGGAAAAACTAAAGAAGTCAGCCCAGGACAAGACTGCAAAAACACAAAGAAAATGCAAGGAAGTTTTTTTTATTTTTTATTTTGGTCTAGTTTCTAGTGCAAATATCTTAGTAGAGCTGAGGTAAGTCTACGTTCACTGAAACGTAACTTCTCAGGTGGATATAAGAGCTTGTTTTAAGCCCCTAATTTCTTAATATTGATAAAAGAAAACCCTGGTTCTCATGACAGATTATTTCACTTATAAAAATATATTTTTTCAGATGTTAAAAGTGGAATAATCTGCCGGTGGAACGATCACATTTTAAGAATGGATATGAAGAAAATAGTAGCTCAAAGCAACGCCTATATCTTGTTGAAAAGTTTGTGAGTTTTGTCTCATTTCAAGATATTTGCACTAGAAACTCGACCAAAAATTACTTGGCAACACTGTGTTTTTTGCAGTGGAAGGAGGGGCAGTGAAGGGAGGGAAACTTGTCATCCCAAGAAAGGAAATTTGTGTTTGGTCAACTATTTCATTGTACCAGTGGTTATTGGCAATAAACCTTATTCCCTTGAAAGCCTGTTTATTTCCTCTTCAACATCCCCACACTGGGAAGGGAAATGCATTAATGGGCTTCACCCTAAAAAAAACACTGCAAGATTCTCTCTGCCAAACGCCTCCCTCTGCCCCACACCATCACACTGCCTCCACCGAAACATGCCACGACCTCCGTCACGCATCGTAACCTCCACAATCAGCCCACAAATGTGTTTTCCAGGCGGACGTGGGGAGGTTCAAGCAGAATTAAACTTGCTTTTATTGGTGTGCAATTTTGTGCTGAGAAAATTTGTTGCAAGGAGAAAACAAATGGAATGAAAACAAAGTTTTCTTGCTTGTTCTTTTGCCAACTGGAGTAAACAGGAGCGCCCTGAGGGTGTCGGTGCTGATTTATTGTTGACTCCCTGCTCTCTGTGCAGATCTGCACTGCAAAAGCACTAAAGTAATTTAGTAATTTTGGTCTCTGATTTAGAGCAAATATCAGAATAACTGAAATAAGATAAAACTAACAACGTTTCAGCAAGCTATAGCAGCTTGTTTTAAGTGAATAATTCCTTCAATTCATAAAACAAATGCATATTTTTTTAAAACTACTTGCTCCATTGGTTGATTATTTCACTTCTAATAAGACATTTCTCTCATATTATAAGTGCAATAATCTGCCAGTGGAACTACCACTTTTTCCATCAACATGAATGAATTACTGTCTCAAAACAAGCTTCTATATCATGATGGAAAGTTGTTTTTAAGTTAGTTTTGTCTTATTTCGATTGAACTAAGATATTTGCACTAGAAACTGGACCAAAGGAACTTGGTATGATTGAATGTTTGTGCAGTGTAAAGTGTCCAGATCAGTAATCTCCTGGGATTATTTCACCATTGAAGATCTGCTTGTTTGATATGTGTTGCTACGACGACATCAGCTGGTTTTTAAAGACATTTGAATATTTGTACGGTTCTTTCCTCTCGATGTTTGCACATTTGGACTTCATTCTAAACTAGAAGGTGATTTGTTGAATGTCTATATGTAGATAAAGACAATGAACAAAGTTTAAGAGTTGCACTATTTTATTACCTTTTTTTTGTTGTTTTTTTTTTTATAAAGCATCGTCCAACATGTCTTAGGAAGTGAGGTGAGCAGGGAGGGCCATGTGGATGATGAGCAGCAGGAAGTATTCAGTACATGTTACCTTCTTACAATAAAACAAACAATGTGTCAAACTTCCCTTCAGTTTGGTGATTCAGTTGGAAGATAAAATGCCAGCTGACTTCATTCAGATGTTTCTCATCTCTCCTCTATAAGGAAGGAAAGGTGAGAGTTTTCCAAGAGAAGCTCAAGAGTTTCTGTCTTTCACCTAAGAGTGCATGTAAGGATCCTGTCCTGTCCTCCCCTGTCTTCAGTCCCTCACCAAGATGTGAAAGTTCACCAAGGACAATATGTGAGGATCCTATTGTTTCTTCCCCTGTCGTTTGGCCGTCACCATCAACATACTGCAAAATCCCAAGTTCGTCATTCCCCTTGCATACCTATGAACTGTTGATCCATGAATCAATCATGTGCTGGATGGATTCCAAAACCCTCAAACCACGTTAAAATGAGCAAGACGTTTAAACTCAGGTGATGACGGTTTTTAAAGTAGGAAATGCTGCTGGGTGTCAAACCTAAAATCGACTGAGAGGAGACAGCGCTTTTCATCTCTCTGAGGATGGAGACAACCTCAGAGAGATGTTGTCTCCATCCTCAGAGAACTTTCTCACTTCTCAAGAAGTGAGAAAGTTCAATCTTTCAGGACTAATATGATGTCATGGTGGACAAATTAAAATGTACAGGAATTAAAACAACTCAGCGGAGTCCAAATTAAAATCTTTAAGGATAAAAGAAAGACAGAGATAAATATTTAGTTAAGGTTTGGTCCAGTGTCTTGGACCAACATAGATACAGTCTGAGGACCAGCAGGAGCTGCAGAACCTTTCAGGTGAGACAGAAGTAAGTATCAGTCCCAGACAGAGCAGACATGCTTCTTCCAAGACCCTCTCTGTGCTTCTGTCTGTTTTCCTCTCTGCTCTCCTGTGTTTCAGGGTGCAGTAGTGCTGCTTCCCCACACGGTTCTCTCTAATGTAGTAAATTGTCCTCCAGGTTCCTGCTTGTAAGGTTTTGTATTCCACAACACATAATACTGCTGAAGTCCTGCTGACACTGGGAACCATCAGCCATCAGCTTTACTACATAAACATAGAAAGAAATTCACTATTAGTATGAAGTGTTCTTCATATAGAGTTCAAATTTACATTAAGTAAGGAGAGTTTTCCTGATAATATTTTGTATTAGAGACGTAATTAAAGCATAAAGCCAATAATCACAGAGATAAGAGAACAACAAGGGACACTTCTCTTGATTGTAAATGTATAAAATGTATTAATCAGTAAGATAAAGAACAGAAGTGTTGTGTAAAAAGAGGAAGTTGTGGACAGAGAGAACAAATGGCTGCAGGGAGAATCTTTCACAACAATTTCAAACTTAACAAAGAGGAATCTTCCAGTAAAAAGCAGAAGCACTTGCTGATATTCGGGTCTGTGCCTCAGGGACAAACCCGAGGCACAGCATTTGTTATCTTGGGGACAGGAGACGGTGAAGACCATCAGGGTTTGGAGAGAACTGCAGCCCTGATGAGACCCAAAGCTGAGGGTTCAGAATCTGGATTTACTCTCCAGACTGCTGCTTTACGCTGAGTTTTTCTTTTCGTCGGAGCAAAGAACTCTCACAGGTTTTGTCGACAGCAAGTTGAAGAATTTTTTAGTTCGATTTTTTTGGGCTACAGCTGTCCAATGGGGAAAATCAGATTTTTGCCAAGTCATTTACACAAAGACTAAATGGATGAACCCAGGAAAGGGCTTTCCATGTGGTATGGGCCTCACTCTCTTTTCCTCTTTCTCTCTCTCTCTCTCTTTCTCTCTCTCTCTCTTTCTTTCTCTCTCTCTCTTTCTCTCTCTCTGTCTCTAAAAAGTTCACTCAGCCACAGTTTCATCAGAACAAATGCTTCCGCTATGTGATTTAGTTTCCTACTATTTTGCTGAAATTGTAAGCTAAGTAAAATAAATCAACAATTTCTTCATTCAACTTCAATCATTTAAATGTTTTCAGTGAGCAGCATGCCAATGATAAAAATTCATGGAGACATTTTTTTAAATTTGAATGTGATTTTATTGATTGGATCAGATTACTGGGAGGTTATGAGCTTCAAAGCAGAAGAACAATGTTAGTAAAGAAGTAAAATAAAATATCATTTATTTACATCGGCGACATAAATAAATGCTCATATCACTGATTTAAAAAAAAAAAAAAGAATCTTGTATTTTTGCTTTCCATTTAAACTTTATTAGAGCAAAGTAAATTATTTATGAAATAAAGTCTCACCATCATGAATCCTTCATATTTTCCAGATAAAAGATGGCACAGCAGGAAGTGGATTTTGGTAAGTGATCAGAGATGAACAAACTGACCAATCGCAGCCTGTGTTGCTGCCATGTGATGAACCTCAGCCTCAGTGTGTATTTATTGTTTTCATGCTTCCTGTTGAGTGAAGCTCTGGTGGAAACATTGTGAGTTTCTGTGAAACCTGAAGGTAAAAACTGAACTCAGATGGAAACAGAACAAAAATGAATCGATGTTCAGAGCAGGCCAGATGCTCTGATACTTCAGGAATATTTACTCCATCCACTAATTCATTGATCCAGTATTCACATCATTTATTACTAATATTTATTATCTATGCTGAAGCTTAGAGACAGAGGCGAAAACCTTATGATGATGGTAAAGAAAGGGGAAAAAAAGTGAATCAGTTAATTCTTTCATCATAATAGTCACCAATAATTTGAGTTTTTTGTTTTTCTAAAATAGTGCAGCTCTATATTTAGAAGATGTTTGTTTTATTGCTCTTCCTGCAGTGAAGAAAGAAAGTGATGAACCAGAAGCTTCATTCGGTCTCATCAGACAGAATCAGAGCTCATCACTCAGACATGAGGCAGAAACGCAACAACAGGTTTAGATCTGAGGAGCTGATCAACAGACTCTGAGGGGAAGCTCAGGATGGAGCGACATGAACAGCTGATCTCCACCATGTTCGTCTCTCAGATGTCAGTTTGAGTGAATCCTGTTTCTGTTTCTGTTTCTGTCTGCAGGGGAAAAACTTTTCAAGGTTCGCAGTGAGTTTGTGGAGAGAGTTTCTGAGGAAATCCTGAAATGTCTCCTGGATCACCTGCTGTCAGATGGGGTCTTTACGCTGTCGGAGATGGAGGGCATACTGCAGAAGAACCAAACCAGAGCAGACAAGGCCCGTGACACCATAGACGCTGTGATGAAGAAAGGACAGAGAGCCTGCAGATTGATGATCAAACGTCTTCGTCACATGGATTCCACTCTGTCCAATCAGCTGGGTTTGTCCTCTGACTCCTGTGGTCTCGGTGAGACACACAGTTCATTACAGCAGCTTTTACAGCCTCTGCTGTTTTTGATTCAACAATACATGATAAATAAATCTGATCTCTTCAAATATTTCCTGATTTCAAAATTTATCGCCACAGAGAAAAAGTTAAATATATAAATCTACTGGATGTGTGATGACACAATGCATTCTCAGTTCAGCTTGTTGAATATTAAACCGAATATGTCATTATGTATGATCTGCTTTAAAAATTGATGGGTAAATATGGATTATATTTGTCTGACACCAACAAATGTAAATGCTTCTTTACATTTTCTTTAAATGATCAGACATTTTCAGTACTTTAAAAAAAATAAAATTTACAGAAGCAGCTGTGTCCAATTCATGTTCAATCTCAGCTCCTGCTGCTTTCTATCACCTCCTACCATTAACAAGTAACTGGACATGTGTGAGCTAAAAACATGACAGGTTTATTGGTCTGTCTAAATTCTGTGTGTGTGTGTGTGTGTGTGTGTGTGTGTGTGTGTGTGTGTGTGTGTGTGTGTGTGTGTGTGTGTGTGTGTGTGTGTGTGTGTGTGTGTGTGTGTGTGTGTGTGTGAATGGTTGTTTGCCCTGTCTGTCTCTGTGTTGCCCTGCGATGGACTGGTAACCTGTCCAGGGTGTTTTCTGCCTCTCACCCGGAACGTTAGCTATAGATGGGCCCCAGCGACCCTTTTGACCCCATTAGGGACAAGAGTGTTAGAAAACAGATGGATTGATGGACAGACAGGTGTGCCTAATAAAATGGCCAGTTTGGTTGTTTGTTTCCAGCTTGCAGACAGTTCTAAAAAAATACCATTTCAAATTAGACACTTTGATAAAACCCTCAAGCTTGAAGGTCAGAGGTCGCTCTGTGGGAACCGTGTCTAATTAACTGAAACCTAAAACCAGAGAAAACCATGAAAGAATTATAATGATGAATAATATATTCATCACATCTGTGAAGCAAGAGCCTGGTTTAGTTTTGGTTACCTTACAAAGTTCATCAGGTTTGAGCTTTTTATTTATTTACTTTTATCTGTCGCTCCAGTGAGCTCAAGACTCGATGCTCTTCAGAAAATCTCATAATTTAATCTCAAATTTTCTCCTCAAACACTGAAATTGGAATGACTGTTTAGACGGGAAAAATATTTTCATTAGTTTTCTATTAATGTTGAATTTTTCCTTCATTTCAGGATGCAAATACCTCAAATGAATTGTTGTCATTGTGTTTGGCTGAAGTGTTTTCTCTTGTGTGTTTTTTAGATTTTGATGTTTGGTGTCAACAGGAGCTTAAAGAGCATCTGAAGAACAAGTTCCAAAGTCTCTGTGAAGGCGTCGCTGAGGCTGGAAAGAAAAGTGTTCTGAACCAGATGTTCACAGAGCTCCACATCACAGAGGGGTTAACTCGAGAGGTCAACCAGGACCATGAGGTCAGACAGATTGAAACAGCATCCAGGAAACAAGAAACAATCAGGCGAGAAGACATCTTTAATGCACCACCTGGAAGTGAACAACCAATCAGAACAGTGATGACCATGGGCGTGGCTGGCATTGGGAAAACGCTGTTAACACAGAAGTTCACTCTGGACTGGGCTGAAGGCAAAACCAACCAGAACATAGAGTTCATATTTCCATTCACTTTCAGAGAGCTCAATAACTTGGAAGAAGAAAAGTTCAGCTTGGTGGAACTGATTCATGAACGCTTCAATAAAACCAAAGGAATCAGCAACTTTGAAGCGTTCCGGGTTCTGTTCATTTTTGACGGCCTGGATGAGAGTCGACTTCGTCTGGACTTCCACAAGACTAAAGTGTTTACTGACCCCGAAAAGACAACCTCACTGGACGTGCTGCTGACAAACCTCCTCAGGAGGGAACTGCTTCCCTCTGCTCTCCTCTGGATAACCACACGACCTGCAGCAGCCTATCAGATCCCTGCTCAGTGTGTTGACATGGTAACAGAAGTCAGAGGGTTCACTGACCCCCAGAAGGAGGAATACTTCAGGAGGAGATTCATCAATGATGAAGAGAAGGCCAGCAGGATCATCTCCCACATCCAGAAATCCAAAAGTCTCCACATCATGTGTCACATCCCCGTCTTCTGCTGGATCAGCGCTAACATTCTGGATCATGTGATGGAGACCAGAGAGGGAGGAGAGCTGCCCAACACTCTGACTGAATTGTATGTAGAGTTCCTGCTGGTTCAACTGAAAATGAAAAAGGAAAAGTATGAGGGAGGACCAGAGAATGAATCAGTCTGGAGTCCAGAGAACAGGAAGATGATTGAGTCTCTAGGAAGACTGGCTTTTGAGCAGCTGCTGAAAGGAAACCTGATCTTCTACAAAACCGACCTGGAGGAGTGTGACATTGATGGTAAAGAATCTGCACTGTATTCAGGAGTGTTCACTGAGATGTTTAAAAGGGACAGCGGAACAGGCAGCACCTCAGACTACTCTTTTGCTCATCTGAGCATCCAGGAGTTTCTGGCTGCAGTCTACATGCTCCACTGCTTCAACAGCAGGAGGGGGGGAAAAGTTATCAAGACGTTCCTGGGAGAAAACATTTGTTTCATGTCTTTGCATAAATTCATGAAGAAAGCCATGGAGAAATCCATCAGCAGCAAAAATGGCCACCTGGACCTGTTTGTCCGCTTCCTTCATGGTCTCACTGTGGAGTCCAACCAGAGAGTCTTAGGAGGCCTGCTGGGTCAGACAGAGACCAGTCCAGAAACCATCCAGAGAATCATCACCGACCTGAAGGAGATGAACACTGACAGAATCTCTCCGGACAGAAGAATCAACATCTTCTACTGTCTGGTGGAGATGAAAGACATCTCATTTTATCAGGAGATCCAACGGCTGCTGGATTCAGGGAAGCAGCTCTCAGATTCTGACTGTTCAGCTCTGGCCTTCATGCTGCAGATGTCGGAGGTTCTGGATGAGTTGGACCTGGAGAAGTACAACACATCAGAATCAGGACGACTGAGACTGCTTCCAGCTGTGAGGAACTGCAGAAAGGCTCGGTGAGTCCAGATGTTTTCATTGTGATGCTGATTCAGCTCTATTGTCCTCCTGATTCTTATTCTTCTTCAAGTTTGACCCCACAGATTCTGTGGGGTCAAACTCAGTCAACTGAAGATCAGATGTTGATCAGATGATGACATCACTGTTATCACATTTGAGTTTGTTTATGATCCAGATTGATTTCATTAGAACTGACTTTATTTCTGCTCTGATCACAGACTCGGTGGCTGTTCGCTCAGAAAGGCTGATTGTGAAGTTGTGGCCTCGGCTCTGAAGTCCAACCCAGAGCTGACCGACATGGAAATCAGTCAGATTGACACAAACGAAGGTGGAGACTCTGACATGAAGCCTCTGACTGAGATCCTGCAGAGTTCAGTCAGTAAAGTGAAGAGTCTGGGGTTTGTTTTCTCTATTTATCCAATGAAATCATTTATTGATACTTTAATCACAAGTTTAATTAATCATTTTATTCTAATACATTTTATTTTGAAACATCCTATTTTTACTTTGTAAATTAATAATTTTCTTATTTCAGACTTTGAGATTATTGAACTTTGTTTTTCAGTTTTTCTTTTTCAAATGTTTTTGACTGATGAACCAAAATTTGTCAAACATTTCAAATGGTGTTAATTATTGATGGAGATGTTTCACTTTGGTTTGGGGAAGATTCAGATTGTTTTATTTCTCATTTCTGATTCTCATCTTCCCATCCAGAATGAGATGTTGTCCCTCATTCTGGATGAGGAGCCATCAAATAATCATAATGATCACATCTAAGAATCGACTGATTGTAGAAAAGCAAATCTAGATGCAATGAATGAAAGTGAGGTTTGCAGCAGCAGCAGGTTCCTCAGCTTTGTCCCGAAGCCGTGGTTCTGTTGGGCCGGGTCAGAGAGGAACCGTCCTCTTCAGTCTGACGGCTGTCAGTCCGCTGGAGCCTCGTCTCCATGACGATGCTTCATCAGGTCATGTCTCCTTTGGAAATAAAGCCTCCATTGGCTTTCAGCAGCTTTAACAGGAACCCAAAGCCATTAATGAAGAAACTGACTGGTTCTGATCCAATTACCAAGTCGCATCTCCAGCTGATTATCAGGAACCAGCAGAAATAACTCAACTCATCCAGGCTGATAGAAAACTTTGACTTCATTTTTTGACAAAATGTTCTGGTTCTGCTGGTTTGGACTCTTTAAACCAGTTTGACTGGATCAGATGTTAGAATCAGTTCATCATGTTTCTTTTACATTCAGGGAAATTAATTTTCTACATTTTATTATTTATTTGTTCATGTTTCAGTTTTAACCTGCATCCTGTTGGCTTCAGGATATTTTATTCTTTATTCAGATTGGATTTCTGCAGTTTGTCAGAGACCAGCTGGATGTCTCTGTTCTCAGCTCTCAAGTCCAACCCGTCTCATCTCAGAGAACTGGACCTGATCAGAACCAACCTGCAAGGTTCTGGACTGAAGGAGCTCTGTGGTTTTCTACAGACTGAAGGCTGCAGACTGGAGACACTGAGGTTTATAATTATATCATTATTGATATTTCATGTGAATAGTTCCATAGAACTGATCATAAATCAAAGTTCATATCTTCTGTTCTAATCAATATTTTCTCAATTTGTTCCTGGACTTGAGTCCAGAGTTTAATTTAGTCCCTCTGTGTAACTGAGTTTGACCTGCTGATCTGAGGTCAGAACAGAACAGCATTCAGACCCCAGTGTGGAGAAATCCCCTCATGTGAAGCAGGTCAGAATCAACTAACTCTGGATGAATAGAAACATTGAAGCTTTCTGGGGACTTGACTGCAGCTCATGCAGGAGTTTGATGTTGGCAGGAAGCAAAAAAAAAAAGGAAGCAAGTGATGGGTTTCCAGTTTAGTATCAATTCCATTTATGGAGCAAATTACAAGTCAGTCATCCTAAAACCTCTGAGAGCAGCTGAGAGAAATCACTTCCAGAGAAAAAACCTGAGTCTGTTCTGACAGTCAGACTCTAGCAGGACGACCACAGTCTTCTGGCAGAGTTAATGGACATTAAAGACACATAAATAATAGAAAGATAATTTATCTTCATATGAATGGTTTAATTAATTAATTAATTAATTCAAAATAATGAATCAACAGCCCTGCAGTAAATACTAATTTTGTGAAGGTTTTGCTGTTAAAGTCATTTTTTTCAGACTTCTTGATTCAGCTCTTATTTTGTAGGACAGGAAGTGAGATCTTACCTTTGTAATGTTTTGTATGCAACAAGCTTCAGTTCACTGAAATCATTCTCATGTGTTTTACCTGGAAAATAGATTTAAAATGATTCATCTTCACTATCAGGTTGTTCCTTTATGATAATGTTCCCATTTCTGCAGAGTCTCTGATGAACGATTCAGAACTGGAACTAAATGACCCACAATGACCTCACAGAGAAAAGGATCAATATTTTCTAGTTCATAGTTCAGTGACTGAATCAGCACAAAATGAGAAAATGATCAACTTTCAGAATGTGATGATATTATAAAACGCTGAATTAGACGGATTGAAATCAACCCCCTTACACCTGTGATACTTAACAATGAGCTGCAGTTAAAATACAACCAGCAAGAAAACATCATTAATAAATGAATGAACAAAAACTGGAGACATAAAATGTCTGTAGATAAATGGTGGTGCAGAGCAGTCGGCTAATAAACAGCGTGTAAGGAAACATGGAGAAAGAAAAACATCCACTGAGGTTAAAAATCCTCAGAAACTTTAAAAAAAAAAACCTTTGAGTTCATTTTTTGATCAAATGTTCTGGTTCTGCTGGTTTGGACTCTTTAAACCAGTTTGACTGGATCAGATGTTAGAATCAGTTCATCATGTTTCTTTTACATTCAGGAAAATGAATTTTTAACATTTTTATTATTTATTTGTTCATGTTTCAGTTTTAACTGCATCCTGTTGCTTCAGCTCACATCTTTTATTCTTTATCCAGATTGTTGAACTGCAGTTTGTCAGAGACCAGCTGGACGTCTTTGTTCTCAGCTCTGAAGTCCAACCCGACCCGTCTGATTGGACTGGACCTGAGCTACACCAACCTGCAAGGTTCTGGACTGAAGGAGCTCTGTGGTTTTCTACAGACTGAAGGCTGCAGACTGGAGACACTGAGGTTTATAATTATATCATTATTGATATTTCATGTGAATAATTCCATAGAACTGATCATAAATCAAAGTTCATATCTTCTGTTCTAATCAATATTTTCTCAGTTTGTTCCTGGACTTGAGTCCAGAGTTTAATTTAGTCCCTCTGTGTAACTGAGTTGGACCTGCTGATCTGAGGTCAGAACAGAACAGCATTCGGACCCCCAGTGTGGAGAAATCCCCTCATGTGAAGCAGGTCAAAGGTCAAGGTGCAATAAAGAAATCTCCCTTCATTGAAGATCCATAAATCCCACACTTAGTTATTAATATTCTGCTATTAGTTGATAATCATCCAGTCCTGGTTTGAAGAGTCTATGTGTTTTCATTTTAACTAGAGTAGATTAAAGTGAATAATTAGGTGGAATGGCCCTTTAGCCATTTCCTGAGTCAGAAGCCTCAATCAGAAACCAACTTCAGCTTTGTTTAAAAAGATCCAGACCACTGAGTTTTTCTCTGAGCTCAACAGGCTGCAGGTTCTTCAGGACATGAAGTTCTGCTCCCAGACACCAGAACCAGCAGAGACTGCAGCACATGGATCTGCAGCAGGTTGTTAGGACAGGTTCTCCACATGCTCAGACTAAAGGTTCACAGTCTGACGGAGACGGACAGATAAAGTGGACTCACTGGATGAAACGGAAACAGAGAAGCTTTCTGGGGATTTGACTGCTGCTCATATGGAGCTGCAGCAAAAGCTTGTTTCAGTTTTAACCTGCATCCTGTTGGCTTCAGTTCACATCTTTCATTTTTAATTCAGATTGTGGGACTGGAGTTTGTCAGAGACCAGCTGGACGTCTCTGTTCTCAGCTCTGAAGTCCAACCCAACCCGTCTGACTGGACTGGACCTGATCGAGATGAACCTGGGAGGTTCTGGACTAAAGGAGCTCTGTGGTTTTCTACAGACTGAAGGCTGCAGACTGGAGACACTGAGGTTTATAATTATATCATCATTGATATTTCATGTGAATAATTCCATAGAACTGATCATAAATCAAAGTTCATATCTTCTGTTCTAATCAATATTTTCTCAGTTTGTTCCTGGACTTGAGTCCAGAGTTTAATTTAGTCCCTCTTTGTAACTGAGTTGGACCTGCTGATCTGAGGTCAGAACAGAACAGCATTCGGACCCCCAGTGTGGAGAAATCCCCTCATGTGAAGCAGGTCAAAGGTTATTCAACCCAGTGTAGAAAAGAGATATCCAGCTCCTGGAATCTGACAGGAACAAATCAATAATCAATGATTGATGCTTCAACTCTTTGATCAGAACCTGGAAATATTTTACTGACTAAAATCCTCCAGCACAACATAACCCAGTACCAGGTTCTGGTTCTGGTTCTGGTTCTGATGTCAGCAGGTCTTTATTGAATGTTGCATGTTGCCATTAACATTCATGAGAATCTTTAACGGTTCTGTTAACCTGCATCCTGTTGGCTTCAGCTCACATCTTTCATCCTTTACTCAGGTTGTTGAACTGCAGGCTGTCAAAGATCAGCTGCGGTTCTCTGGCCTCGGCTCTGAAGTCCAACAGCCTCCATCTGACCCAGCTGAACCTGGGATGGAACGGCCTGAAGGAGCCAGACGTTCAGCAGCTGAAGGATCTGGTACAGACTTTAGAGTAAGTCAATGTTTGTAGTGAGTCCACCTTCATCCGCACATTGAGCTAAACCCAGTTAGCGTCAAAGCAAAAATCCAGTGCTCCCAGTAAGGCTGCAGCATCTCAGTAGGAGGAGAATGGGTCAGGCTTCCTGATTGGACACAGAGACAGCAATCAGCCAATCAGAGGAGGCAGCAGCTTGTTGCGTTCCTGGAACGCAACAAGCTGACCTCTGTGACGTGGACGATGGTCTCTGTGTCCTGCTGACCCTCAGAGGTTGAAGCTTCTCCAGTTCGAGTCTAAAGAGATGATGATGACCTCTGACCTCAGAGATTTTCCCCCCTGTTTACTTTCTCATGTTTGTCATTTAGTGTCTGACAATGTTTGTCTCTTTGGATCAATAAAGATCAATAAAGATCCAATTCAAACTGGGCTCCGGTGACAAACTCCGGTCCTCAAGGGCCGCTCGTTGTCCTGCAGTTTTTAGATGTGCCACAGGTACAAACACTGGAATGAAATGTCTTAATTCCCTCCTCCTTGTGTCGATCAGATCTCCAGAGTCTTAATGACCTGATTATTCTCTTCCGGTGGAGCAGCAGAGGCACATCTAAAAGTAGCAGGACACCCAGTGGCCCTTGAGGTCTGGAGTTTCACACCCCTGATTTAGAAACTGGATTCAACTGGAAAGTTGATCTTTTTTTCCATCCAGGTTCTTCCTCCAAACTGCAGATAAATTGATCTGATCTTCACAGGAATCCTCACAACTTCCTGTGAACTCTTCCACGGTTTGTCTTACCCTGATGACGTCACAAGATGGCGGCAGCGTCTTCTCACCCTTTCACTCCAAAATCCACATGCATCATTTTGTCTTTTGATGGAAATGTTTGATTTCCTTGAGTTTAAACCCCTTCAAAACATAAATTCCTCTTTCCAACAAGGGAAAGCTCAGTTTCAGACCGTTTTGCAAATCCAAGCAATTTTACCCACTTTATTCATGTTGTGTTTGTTACATTTTCAGAAAAATAAAAAGTCAACGGGATCACAAGCTGCAGACAGACTTTCTTTCTTTGCTCGCATGAGAACAAATTGGAACATATTTTTCTTGTTTACTTTCATGAATAGAAATTCAGACAATTTCTAAACTACGAGGATGAATGAAAAGCAAAAAAACAAAACACCTTCTCAGGGGAAGAACAAAATGTGCAGCTGAACGAGACATCTTTCTGGAATAAATGATTGGAATAATCTTTTATTGTTGTTCATCTGAAGGTGAACGTGTGGAGAAGCAAACGTTGGTTCTGCTTTCGGAGTCAGAAGGTGAAACCCAACAAGACGAGCCTCAGAACCGGTTCTGATTGGAACTCAAAGCGCTGAAGGTCCAAACGGTTTGGACTCTTTTCCTGGAGATTCTGAAGCAAGATGTTCAGTCATCAGTTTGCTCATTTAAATATAAGAGACCGATTTTTAAAATAAATCTCTTTCAGTAGATGACTCAGTAGCAAAAGGGACAAGCTGGTCATCTGAAGGTTGTTGGTTTGAGTCCAGAAGCTTCTTGCCCAGTTTTGCTTTAAACAAAGGAAGAATAAAGACAACTCAGAGTAGCTCAGGGATCAAACCAGCAACCTATCAGACCCAAATCCTTTTCTTAATGCTCTGAGCTCTTGCTCATCTGAAGGATCTCAGCTGTCTTATGGTGGAGGTTGGTTGGGTCAGTCAGTCAGTAAAGTGCTGAGCTTTGAAACTGGTGGTTGTTGGTTCGAACCCTGGTCAGGAAACTGTTAGGTCAGTTGTTGAATGTTTTAACTTTGCTTTTGTCTCTAAACCTTTGTGGTAGATTTCTGTTGGTCTTAAGAGTCAAACAGGGATCTGCTCAGCATGTCGGACGCAGGCAGTAAAATGCTATGCTTTGATCCGGAGCTTTTAATCGGTTTTTGCACCAAAGACTTAATAATAATAAACATGTTTTATTTTTATAAAACATGGTAAACTAATGGTGTTAAATGGCCGCACTGATAACTCAGGGAATCTCATCTGTCCGTTTATCAATCAACTCCAAACCATTTCTTTGTTCTGTCACAATTATGGATTTATTCCATTTTGATTATCAGGCTCCAAACTTTGCAAGGACTGACCTCACCGCTCACAGCTTCCTCACACACACAAAGCCAGCAGGATAGTGACCTTTTCATTTTGGCCCCAGGCAACTTGCTGTCAGGCCCATATCTACACACCCACCACCCAGGTGTCCAAGCCGTGTGCTGCTGTCATATCAATAATCACTTATTTCATTCATATGGCTCTCAGTGAAAATGTGTTTATTATTATTAACTCTTTGGTGCAAAAAACTGATTGAAAATCCATTTATTTACTGCATGTTTATGTCTGTTAAGGTTGAGACGGAGCTTCACATGAAATCGGCCCTTTAAACCATTCAGACAAGCAGCACAACAGAGACACAATCAAAACTGTCAGATGACTAATTACCCCGCGACAATAACCCAGAAATAATCCCAATTAGGATTTATCTTTATTTCTTTCCTACTTACGGAACGTTTCTGTTTATGTCAGGTTTTTGATGCCTTTCTATCCTATCCTAGTAAACGATAGAAAAAAAACAGGTACTTTTTAGAGGAAATGTGAAAAATATTTCACCAAAGAACAGAATATTGTTTTCATTCAATGTCCCAGCATTCCAGTGAGGCAAACTAACACTTCTCCTTCCTAAAAACAGTCAGGATCAATGACAGACGATTCCCATTCACTGCACCACTGCACTTCACACAAACCTACAAAAACCAACAATGGAGCAATGAAGTACCTGAGTTTTTCTTTCCATGGAAGTCTGTTTCTGCCACTCTGGAAAATATAAATATGTACCATCTCATTATAATGAAATACTATATTGTAGTATTTCATTATGTCTCATTAATATATAATGAGATATAGCATTATATCTCATTATGACAATGAGATATAATACAATCTCAATATAATGAGACACTTTCTCATTGTATTGAGATAGTATCTCTCATAAAGATGATTATAATGCTATAATTATCATTATTATATTGAGATAGTATCTCATTGTTATAATGAGATATAATCCATCCATCCATCCATCCATCCATCCATCCATCTTCTGCCGCTTATCCGGGGTCGGGTCGCAGGGGTAGCAGCTTAAGAAGGGAGGCCCAGACTTCCCTTTCCCCAGTCACTTCCTCCAGCTCCTCCGGGGGAATCCCGAGGCGTTCCCAAGCCAGCCGAGAGACGTAGTCCCTCCAGCGTGTCCTGGGTCTTCCCCGGGGCCTCCTCCCGGTGGGACGTGCCCAAAACACCTCACCAGGGAGGCGTCCAGGAGGCATCCTGACCAGATGCTCGAGCCACCTCAACTGGCTCCTCTCGATGTGGAGGAGCAGCGACTCTACTCCGAGTCCCTCCCGGATGACCGAGCTTCTCACCCTATCTCTAAGGGAGAGCCCAGCCACCCTACGGAGAAAACTCATTTCGGCCGCTTGTATCCGCGATCTCGTTCTTTCGGTCATTACCCAAAGCTCATGACCATAGATGAGGGTAGGAACGTAGATCGACCGGTAAATTGAGAGCTTCGCCTTTTGGCTCAGCTCTCTCTTCACCACGACGGACCGGTACAGCGCCCGCTTCACGGTGGACGCTGCACCAATCCGCCTGTCGATCTCACGCTCCCTTCTTCCCTCATTCGTGAACAAGATCCCGAGATACTTGAACTCCTCCACTTGGGGCAGGACATCTCCCTCAACCCGGAGAAGGCACTCTACCCTTTTCCGACTCAAGACCATGGTCTCAGACTTGGAGGCACTGATCCTCATCCCGGCCGCTTCACACTCGGCTGCGAACCGCTCCAGCGAGAGCTGAAGATCACGTCCCGATGAAGCCAACAGGACCACAACATCCGCAAAAAGCAGAGATGCAATCCTAAGGCCACCAAAACGGATCCCCTCAACACCCTGGCTGTGCCTAGAAATTCTGTCCATAAAAGTAATGAACAGAATCGGTGACAAAGGGCATATAATACAATATTTCATTATATAGTAATGAGATATAATACTATATCTCATTATGTAGATATGAGATACGACAATATTATGATAGTAATCACAGTATCTCATATTGAGATAACTATCTCATAATAAATATATTGTATTATATCATTATTTCTCATTACTATGTTTGTTCCTGCTATATCTATGTAATGAGATATAGCAGGAAACAACTGCTCAGTAAATATCTCAATATACCTCAACACAATGAGATATATTGAGATATTTTTGGAATGCTTTGACCTCTCTTGGTATTGGAATTGGGAGGCCAGATGGACAAATCTGTATTATATTGAGATATAAAACTATTTTGACATCATATCAACCACAGTGGCAATTATATCTCATTGTTGTAATGAGATATAATACTATAGAGTATTTCATAGGTTTAAAACTTTAATGTTTGTGATGCTGTCATTAATTCTGAAATGTATCTTGTTTTGTGTTTTCTCCATTGATTTTGGAGTTAGAAATTTTAGATGTGTCAAGGCACTAACCTATTGACCTCTTGAAACATCAGTTAGTACCACCTGGGTGTGGGTCAGCGTAAAGGCTGAGCCGGGCATAATTTGGCCTTCATGCCAACGGCAACATGATGGACCTCCATGCAACCGGTGGAGGTTGTTGGCATGGAGGTCTGTCTAGCGGCACCACTGTGGCTGATTGTATGTACGTTTGTCCACTGGCCTCTCTTGTTGTTGAACGGGCCGACTTATGTGGCACCACTGCGGCTGATTATATGTCCTTTTGTTCTCTGGCCTCTCTGGGTTTTTAGAGGGCCGACTTATGTGGCACCACTGCGGCTGATTGTATGTCCTTCTTCCCTTAGTCTCCTCTGTTTGTACGAAGTCTTCTGTTTGCAACCTGGAACTGGGTTGTTGCAAATGTCGAGCCAGGCTATTTACGGAGACGACTGGTTGCTGGGGGACCTCTGGTTGCTGGGGGACCTCTGGTTGCTGGGGGACATCTGGTTTCAGGGGGACCTCTGGTTTCAGGGGGACATCTGGTTTCAGGGGGACCTCTGGTTGTGTGGATATTTTCAAATTGTTGTTTTCCAAATTAAGTTTTAATTTCCCCTTCAGGTCCTCAACCTGAGCCTGCAAAGATGTTACTGTTTTCTCCAGTTGTGTGCACTTGCAAACATGTTCTGAATTATTTTTCAGTTGTTCCTCATATTTCAGTCTGATTTTATATTCGTCAATCATCACCTCAATCAGTCCTTTGTTTTGGGAGGCGTATTTTTCTGCCTCCCTCTTATAATAATCCAACTCTTCGAGTATTCTCTTATCCGTTGTTATTTTGGAAGAGCTAGAAATCTTTGCAGTACCTGTGATGTCTGAACCGTGTCTTTCCCTTTCTAACATATTTTTCAGTTTTTTAATTTCTTCCTGTTGAACTATCACTTCCGTCTCCCTTGCAATCCTTTGGTCTCTTTCTTCTTTCAGTTCTTTTCTCAAATCATTTATCTGCCTTGTAAGATCGCTGATGTAAGTTGTTTCTTGCTCAACTTCAAATGATCTTGGACTCTCAGTTGGTTCATCATCATCTTCAAAACTAAGGACTGCATCATAGTCAACCTGGATGTTTTGCTCTATCATTTCTATCCATGAAAGTTCTGATTCACAAGTTAAAATTTGATTCTTCATGTTTGTCATCCGGTGAGTTCTTGTTTCTTTGAAAGATGTGTAAAATGTGGAATGGTATTCTGCGAGCTTCGATTAATTTCGAGCGTGCTCTGAAAAGTGGTCTGTTGCGATAGAACTGTGGAACAGGTCTGAGAAAACACTGTCTGAGAGCTCCAATCAAGAGAGACATTCCTTTGTTGTATCATAGTGATGTCATAACCGCTGATGTCATTGAGAGCACTGGAACTGAACGTGTTCATTCCACCTGCTGTTTGAAAAAATGCCACACAGTAGCACTAATGACATAGATGGAGGAGAATGATCCGGACTGTGCAGCTAAAAACAATGAATGAGGCCTGGAGGAGGTGACCAATCCTCGGCATTAAGTTGGCAACATGTTGAAGATTGAAGGCTCACAGGTGAGCCAGAAGCCAGAACTGCTGACAGCACAGTAAACAGATATCATTCAAATGGTAAAGGAGCAGATATTGGAATGGAAATCAACTTGCACATACACCTGAAAATGCTAACTGCAGTGCTAACTGCTAAGAGAATTTAAAAAATGTACATTTACAGATCTTTATGTAACATAATTGAAATGGTTCAGGTTAAATTGTGCTAAAATGGGTTTCATAGTTGTCCTGTGATGAGTGGTTTTTGGCGCCCCCTACTGGTTGCCTGTAAAAAGGAGGAGAAATTGTAGATTCCACAGTCTGTTCATCACTCTACTGTGGTAGGTCATCAAGTCCAGTTCTTTTCTGAACAGTAGTGGTGGTTGTGCTCTAGGACGAACATGGAGTTTCATTGCAGTTTTCAGAACTAGTGGACCAGTCAGGAGGCTCACTGTGCTGTTTATTGTTGGCCGTTCATTACAGCTAATTATGTTACGTTAAACGTCAGAAATTTATGTTGTCAGTTATGCTTGTCAGTTTTTTTCAGTTAAGTTTGTCGGTTTGTTTATTATGTTTGTCGGTTTGCTGTATTCGCCAGTCTGTCAGTTTGTTTGTTCCCTATTTCTATCACGACATGACGTGGCCAGTAACCAGTTCGAGGTTACTGTTAAATAGTTTATTAAATTTGACTGCTGTCTAGGTTTATTTTTCTGGGGTATTTTTATTTATAAGAGAAAGACCAGATTGTATGAAATTTATTTGAAAGATGTACTATCAATCAAAATTCACTTTACGATCACCTGTCAGAAAAATGTGTGTTGGACCCGATTGTAGTGATTATTTGTAGGACACAGTCTGTTCAGCTCTCTATTGTGTACCAGAACTAGCAACATTGGAGGGACTTTGAGTTGGAGCATCCTTGTTTAGGTGATACTATGGCATCTGAACTGGATTTAACTCCAGACTTTGGCGAGGTCAAAGTGTTTTTGCATCTCAGGATGCAGACCAGTCCAGGTCATCCACATGAAGCCCACTAATTCTTAAATGAACAGGAAGAAATGTGGTTTATTGCTGCAGAGTTGGAAATTTCTCCAGTTTGTTTGTTTTTTGTTTTTTTAATGCTCAATTATTTGTGTTGTTTTTTTTTGTTCTGGGTTGGAACTTTGTTCACAATAAGTAATTGTGCAATTTCTAAATTTGCTTAATCTTGTGTGAGAAATACTTTAACTTCTTTATTTTTTCTCACGTTGAAAAAATGCATAGTGTGTGCTCCCTCTGGTGATTTGATGTTGACAGAAGCAGCAGGTGTTTCCAGAAAAGCCTCCATCTTCTCCATCACGCGTCACTGAGATCAAACCAGCAGAGCCTCTAAAAGATGAGGAGGATAAAGAAAAAGGGTTCCCTGGAAATAACTTTCTCTCTGTCACTGATGTCTTCCAGGTAACCCCTGATATATTCAGTGAATCAGCAGCGCCTCCATTTTCTTTATTTTGAATGTCCTGTCAGTCAGGGTGGCTCTCAGGTTTAAAGGGCCGTTTTTATGTGAAGCTCCATCTCAACCTTTACAGACATAAACATGCAGTTAGAAATTTTAGATGTGTCAAGGCACTGACCTATTGACCTCTTGAAACATCAGTTAGTACCACCTGGGTGTGGGTCAGCGTAAAGGCTGAGCCGGGCATAATTTGGCCTTCATGCCAACGGCAACATGATGGACCTCCATGCAACCGGTGGAGGTTGTTGGCATGGAGGTCTGTCTAGCGGCACCACTGTGGCTGATTGTATGTACGTTTGTCCACTGGCCTCTCCTGTTGTTGACCGGACCGACTTAGTGGCACCACTGCGGCTGATTGTAGGTCCGTGTTTTCTTGGTCTCCTCTGTTTGCAAATCTTCTCTTTGGCACCTAGGAGTGGGTTGGTGCAAAGGTTGAGCCAGGTTATTTATGGAGATTATTCTCCCTGGATCTTTGTTGGTTCATCGTCTGGCTCAATGGGGCTTTCATCATCTTCATCTTCAAAACAAAGAACAGCGTCGTAATCAACTTGGATGTTTTACTCTATCATGTCATACCATGAGAGCTCTGATTCAGAAGTTATCAGTTGATTCTTCATTGTTATAATCCGGTAAGTTCTTGTTTCTCTGAAAGTCGTGTAAGATCTGGAATGATATCTTGCTAGCTTTGATTAATTTCGAGCGTGCTCTGAAAAGTGATCTGTCACAATAGAACTGTGGAACAGGTCTGAGAAAACACTGTTTGAGAGCTCCAATCAAGAGAGACATTCCTTTGTTGCATCAAGGAATACAACAAATGTTGTATCTGAATGTCATTGAGACCACTGGAACTGAACATGTTCATTCAACCTGCTGTTTCCTTCCCTTCCTCTGTAAGGAAGGGAAGCTGAGAGTTTTCCAAGAATAGCAGATTTTCTCTAGTTCCCACATTCACAAAATCAATAAAATGATATAAACAGGTTCTGATAAACATCCAAAAGAAGATGTTTGTTGATGTGCCACCAAAGAACAGAAGCCACACTTACAACGATTTATATCAAGATAACAATTTAATATCAAAATACTAACATATGTTATTATTATATATATATTAATATACACTGCCTGGCCAAAATAAAAATGGTCACACTCTCTAATATTTTGTTGGACCGCCTTTAGCTTTGATTACGGCCCGCATTCGCTGTGGCATTGTTTCAATAAGCTTCTGCAGTGTCACAAGATTTATTTCCATCCAGTGTTGCATTAATTTTTCACCAAGATCTTGTATTGATGATGGGAGGGTCTGACCACTGCGCAAAGCCTTCTCCAGCACATCCCAAAGTTTCTCAATGGGGTTAAGGTCTGGACTCTGTGGTGGCCAATCCATGTGTGAAAAAGATGTCTCATGCTCCCAGAACCACTCTTTCACAATTTGAGCCCGATGAATCCTGGCATTGTCATCTTGGAATATGCCCGATCCATTTGGGAAGAAAAGATCCATTGATGGAATAACTTGGTCATTCAGTATATTCAGGTAGTCAGCTGACCTTATTCTTTGGGCACACAATGTTGCTGAACCAAGACCTGACCAACTGCAACAACCCCAGATCATAATACTGTCCCCACAGGCTTGTACAGATGGCACTAGGCATGATGGGTGCATCACTTCACCTGCCTCTCTTCTTACCCTGATGCGCCCATCATTCTGGAACAGGGTAAATCTGGACTCATCAGACCACATGACCCTCTTCCATTCCTCCAGAGTCCAATCTTTATGCTCCCTAGCAAACTGAACATGGCAATGATTTGACCCTTCTTGAACAGACTAACATCTTTTCCACAACCACAGGATGTGTCTTTTGCCATGGTTGTTTAAGAAATGAGGAGTTACTCATTGCATCAGCTGGGGTTAAATAACTTGTTGCCAGCTGAAAGATAATTGCCTATGCAGTAATTATCCAATAGGAGGCTGGTACCTGATTGCTTAGTTAAATCCAGGTGGTGACTTTTATTTTGGCCAGGCAGCGTATTTTTGGCCTTTTAAGAGTGATATGTAACTGAACTATGTACTACAATACAAAGTGCCCTGCATGAAACTTTTACTATTTAGCTGGTGCAATTTGTAATTAGTGTCCAATTTGTCTCGCTGTCCAGCGCCTGCATTCATCATTGAGCCTTCATCAATGAAAGTCATAAAAACAACCTTACACTATAGGTCTACTGTCAGCTACTGCATTTTTGTACAGAACATTAGCTTACAATATTTTTTGTGTTTGAGAGCTTTAGCATAAACTTCCACTAAGTTTTTATGTGTTTAGTGGTTTGGTGGTAGTTGACCCCCACAGGAAGAGGTCAACTGCTGACCCCTCTGTGGTTTTACGTGGCTCACCACTTTACAGCTGGATTTCTGTCCTTCCCAGTCACTTCCACTTCATCAGAAGTGGTAAGAAAATTGCACAAATAATTCACTTGATTCAAACAAACAACTTTTGACTCTTCCCAGGAGGATTTGGGAATGCAGACATGACATGCAGGGAAGCAATTACTGAACAGGGTTCAAGATTGTGATCCACACCGTGAACATATGGGAAAAAAGCAGTTTGGTTTAATGCTGAGGAATAAAAGCTCAACAGATGAGGTTCACTTTATTTGTGTTGATGGAGAAGGTATGAAGATTCTTCTTGGCTGCATGTAGCCCGGATGCATGAAGTTGACTTATTGAAGCTGAGCGATATACATGTTGAGTTTAATCCTGCTCAGCAACAGGCAGTGTTCAAGCATGTTCTAGAAAAAAGGTCTGAAACCAGAGCTAGCTTCCTTCTTTCCTTCTCCCAAAGCGAGAGTCCATTTCATTCCACTGTCGCCTCAGGCATGATTAGAATGAGGAACTACGGCAAAGTGATGCCATTGGTTGAAATTTCGTAATGTGAAAATAAAACAAACATAATAAACCCAACTAATCATACATATATGATGGATTTAGTCAAAATCCTTCTGTACATTGTTCTCATTAGTTAACTGGATCAGGAAGAAACGACAAAAAAAATGAAACAAAGTCTAAAATACAAAACTAAACCTTTATTTCATTGCACCAGTCCAACAGTTTCATTTACATATCAACAAAAACAAACAGGTTTCTAGTGAACTGGCTGTATACACCGAGTGCAGCCATGATCACAGAGATCGATGGCCGGTCTCCAGGAGCAGCGCCTCCAGGGTTAACCGGGTCTGGGCAGGGATGAACGGCTGGTGGAGCCAGCAGGACAGGTAGACCATGTGCAGGTCAGAGACGGCGGTGTGGGCCAGTTCCTGCAGAATCACCTGTTTCAGCTTCAGCTCCTGGCTGAAGGCAGCCAACAGAACCCGAGAGGACTCCTCTGGAACACACAGTTAGACACATGAGTTCATAAAACCACGGAGGCTCAAAGCAGAGGACCATGCAGGTTCAACATGGTACTTTCACACTTTAGCAACCTTTACAAAGTTCTTGCATCTGCTGAAGAATAAAACTGCACAGAACAGCAGCTAATCAAATCTAGAGTTCAAAAAAATGTATAAAGAATGAAACATAAATAAACCACAATGATCCTTCCACTGTTATGTTTCTTAAACAGCCTGAAAAACTGTGGAAGTTGATTTCTGCTTTTTCTAGATCTGGATGGAATAGAAAAATGTTCATATCCTGTTGTCAAAATGCTGTGAACCTCCTATCAATGAACCCTTTCTATTCTACTTCCTATCCGTCCTTGTTTCCTACAATTGCATCCTTCCTTCCTTCTGCCCTCAATTTTTATCTTCCCTCAATTCTTCCTTGCTTGCTTCCATCCATCCTTATTTTTCCTTCCATCCATGCTTGCTTGCCTTCTTCCTTCCTAGTGTCCAACTTCACTTCTTCCTTCCTGACTCATCACTGAACCACACAAACAAACTACATCAGAGTTTAGTCAGAGTTCAGAGTCAAACAGGTAAACATGGTGTGTGCTGGCTTCAGGTGCACTCACCAAACTCTTGGGTCTTCCAGCTGTGGAAGAGAGGTAACGTTCTTCCTTCAGGTCCAAACTGAAACTCCTCCAGATCCTGGATTCCTCGCTGTACGCTCATCAGATGCTCCATCTTCGCCACTATGACAACCTGAACAAATAAAAAGACAAACCTGTGTTGGATCTAGCATCGCATTAACTCGCCGCTCCCGATAATGAAAGGAAGTCTTAACGACCAGAGTCATTTGATCTGAGTTGATTGGTATGCTCAGCTGAAGCTAAACGAAGCATCACCATTCGGTCAACGACAGCCTGCAGCTTGGAGCATTCATCCTGCAGCTCTGCTGCTGCAGCTGCCTGCTGTGGCACAGCTGAAGGAAACGTCTGACATGCTGAAGCTGGAGGAAAGTCATCCAGAGGCTGCTGGTCTCTCTGAGAACTGGGGAAGAAAAATAACGGTTAAATGATGAGAACATTTTATATTGGACAGTTTCTGGGTCAACTGTGGCCTGGAAGAGGATCTCACTGTGAGATTGTTCTGAGTAGATTGGAGCCTTTGGTTTTTACTATGATGGTATAGTGTGAGATGTAAATTAATTTGATTCACGAGGCTAAAGCAGCATCAAATGTGCTGTGATTACTATTTGACACATTATTAAAAAATATAATGACTGCCCGTTTATTAAGAAAACATCAAAATACAGGGATGTAATGAACTGAGCACACTCACTTCCTCATGTTGACGATGTTTGTTGCACACTGGAATCCGTCGTTGTTCAGTTTATCCCACTTCAGCATCAGGTTGTGCCAGTCGGCCGCATTGTCTTTGATCTTCCGAGCACTTCCTGTGACTGCGGAGAACTTTGTGCTGGACGAAGACATTGGAACATCAGCCGGGACACCTGGGAACACATTCACACACATATTGACCCAAATTGTCCCTGTGGAAAGAAACAATCCATACTTATCTACTCCTATGCCAAGAAAAACAAGCCCAGATGAACACCACACAGAGTATTAGATCATGTCAGATTGTTATGATCTAATATACTGCATGGCAGGTGAGAGTTCTATCCATTTTCAGAAAATCTTGATGACATATGGAGAGGATTCCCAGCAGAAGAACATCATTTAGATTTGAACTGAGCAAATCAGTGTGTGGAGGTGCCATCATTTTCTCTAATTGCACATAAACACAATCGTAACATTTTTGGACCAAAAAAGAAACAATCCAGTCAGTGAGCAGCTTCAGCTGTTATAACTACACAGTAATGATCAGGCTTGAAATCTTGGTGTAGTGATAAACTCAGACCTGAACCTTCAGAGCCACAGAAAGACAATTACAAAGTCGGCCTTCTATCACCCGAAGAACGTTTAAACGACAGCTGTCTCAGCAAGACCTAGAGAAACTCATCCGTGTGTTTATCTTTAGTCACTGGAGCACAGAGAACAGACTTTAAAATACTGCTGTTAGTTTGTAAATCTCTGAATGCCCTAGCAGCAAAACACATGAAACTGAAGATCTGCTCCAGATCTCTCAGGTCTTCTGGTTCTGGTCTGCATCCTCACTAACAGAACCAAACGTGGACAAGCGGACAATAACAGCTTTTACGTCACTGACGATGAAACAGTACTTGTCTTCATCATTACACATTGTTTGATGGCTAATTGTGAGCTCTAAATCTCTTTAATCCCGTTAAAAATGCAACTCCTTGGTTTCACTAACCGATGTCTCCCTTCCCAATATGGCGGACGCGTTAACGTGTCGCTACAACAAGGGCCCAGCATATAGCTCAATTTTGACTCTGGTCTGAAATTTGGGTTATATTTGGTGACAGTTAGTTACTGTCATTCTATTTTATTTAAGAATCTGATCAGGAAACATTTATTTAAGTATAAATGTAAAAAAAAAACAACAAATAAACAAATCGGATGTTACTCTGGATCCTAATCCAGTTTTCTAACACAGCAGCCCATAAACTGCTGCACAGATCATGTTAGACTGAAATGATCTAACATAATGATCTGCAGTCTGGTTATCTGCAGTCTAAATGTCTGCAGATAACAGACCACTTTCTATGTGAAGGAGAAACGTGTTACTTACAGTAACACATTAGTCAGTCAGTCACCTACTTCCCATACTTCCAATAGTTTGCTCTTCTTCTACTGCTACTTCGTTTTGTTTTGTCTCAGATGGGCCGTGAGCGCCTCCAGCGATCAACGAAGAAGAACTGTATATCGTGTCGTTTGAAATGTTGTCACTCCAGACATTATAAACCTTTGGCAAACATCAGCGGAGTGACGTCTTCAGGTTTACGCAGATTAGCAACTCAATGACGCAAGCAGGAAGTGGGGAGACAGTCCGAGCATCCTCGGAGAAGAGAAGCGAACTTCAGCTCGTAGGAGAAGAGAAACAACAAGAATCCAGAGCGACGGACCAGACTGGTGTCCGTCTGTTCCGCCTGGTGTCTCCGTTGGCTCGGACAATGACGTCAGCTCTCCAGCTCCCCAACGAACTCTGGCTGCAGGTGTTCAGCTTTCTGTCCTGGAAGGACAAGCTGAGTCTGCGCTGCACATGCTCCCACTTTAAGCAGCTGCTGGATGAGTGTCGGCCGCTGTGGCGGGGCTTCAGCGTGGTGCTGAAGGACCTGTCCCGGTACAACCGCTCCTTCTGGCGGAGCCTCGCTCGGAGGCAGCTGGACAGCGTCGCGCTGCGGGGCGGGAGGAAGAGGGACCTGAAGTTGCTCTCCGTCTGGCTGCCTCTGCTCCAGGCCCTGCGGCTGGACAGCTGGAGGGGAAACGACGTCCAGGAGCTGAAGCGGTTCCGCCACGTACACAGCCTGACTCTCACAGCCTGTTCAGAGCCGCTGGTGAACCTGGACTTCCTCCTTCCTCTGGGCCAGCAGCTGACCCAGCTCAGCCTGTGTAATGTGCAGCTGGCCTGTCCCCCCTCCCAGCTGCTGGCCAGCCTCTCCCAGCTGACTCGCCTCAGGTCGCTGGTTCTTCACCATGACGGCTGTCTGAAGATCCCGACGCTCAGAAGTGTCCTCTCTCAGCTGGTTCACCTGAACTCCCTGTCCTGGACCATGATAAACTACAAAAGGCTGTCTCAGGACTTCTTCTGTCCAGCCACTGGCCCAGGTAAACAAAAGGGGAAACTTTCACTTTAAGACTGGAGGTGGGCAGGTCAACCCAAAATATTGGTAATATCGCTATTGGTAGTATCGATATGGGTATCAGATCAAAATGCTCCATTCTATAGTTTCAGATTCCCTCTTGAAATTGTATTTTATTTTGTGTTGTAGTTTATCAACTCTTCTGTAAAGATGATAACTTTTTGCACTTTATTTTGAAAGATAATTTGTTTTGTTTTTCTATTGCTGTTGTTTATCATGGAAATATATTATCCAAGTGTTTTGTACACACCTACAAACTTTAAAGTTTGTCCTATGTTTAAAAACCACAATAATGCCAGAAGGTCAGGTGTTTAATGATACATCATTCCTTAAAAATAAGTATCAATATTGGTGAAACTGACCGTATATTGGTATCAGATCAATACTGAAATATCACACACTTGAGACTGAAATTGACATCTTCTCACAAGGACATGAAAAATTAGAATATCAATGAGAAGCTGACCAACTGATGTCAAAATGGTAGGCAGACCTGCAGAGCCGGAAATGCAGGTAGTAGACCTATTGCAGAAGTCGACCTATCATTGGGTCAACTTCTCAGGGGAAGTAGACCCAATGATGAGAACAGTCATAAGATCACAGTTATAAAGTAAACAAAGAAAAAAAAGACCTAATCAGTGAATATAAAACTATTTATTGGTGTATAAAAGTGTTTGGTCCAAGAGAAAAACAGAATCCTGTGTTTACAGCTCCAGAGGTCAGATGTTTCCTGTAGTTCTTAATCAGGTTTGTGCTGCAGCAGGGATCCGGTCCACTCCTCCACACAGATCTGTTGCTGGGCAACAGACTTCCAGCTCTCTCCAAAGGTGTTCTATTAGGTTCAGGTCTGGAGACTGGCTGGTCCACTCCTGGACTGTTAAATGCTACCGGTAGGCAGGCTGGCTTGTGGCTGCGTGTTTGGGGGTCAGACCCAGTCATGACCTGTCTGTCTTCAGTGCTCTCTCTGAGGGGTGGAGGTTGTTGTCCAGAACGTCGTGATCCATCCTCTTCTCAATATGATGCAGTCCTCCTGTCCCCATGTCCAGAATGCTTCCACCCCCAGACAATTGCAAGATTATTTTTCATATCTTTTTCTGTCTCTCTGGATGATAAAAGTCTTCAGTCTGGTGTTTTGGTCTCAGCTAGCCTTATATTGAGGACAATTTTATTTATTTAATTAATTAATTTTTTTCTGTTGTTTTGTTTATTCAATTTGAATACTTCAAATGTCTTTCATTTGCGGTGTTAAATGTTCATTATAATTGAAAGTTTATTGAACGTTGAGAATGTGTTCTTGCATTATTACGCCATTACCATCATGTTACTTGAAACAACAACATTATCATTAGTCACAATAATGTCTGGGAAAATGCAACTTTTATCTTGGTGACAGGCCAACGTCAAGTTGCCAGACATGAGTTATGCACATACCTGACTGTTCCGTGCTTTACAGTAATTAGCCCCGAGTGTTGCTATGCCATTTTATTAAAGAAAATGTAGTTCTTTACAAAGAGGATATTATCTTTTTGATAAATGCGCTTTTACTCGCATTTGAATTTCCGATATCGGAATGGTTTGAATGTTTTAAGAGACAAAATCCAAAAGCGAAGAAATCTGTTAGAGAGGCTTTACTGCAGTGTTCAGACGTGGTTCACTCTAGTTGTCCTGCTTTAATAATCTAGTCTAACGAGATGTTCAGAGCTACCACTATCTAAGAGATCCCTCTGTCCGCTCTGAACATCCTTTTTTGGAAAAGTCATCAGCTCGGTCCTAGCTAGCATTCCTGGGAGTCCTGAACTGAGAACGTCACAGAGACAGTTTTCCACGTGTCTGAAAGTATCGGCCTTGTTTGGAGGCACTTTGTAGCTGATGAAAACTGAGTCATTCGATGCTAACTTGTCTGACTGTTTTTGTGCCTGTGAAACATGGGAGGAGTTCAAACCTGTGTTTGATAAATAATACTCCCCCAAGCCTGTTTTTCTGGATCCCAACACTTGATCCGGTTGCCTTACGGTATGCAGTTTTTCTATTTCTGGATTCTTCCTTTACTGTATCTTCACTTAAAGCTGCAGTATTTACATATTGAAATATGTTTGTTTACCTATTTGTTAGAATGATCAGTATGTCGTGACAGTTTAGTATAAGTCAGATCATCAAGCTCCTCTTCTCCCAGTGCTCCCAGTCCCAACTGGATTGAGCAGCAAGTACACGATGTTGACAGACACCGCTAAGCCCCTCCTCCTGGCTCTGACAGGTTATTTTCAAACATTAGCGGTGCATTTTTTCAGATGGCAGTATTAGCACTACGTACTCCAGTTTTAATGACACAAGAAACGGTATAAGCATGGTGAATAAGATGTCGGCCTCCTAACTTCCTGCTGTTCCCCCTGCAGCTGCTGGAGCCTCCCTGCAGCTGTCTGAGCTGCAGCTGCTGAATTGTGCACCCCGGAATTGCAACCTTTGGCCAATCTCCGCAGCCTGTCGGTCTTCCACCTTTACTCTGTACCCGGACCCACCTGTCACCTGCAGACATGGCTGTCATCACTGCAACAGCTCTGCAGCCTGAGTGTGCACGGTAACTATCACCGGGTAAACAGGCCCTGTTAAAAATGACCAATATCAGGCCTACAAGTTAATATCACTGGAGACTTTGGTCAAATATTAAGTAAGTGGGGGGAGTAATGAGAAATAGTTTTTGAACTGTTGCAAATAAATATGTCTAGATTTCAAAATAAATGTTGTCTAATCATATATCACTGCTGCCACCAACTGTTTTGGAGGGGTACTGCTTGTTCTGGAGGCGAGCTCTGCTTTTGAGTTAACGCCCTATTGGAGCAATCCATCACTTGGCAGCGTGGTGGACATGGACAAAGGTTTATTACCATATTTTGTGGAACTATTCTGATGGCAATAAAAGTGACAATAAGAATTATGTGTTACTTCTGTTTTAGATAAGTGTGACTGCACAATGCAGCAATCACAGCCAATAAACACAAATGCTGCTCTTGAAAAACATTCCTATTTGTAATGAGCTTCGTAGGACACTTAAAGAAATGGGATTTGTCTCATTAAACTTTTTTCTAATTTATTGTTACGTTTAGATTCTCTCGTTAAATGTGATAATGTTTTACATATAGTGCAGAGCAGCCATTTTGAATTATCAGGTTTGAGACTAGTTTAAAATCAGTTTCTAGATCTCATGCAGCGCAGATGAGTTAAACTCCAACAAGCTCAACAAGCTACACTTTATACAACCAACCCAGCAGCTACAGTCCTAATCAGCGCCGTCAAACTGAATGTGATTCCTCTGATTGTCTGCAAACAGGAGGGCACCCCCTGGTGGTGTATGCTGACTTCCTCCCATCCTCCCTCCGCAGCCTGACTCTGTGTGTGGACCTTCAGCCTGAGGACCTACAGATCGTCTCCTTCAGAGCTCCCAACCTGAGGCACCTGCACCTGGAGCCCTGGAGCTCCTCCTCCACACTAGTCAGGCTCCTCCCACAGCTGTTCCCTGGCCTGAGGACGCTGGCCATCAGGTGGGTCACTCAAACCCCAGCCTCACCAGCTGCGTGTCCATATCACATGTGTGCAAGTCTTTGTCGATAGTCTGCTGACTTTGAATAAACACAATTTACTGTTTATGTCAAATAATATATCAAATTAAATCACATGTGAATAAGCCTGTCCTTGCAATAGGTAATTCAAAATCATGGCAGCAACAGCTGTAAACAGTTACATGAGATATATTCATAATTCAACGGCCATCATTTATCAGCCAATCAGGAGAGGTGTCAGCATTGTCCAAAACAAAAACAGAAATCAACCAATATCCAACTAGAAGTGAATGTGTTCGTTCACACACTTCCTGTTGTCTTTGTCGTTTTCACCAGTAGTAATATCCAACTGTTGATCATGTGACTCCTGTGATGCAAAATGTTTCCAGTTGCAATTTTGCAAAATACATCTGTTTCTACATGCCCATAAACCACCTAATCCTAAAAGTAACTTTTTGTTGAATTTTTTTTAATTGGCATGTTTCCATTAAGCAAATTTATTCCCGTAATTTTAATTTGTGTATTTTTAGGGTTAATGGAAACGCTACTACAAAGCTCTTTGGTTCCCGTAGTAACCTGTGGTCTGTCTATTCTTGTCCTCAGACATCATCACGTGTCTGATGAAGACCTCCTGGGTCTCCATCAGCTCCAGCATCTCAACACTCTGGAAGTTCTGGATTCCTTTTACAGGCCAGATCCTAAAGATCCGAGCTGGGTCGTCTACAAGCCAAGTACTCGTCTGCTGCGGCTGATCTCTGACCTGCAGAAACTGACCAATCACAAAGTAAGAGTCCTCACCAGTTCGCACTCAGACCTGCTCCCCTGTGGCTGCGTCTGACTGGAGTTCAGGACCAAGAGCTGCACCAAAACCCTCTGACTGTCCAGTGGAACCAATCAGGGCCAGATGCAGACCTACTGCACTACTGATTGGCTGTGAGGTTCTCATGTGCTGATGTTGAGGCTCTGCCCCCTGTGGTCTTCTCTGGTACTGTCCACTCTCAGCTCTGAGTGGGTATGAAGTTGTTGCCCAACCACTGAGATTCTTCTTTACTTTGTGAAGGACATGCAGTTTACTCTTTAGTGAAAAAGGATTTCCTTTGGTTCTTGCTTTTTTGTCACATTTTAAATGCTCACGTCATCAAATGGATTTCATCGTCAAACAAACATGACCTCTGGTGACCTGTCCAGGATGAGGCCTGCCTCTCCCGGTGGCCGTTAGCGATAGAGCTGTTTTCCAAATCATGGTTTAATTTATCAAGGAAACAAAAACCTGATCTCATGTGAAAAAGTAACTCAAGCTGCTACTAGGCATTCGAGAACATGAACAGCTTGTTTAAGGTCATGTCACAGAATTTTAATTGGATCCTAGTCCAGACTTTGAGTAGGCCACTCTTAAACCCTAATTTTTTTTATTCATTTAGCGATTGACTTGCTGGTACAACTCAGATCACAGTCCTGCTGTTAATCTGTGTAAACTGAAAGGGGAAGAATTAAGACATTTTTCTGCCACATGGGGCCGTTGTGTAGTAACTGTGTTGCCTTCAGTTGTTGTAAAAATGCTGCATATATCAAATATGTATTGAAAGAAATTTGACTTCCCAGTCGAACACTTTGAAATTGGGCCTCTGTCTTTTTAAGAAGCGCCCACTCTTCGCTCAGCAGACCCCAGCTCCACCAGGTGTTTGCTAATTGAAGCTGCTGCTGCTAGTCTGGAGGAGCTGAGTGGAAATGGCTGATGCTCGTTTAAGCATCTACCCCCGCCCCCTTCCTGCCAGTGGTTGCTATGGGAGATTCGAGGATTCCTCAAAAATATAAGAAAGCATCAAGGCAACACTCCAGGTATGATGAGGGAATAACATTATAATATGATGCAAAGCTCAAAAAAGTTTACTGTTCACAACAGTAAACTTTTAAAACTTGCTAAAACAGTAAACAACCCTTTAAGAACTGAAGGGAGGATGTTGCTCTGCAGTGGCAGCTTTGGCCTTGAAACTCTCCAGGATGTCATTTCTATCCAGTCTCTCCCTTGTTGTTGAAAACCCTCTAAAGTGGCTTAATTAAACCAGTTCCTGAAGAGCAGAGTGGGTCTAAATTCATCCACAGCCATAACTGGATGCGATTACCAGTCATCACAAACACTCGATGCTCTACAAGCTGTTGGTAGTAAGTGAAGGACCACTAGTTATCAGGCCTGGTGGTGCCAACAGTGCCTGCTGGGTCTGGATGGTTTTGGTTCCCTTAATAAATGTAATCATCACATGGAAGCTGCTTCCTGTATTCACCCGCTTATCTTTGATATTAAAATATGACAAAAAAGCAAAAGCAGAAGAAATCTGGGTGATGGCAGAGACTTAGTGAGGCAGCTGAGGTTGGTTGTCCCTTTTGCTCAGTGAACGTCTGCACTACTGATTGGAATTCACTGTTTTATGTCTCAATATTATGTTTTTTTACATGTTGGATTCATGTTTCCAGCTTTAATTTTAAATGGAATGAATTTATACACCAACTGTGTGTTAAGTGCCTTGGCCAGCTGGAATCAGACCCACAGTCTCCTGAGCGTCATGCAGCTCGGTGCTCGCTGTTGGATGACGGGGCGCTGACAGTGGAGTTCTGCACACCTCAGGTCATCCTGGCAGATCGTTTTTCCACATCACTCATCTTCTGCATGTAGCCAGAAAACATGGACCACATCCAGAGGAAGATACGAGAGTTCATCTTACTATTGTTTCTACTTTTACCTCTTAATACATCATCAAACACTACAGAGCTCTCTAGAAGATGTCTGTTTTATACAATGTGCTAAAGAAACCTGAAAGTGCCTGAAGTTTTGTTTTAATGAAGAACCTTTATGTACTTAGTGATTGTTTTTGTTGAAGTTTGATTGCACTGATTGCAGTTTTTGGCTGATCACTGATGTTTAATTTACGACTTGTTATTGCTGCTCTGATTTGTTTATACAGAATGATGCGAGTTAAAAGCTGAAAATTCAACTATTGAGCATTTCCAGACTAAATTACTAGATTAGTTAAATCAGAAGCAGCTCAGCTTCTGCTTTACTCCACCATTAGTCCAGATTAAAGAGCGAACATCAGATGTTTGACACATTCTCTGAAAAACCAGTGAGAACAAATACAGAATATGTTTTTATTTCAAAATAAAAAAGTTACATATTTACAGATTGAAATAAATTGAAAGATTTCATGAGCATGTGTTCTTTCACCTCCATGAACAGAGCAGGGCGTTTTCGTTACCATGTCGACTACATGATGGCCTGTCCTGTCTGAGGACAGAAGGCAGAGAGAAAACCAGTTCAGCTGCTAGAACCAGACCGGACCTCTGGACAGTTCTGGTACCGAGACAAATTTCCATTGTTGTCCATGGTTAACAACGTCCTCATGTCCAGCAGTACAGCTGCTGCAGCACATTGTGCTGAGATTCACTTCCAGCTGGCGGGCTGGAAGAACGAGGAGCCGTTCACTCCGCCGGTTCGCTCTCCTTCTGTTTCTTCTTCTTCTTCTTGGGTTTCTCAGCGACCTGGATCACACACACACACTTCACTCAGTTCTGGTCAAAGGTCATATCCACACACTGAGGAGGTCTACTCCAACTCACCGGCGTGTCAGGCTCCTCCTCTGTCTTTTCCACCTCCGCCTCCTCTAGTTTTGCTTTTTTCTCCTTTTTCTTCTTCTTCTTCTCTTTCTTGATGTCCTCAGCAGACGGCGTGCTGGGCTGGGCCGGCTCACTGTCGCTCTCCGCTGACTCTCTCTTCCTCTGCAAGAACGTCACGATCACAGCTGATTAAACTTCAGAAAAAATGAACTGTCCAGTGCATTCACGCTAATATGACAAGATATTTAATGTCAGGAGAGGATCTTTAAACTAAATATTCATTAATCAATTTGGAAAAAACTATTTTTCTGAATCCCAAAAAAATAAATCACTGTGCCTATCTGAATTAAAGTCATTAAATTCTTCCTTCATGGGAACCACAGATTACTTTCTGTTCAGCCTATGTATATGTACATACATATATAATTTTCTTTTATCCAGCCTAACATCCACAGCCCAGATCTACACTTTTCTTCCGGGTCTGGACTCTCAGCTGTGAGAGACGAAGTTTTAAACTTTAACTAAAAGCTAACATTTCACCATGACGTTTGTAATGTAATGGTGTGTGCATCTATCCAGAAATACACTCCTTCCACTTAGAACTAACAATGTTTGAACAGGGTTTGATCATGTTATATGGCAGTCAGGGAAGTGTTGATTAAATGATAAACTAGCTTGCCGTATCTTGGTGCTGGACAGGCAGCTTGTCATGAAAAGTGATCTCACCTTAGCAGAGGCGTCGCCTGAGGCCGCCACACCGGAGGCGCTGCGGAGGAAAACACATGTTGACGTTAAACTGCCTCAGGGCCTGAAACAGCTGAGACTGTTCTCTGGGGAGCGGGGCCCCCAGCTGCTGCTGGCCAGGGGCCGAAGCTCCGGGCAGAGAGTTCATGTAGCAGAGCGACTCCCTCAGAGAGCACGGCAGCTCAGAGAGGGATAACTCTCTGCAGTGAGCCGGGGCCACCAGCAGGGGCCAGCAGTGAGTGCAGGGTACCTGTAGTCAACATACTGCTCCTTCCAGTCCTGAGGCGTGCTGCCGTTGGGTTTACCATGTTTATCCAGGAGGCCCTTCTGAATCATCATCTTCTTCTGGCTCGCCTGGTTCACAGCATCAGACCACAGGTTACACACACAGCCGTGTTTTTTTAGTGTCTTATAGGGCCTAGACATGATTTCCACTTATTTTCTAAAGTTCAACCAAAACACAATTCACACCTTAGTCCTGAACCTAACAACAGGTCCCCTCCTGGGGACCAGGATTTGTCCACACAAGGGCATAAAAACCTGGTTCACACATACAAACCAGAGCTTTGAGCTTTTATTAACTATTCAATAATTAAGAAGAAATGCTACCTCATATTGTCAGGATAATTAAAAAACAGATTTGAATTTTTTTTAATGTATAAATTAATGTTTCATTTTGTTTTTCCTTCCAATTTCCTGAGGCCTCTCTAGCGCCCCTTAGAAAAACACCATTAGAAAACTGAAGGCTCTTTGTTTCTCCGTACCTTGGGCCCCAGGCCCCACTTCCTGGGGTACGTGTCCCGCTCCATGATCACCCTCTTTATCTTGGCTACCACTCCGTGGTCGCAGGTGGAGATCACCGCTGTGGTCATCAGAGCCACGGCTGCAGGAGAGGAGAGGACAGGCTTCAGTCTGGTTAGCGGTCAGTCTGACCGGATGGCAGGCTAACCGGGGAGCCATCAGGTAAGGGTGATAGATAGCAGGTCATCACGGCCCGGAAGCTGCTGCATCTACTCAAATCATCATGTGGCGTCGGCACGACAACCCGCTGACCAACCCGCTCTCACCTGTGCAGATGGCCTCGCCCTTGGTTGTTATGACGACAATATCCTGGTTGACCTCGATGCCGTCTTCATAGCGGAGCACGCCGGGCAGCATGATCTTGGCGCCGTAGCAGATGGCGTTGACCTGCAGATGGAGCCGGGTCAGAGGTCACAACCACAGAACCAATCCAAACACCAGCAGGATGGGGTTCACACTGCACTTTTATACCTTCATTGTTTTATAGAAATAGTATCCAAGACACTACATGTTTTACACAACCAACTTTTATTTGGCCAATCTTTATACTATTCTTTATACTTAATACAAGACCTGTTTTACAGACACGGATCTGATGTTAACATCTGCATCAGTCCTGACACTAAAGAAGAAATTCCAGATGAACCATCAGTGACGATGCTCTTGTTCCATGAGGGCAGATCTATTCAGTCCATTTCTATGCTTTGAGCTCTGAACAACGTCTTGCTTTATTATTCATTTTATGTTGTATTTAGAATTCAGAATTGCTCTTCCTGAACATTTTGGTTTGTACACTTTATTTTTAAATGTTCGTTCAAAATCATCAATTTATTGTTTTTGCCTGAACAAATGAAAGTTATTTTTCCACCAGAGCAGCTGGTGGAGCAGTTCAAGAGTTCTGTACTGCTGCAAATAAATGAGTAATTCAGCACATTTATACCCTTTTAAAACAAATGTTTTAAGTCGTTTCAGTTGCTTTTTTTTAATGTTGTGGATGCCAGGAAGATCAGCGATTGTCATGGCAACGATTAATGAGGATGCAACAAACAAACGTGAACAGGAAGTTGAGCCTGTTTCCAGGGAGGAAGACTCACCGCGCTGTCCTTCATCACCAGCCGCTTGTGCGACACCAGCAGCTTCTCCAGAGGGAAGATGACTCTCCTCAGGTACGTCTCGTCCTTGTTGTGGTCGAACTGCCACTGGGCATCTAGAACATCGTGCATTGTCACCAGGTTGTCCTGCAAGCATACAGCCACACTGGGCATGAGCGATGTTGGCAGCTCAGAGCCTCGGCGGTCGGGACGCTCCGGCCACCGCGTCTCCGCTGCTCTTCCTTCTTCCAAAGGCTAATTAACAACTCGGCACTGAACAGCAGAGCTGGACTCAACGCTTTGGACCTCTGGCCGGAACCAGAACTCCTCCTGACCTTCTCTCCCAGGACTCCGGAGCGGACCCGCCGCAGCTCCTGCATCTGCCCCCCGACGCCCAGCAGCAGCCCCAGGTGGACGCACAGGGTCCGGATGTAGGTCCCGGCCTCGCAGCTGACCCAGAAGATGCCTGTTGGAAAGAACAGGCAAGGTTAAATAGACATGGACGTGTGAAGACGGCTGCCACAGCAGTCCGCCTGCATCGCTGGACTCTGGATCGGTCCAGCCTGGTTCTGACTCAGGACAGCGCCAGGCTTCATCTGGACCGGGATAAGCAGCAGCTCCTCACCCAGCCTCCTCTCTGGGTCGTACTCTATCAGCTTGCTCTCATAGATGGTCCGGACTCTCAGCTGACGTTTCACTGCAGCGATCAGCGGCGGACGCTGGAACAACGCTCCGGTCAGCGTCTCCAGGGCCTGAGTCACATGACGCCATGTTGTATTAGCATGCAAACTAATGAAGTCTATAAGTACAGCACAGTCTGATCAAAGTGGAGGCTCACCCGGGCCAGAACGTGCTCGCTCTCGATTGCGTTGTGCAGCCGGACGATTCCCACATACTCCTTACCTGGAATGAGAGCAGAGGTCATGACCTTCACCAGGTTCTAAATGGAAACATCATGTTTGACTGGGCAGAACGTCTGTTTTACTGATTCATCACATCTTCTATGTTGGAGTGCAGACCCCCAGAGCAAATTTTGATAGGAAATCCCTGTTAGTGGTGTGGGGGGGGATTTCTTTTCCTCCCACCACGAATGAACTCTTCAGGTTTCCATAGTTCAAACGATGCCAAAGCACCGGGGGCAGCCATCTTGTTTGGCAAGATGGCCAAAAACTGCCTTTTTGACCATCTTGCCAAAAAGGCAGTATTTGTAAATACTTTCTATCATTTGGAAATACCTTAAGAAAATAAAGGGAGAAAAGAAATGTATTAAAATGAGATTCAGTATGAAAAAAATGGGGGACTTTAATTCTAAGCCATACTGTCTGTCCTGATGATGCGGCTCATAGGCAGCTGATGAAGGGAACCCACCGGCACTCTGCTGGGACTTGACCAATCGCGTGGCTCGGTCTATGCAGACGATCAGGCAGCCGGTCACCTTGGGATCAAGGGTTCCGCTGTGACCCGTCTTCTCCACCCGCAGGATCCTCCGGATCCACGCCACCACCTCGTGAGACGACGGGTTGGCCGGTTTGTCCAGGTTGATGAAGCCCGACCTGGTGGAGCGGACGCATGGCCGTCAGAACCGGGTCTGGACCACAACCGGCCCAGAAAGCTCAGGGTGACGTTACCGTACTTGACATAGTCGGTGATGTTCCTCTTCAGAGGGTTGCTGCCGCACGGGATGGGCGTGTAATGAGCTGTTCGGATGTTCAACTTGTGGAAATTCTGCAGTAAAAACAGAAAAAGTCTTTACCATTCAGACAGATTGTAAAATGATTTGTTGAGAAAACAGCTACAACTCTCTGCTCTGGGAGTCTGCACCCCACCACAAGGTGGCAGTAGAGCATTCTGAAAGCCCCTCTTCAGATCAACACCATCTCAGCTCAGACTGAAACTTTTCTGACAGTATATCAGTCCACAGGTTGCTACATGTACACAACTAAAATCATACTTGCTTCATGAATAAATTATTAAAATGTGATCAGAACAGGAAGTCGTCTTGGCCACGGCCCCGTCCAGTCACACCCCGTGAGGTTGCTGGTTGTAATCTGGCAGAACGCCGGGAAAACTCCAGCCCCCCACGGAGTAGCCCCGCCCCAGAACGAAGCAAGGGCAGCAACTTGAACGGGGCAGCGGCACTCAGAGAATGGATAAACCGCTTCATCATCTCACATGGTTCTGAAACATCAAATAAAAACCAAAATGTCCCCCGATCAGGGCAGGAACACCTGGGGCCTGACCTTCAGCAGGAGGGGCCACTGTGACGTGTCGAGGGACGGAGCGATGGACTCTGGCTGGATGATGAAGTCTCCACTCTGTTGGATCTCCTAGGAAACACAAGCAGACTGTTCAGAAACAGTCAGGGGAGGGGCTCCGAAAACGTGAAGCTTCAGGTCAAGTTTTTCCACAAACCCCAACGAATTCTTCTGAAACTTTCTTCGACTTCTTCTTTTTCTTCGCTGAAGCTATAAAAAAACAAAAAACAATATCTGGTTAAAAGAAATACTGAAAAGAAGCAATCAGCCAGGGATCAAATTAGTAACATTTAAAAATATTTTTTAAACATCTATTTTTAAAAACGGCTCATATTGTTATAATTGAAATTGATGTACTTGAATCTTTAGTCAGTAAGTGAACTGATGAATGAAATGCAGTAACTGAGCAGTTCAGTGACCCTTCATATGACTGGTGTCCTCCAGCTTCTTCTTCGTGGGTTCTAAGCGGAGGCCCACGTGGTGTCTCCGCGTGCTGTGCAACACGTGGTGGCTAACGCTCCCAGCTAACAGGCCACTGAACATGAAACCCCACAGTGGAGGAGCTGCTACTTCTGGACCGTTTCCACACCTCTGGTTTATTCGCCATTTTAAAGCTGATCTAGTTTGTATTTCACAGGTCAATAACCGCAACAGACCAAACTACAGGAAAAGAACCATTTCACTTTCAAAACAGAAATGCAATCAATTTCATATGATTGGTTTTTACAGTCGTTTTGATCAAAACGACTCAACACGTGTTTCCTGTTCCACGCATTAACGGTTCACGCGACCAAATCCCGATGAATAAAAGACGCCAAGCTGTTTGGTCGCAGTCGCTGGTCTAAATATCGAGGTTAGGATGAGATCTGTTTTGCAGAATGGCTGTTAATCTGAGCTGCACCTCTGACCAAATTCCCAATCCCGCTTTTCCTCGCGACAATAGAAGCAGCAAAACTACACAGAGAGACGCTTTACTGGCAATAAAACCCCGCGTTAAGGGGAGGCGTTAAAACTCTGTTATTAGACCGGGAGAAGGAGTAAAAACTACCCCGGCCCCACAGAATGTGCTGCACTCTCACCTTCTAGGTCCGCCATCTTCCCCGCAAAGAATGAACGTTCACCGAGCGAGGAGCAGAGAGCAGCTGCTTCTTCCTCTGCGACCCCGCGAGCAGCGGAGGTGCTGCCGGATACATGACTGCCCCCTGCAGGCAAACAACCGTTCAGCACAACCGCCCTCTGGATGTGCTTCAACAAAACGGAATAACGCTTCAATATTTCAGTCATTTTGTTCACAAAGTGAAGTTATGTATCATATGAGCTCTTGTTTTGGTTCATTTTTGTTTTCCGGAAATTTGAATATTACATAAGACCACGTAAAAATAATTTTTAATATGTGTAATGGAATAATCATTCATTCCTTTGAGGAAAGATGGAGAAAAATAATAATTGATCGTGTTGAAATATTTCAAAAGAAGTGAGTCTGCTTTTCAAAATAAGGTAGTAAATTTATGTCTTTCCAGAAAATATTTACTGACTGAAACAGATCAAACTGATTGATGAAGTTTTTGTTAGCTCACTCTCCATAACAGTTGATGTTGGTCTCTTTGATTGCTGACTGCCATAAAAAAGTGTAAGTCACAAAAGGTCAGTGCAAAATAAACTGCCTGCTCATAGAATATGCAGAATGGAAAGTTCAGTGGAGAGAAAATGGATGAAACAAAACACACAAACAACAGAGATAACTGCGGCCATAAGATGTTTATAAGGCAAAATTAATTCACATTTGGGGGAGATTCCCAAGGCAGGGACTGCAGCATCACAGGTCACACACACACGCTCACACACATACCCACACTGTCTCATTTGACTGAACTCCTGTTTAAATGATTTTTTTTTTGTTTGTTTGTTGCACAATGGCTTTTGGCTCTATTAAAGTTTGAAATGCCTTCAGCCTAATCAGCAGAGAACAGCATCGAGATCTAGAGAAGCTCATGCGTTTACCTATCATAACATTTTCATAGTTTGCTGCTGCAATAGAGTCTTCATAGATCTTTCTGCCTAGAAAAATCAATCAGCCGATCCAGAACGCTGCTGCTGGTGTTCTGACTAAAACCAGGAAGATAGAGAATATCACTGAGTTCTACACCCCCCAGTTCTGCAGTCCTTTACTGAGAAAATAGACTTTCAAATTCTAAAATTCTGTTCCTGACTTCACAATTGTTGAGTGTGTTCATGATGTTTTCATGTTGTCATGATGTAGAGCACTTCAAACTGCCTCGTTGCTGAAATGCGCCATATAAACAAACTCGACTGATTAGTTGATTAATACAAAATGTCATTGTACATTAAAAAGCACTCAACTTTGTGACACTGAAGTGAAGTCTGATGGTAAACAGCTGCAGAGGCATCAGCAGCCCTGAGGTCCTGCAGTCAGACAGAAAGCACAACATGTGAACAGCGCTGTTGCTCTGTGATTTATGTCAATAAATGTTGCTTCCAGCCGTCAGGTCAGCAGCAATCCTCCAGTGTTGTATCCTTCGTGCATTGCGTAGGCGGCAGTGAGAGACACAGTAACTATGGTTACAAGGAGAGTTGGGGTGGTGTGGACATTTTCCTAGTTTCTTTTTTTCTTTATTTTTTTTTTTATTAAAAATTCTCTTTGCTAAAGACTTTCAGAAAACACAAAGACTTCAGTTATTGTCAGCTCATTCAGACATGAATCATAGTCACATCAAATAACGTTACATTTTTTGTTTTCTCTCTAAACCGCAATGCTTGACTTATTTAGTGCAATAAGAGGTGAAGTGAAGTAAACTAGAAGACACGCTGCAGGTTGGAATGACAGCAGGCGGTGATTTTATACAGGAAATCAATCGGCCATTTTGATTCTAAACACAACTGACGGTAAGCTATGGAACAGGAAACATCCTATTGAATTACATGCACATAAACATGGAGTTGCTTTAACTGATTCTGTTTTATTTCTGTCTAAAACATTAAAACTCTTCCTGATACGTTAAAGAACGCAGGAGACGACGAGAGAGATTCTGGTCTGACCCGTTAACACCAGCAAAGTGGGGAATGTGGGTCTGAAGGTGCTGCAGGAGATAAAGGAAGTGCTGCAGAGTGTGTGTGAGTGTGTGTGTCTGTGTGTGTTTATGTGAAGTGTTGAAGGGCACTCTCAAGGATTTTCAGTGTTTCCTGTAACACAACTATGATTTATTCCCTTTATCCCCGAGCTGACAGCTTGTGTGTGTGGGTGTGTGTGTGTGTGTGTGTGTGTGTGTGTATGGGTGTGTGTGCGTGCTCCCAGATTCCGTTTTTTCATTCTTCGACTGCACAGAAAAAAAAGAAGAAAGAAGGAAGAACACAGCAGGCCTGCAGTTGTCTCAGTGTTCACTGGGCTCTTTGTAATTCTTTACCTTTAAAACAAAATGTTTAAATAACACAAACAGTCGGCGTCTTATTTCTATTTATTCTCAATTCATTTGGTAACAAAGAAAAATATGTAGAGAAAAAAATGGATCTATTCTGTGTTCTGTCTGATGTGAACCAGCTTTGCAGGCTCCTCAGATCTGTGGAGTGGATCCATCACATCAGATGGATTTTATTTCTTGGTGTTTGGAAGGATGATGTCATGTTAAAGCATGTAGGAGGCAGGACGAAAGCAGCAGGACGAAAGCAGCAGGACGAAAGCAGCAGGACGAAAGCAGCAGGACGAAAGCAGCAGGACGAAAGCAGCAGGCTGCAGTCGTGTACTCGGCTCCTTATTTGGTATCAGCCTTACCTCTTGCTGATCAAGCTTTTGTAGAGGTAAAGTTTTCTGGCGCTTTGCAAAACCATTGACACATATTGAGTTTTTTTCAGTTTCTTCACGTTCCGATCAGATTTCAGTTGGATTGCGTGTGATAGAAAATTGCAAACTGGGGCTCAATTATGATGGAAAAGTATTACATTTTCTGTTTTACAAATAAAGTTTAAGAGTATGTGAGGTTGCATTCAGCCACCTGGGTAAATGCAGGTGGCTGCTTTATTTCCAGCTGAAAGTTTTATTGGGTTTGTCTCTAAAGGATTTCCACATCCACAGAGTGGAAGTCTTTGCCAAAGTCAGACTGGCTGGAGAACAAATAGAAATTTCTGTTTGTGTATCCTGTCAGATTCTCATTTGGATTTAGATTTGGACTTTGACTTGGCCATTCTAACTCATTGTCTAAACCATTTCGTTGTAACTCTGGCTGTACGTTTGGGGTTGTTCAGGTAGAAGGGAAACCTCCACGTCAGTTTCAGGTCTTTAGTTTTATCCCTCCTCTGTGTTTAGCTTCATCTTCCTTCCCTGCTGATGAGATGCATTTCCTTAGCATGATGCTGCTACCACTGTGGTTCAATGCCAATTCTTTTTTCTCTTTTCCAGATTGCTCTGCAGTGTCTGTGTTTGGCCACAAGTAGCGTTTTGCAAGTAGACCAAAAAGTAGCATTTGTCAGTTCTTGGGGTGAGTTGCAGAACCTTTGCTTTTGGAACTATAGTACGATACATAGCTGCCATCTGGGTCTGCCCGGCCCGGGGCAGCACTGCTGCCGCTGTGCTGACTGTGACATAATGGTGATGAGGTGCTGAGCAACGCTGCGCCCCACACTGACTAACTGCATCTCAACACCTAAAATATAAGAATTGAATTGAACAGATTCATTTTGTTCCCACAGCCTTTTATCCACCTCTTCTTTCCAAACAAAATGTGCTCTGTGGTGAAGTGGGATGAGCTGAACTCTTACTGAACTGTACGAACATCTGTCTCATGAATTGTGGTCTCTGTAATTATAGGTATCAGTCATCTCTTGGAAAATGAAGCCAGACAGAAAGTATTAAAAAGCCTCAGAATTTCCTGCAACTGGAGAATGAGACACTGAAATCATCGTATGAAATCAAATTTCATCAAAAAGTAAAGGAAATACGCAACCGTTGTTAGATTATGAAGGTGCTGTATGGATCGGTCTCAGCTGAACTCCAAAGACATCAGAAAGAGAGCCACACACACACACACACACAATTGTGAAATCCACATTTAATAAAGGGTCAAGCACCATTATTGGCGTACACGTACATTAAATACACATATATTGGTAACAGTCGTTCGTTTCTCCAGCTGTGATGCAGGAAGTTGGTGGAGGAACATTATTACTATCAGCTCCTGACTGAAGGTTTCTTTCCTGGGTCGACATTTAAATACAAATAACTTCAAACACCAGAAAAAAATATCAGCAAAGAAAACTTGAAACAGAAAGGCAGCTTGTGACGTTAGTAAGAGCAATCCTGGCTTTTAATTTCTTTTTTTTAAAAAGGCATGTAGACCCTGACGGTTCAGGGCCGGTCCAAACCTGCATGAGGCCTGAAACTCAACTTTATTTAGGGGCCCTCTTCCATCAAACTAGGTTTTTTGCACCTGCAAAACTGCAGATTTTAAGCAATTTTGAAGCTTTTATCTATTCTGAAATATTAGGTCAAATTTAATTACATACTTATTCTCAATAAACTAATAAGAATTTCATAGATTTGATCTGATCTCTGGGAAAATTAAGCATTTTTAGGGCTCTCTGATGAATTGGGGGCCCTATAACAGAAGCTTAGTTTGCTTATGGTTCAGGCTGGTTTAACCCTCATCCCAGTGCCAAGGTGCTAGTTTGATTCAGTTTGGTTGATTTATGTGTTGCCATTTCACAACCCATGTCCAAAACTATAAACTATTGCCTCACTAATAAGAGTAAGAACTGAGTTCAGTCATCACAGGAAGTGGACTCTCTCCCGAGACGTTCACATCCTTTATCATGTTCAGTTTCATCTGCGTTCAATGCAGTAAAAACAAAGCTGGAACAGATGTTCATCTGGTCTTTACATTTAATGGCTTTCAGTCAACAATGAGTTGTTTTGTTTTTTTGTTGTTGTTTTTTTGTTTTTTGTTTTTTACAGCAAATATATTAGGCATAAATAGCTTTAAAAATATGTGGAAACAGCATAGCTGCAAAAAATACAATTACAGAAATGTGAGCCAAACAGAAACGCTCAGTAAATAAAGAATACAAAACATGGCTATGAGCAAACATGTTAACAGCATGTCCTGTCCACTGATGGCTTACTTCAAAGTGCAGGATATATATTTAAAAAAAAAAACAAAAAAAACACACACATTGCTTTTACAAAACTGGACCTCAGGCCAGGAGCCAAACGCAGCTAATGCACCAGCAGAAAGTAACAAGTTTCAGCAAATAAAGTTGCTTCAAAACAAACCTTTAAGAAATTCCTTTACTCCCGAGCTGCGTTGCTTTTAAAAAGCCCAAGAATCTTGGTGATGAATTTGTAACACTGAACACAGCAGAACGTTTCATATTTTACCACCAGGCTTCAAGACGGAAAAAATGAAAATAAAAACACAAGAAATTGAATAGCACTCACAACCCCTGAAGCCAGAATGGCCTCCCTTTATACGTTCAGGATAATACTTGCATTACGCCAGCTTCCTGTCCACACACACACACACACACACACACACACACACACACACACACACACACACACACACACACACACACACACACACACACACACACACACACACACACAAATACAGAAAGCATCTGCAGTTACCCGACTTGACCTGCACCGAGAAAATGAAGTGACTGTTCCACGTTCAGCTGCTCAAACAATCATGTGTGAGAATAAACGGCATGAGAATGTCCAACCATCACCTCTCCTGTGTCAAAGGGGTGAAAGGTTTTGCAGGTAAGATGCACAAATCAACCCCAGAAATTTTCTGAACCTTGTGAAGCTGCTGAAGCTGGACACAATGCTGAGCATCAACATCCACTGAGACGAGTTCTGTACCGACAGACAGGCCAGTCAGGGAGGAAGGAGCCATTAGTCCAAAAGTAATGTGAAAATGTGATTACAGCTTGTAAGTCAACTCTGAGATAAAGAGCTCAATTTTTGGAGACGTGCTGTGGTCTGATGAGACTAAAACCAGTGCGTGTTGCTGTGGTGACCATCGATACATTGGGATAAAGAAGGCACAAATGGGTTTTCCAGATGGACAATAACCCTATAAGGATCTGGCCAAATTAGTTACAATCTGGATGCAAAGATGTTTTTCAGGCTTTATCTCAGTTATGCTTTCCAGTATAAACAAATAGGAACTAATAAACATATTTATGAAATTTCTGAAAAAACATTCTTAAATCGCATTTCAAGTCGAATGGCAACATTGAAAGAAGAATGAGACGTGCATGGTGATTTATTCATTCACATCAAACCACCAAAAACCACCAGATCAACAAAGGAAAATAATGTTTTTTTGTTTCATTTCTATGTTTGTTTTGTTGGGAAAATCCCAAAATGTTGCAGAATGTTGTGATCCGTTCGTGTAAATACATGGTTTCAACTGGGTTCCGTTTAGCTGACCTGCATTTCTGGGTAAGGCTTCTTTAGTCTCTGGACTTCAGAACATTTTAGTACCATTTGTTGAAATGTCGACCATGTCATATTGTAAATTTAGAAACCTAGATTTAATATGTTTAAATGTTTGCCAGCTAAGTTTTTTATAACGACAGAAGAAGAAGTTTAGAAAGGAAGTTTCATCCGAATTTCAGATGGTTTGGATTCTTCCATTAGTCTGAAGAGGATGGAGATGATAGAAATGTCAGGTGTTGAATTGATGCTTTCCGTAGCTTGGCATGTTGAATGTACCTTCCAACTCCGTCTTACCTCTATTTTTCTACCACTTGGTTTGTTTCAGGTGCAGCAGAAGTACCTGGGTCAGACAACCAGCTGGTCTGGTTCTGGTCCGGTCACACCGTGGTCATGAGTTTGAGTGAACCCGACCTGAACCTGAGGATCTTCCTCTTCAAGTTATAAGACGCCTTAATCTTAACAAAGGTCTTAGTCTGAGCTGGGTCCATTTCCAGTTTCCCTACTGTGACCCGAGTCGTCCTCAGCTGACCCCGGTGCCTGCCTGCCCCCACCAGCCCCACCCCCTCCAGCTCCTCCTCCTACACTCTCCTCAGTGTCCGTAGTGGTGGTGTTCTCCTCCACGTACTCCTCCTCACTGGACTCGCTGTCCCCAAAGCAGTTCGTGGTGTAGTTGGACCTGTCGTCCTCGCTGGTGTCCACAATGGTGGAGTGAAAGAGGGAGACGCACTCGGCTGAATATTCTGAGTCACTTCCTGCGGCGCTGGAGTACGGGCCACATTGCTGCCCCCCAGTGGTGGGATGTGTTTTGGCCGCAGAGTTTCTGACGACCTTCTTTCTCTGCCGCCACTGGCCATGTTTGTTCGCACCATCGCATGGTACTTCCATGATGGCACGCAGGGGCCGGTAATCATTCCTCTTGTACTTTGGCTTGGCCACAACGATGACCTGTTCGCGTCCATGGGGAAGATGGGAATGGTAGTTTCCATGGTGATGCTGCTTTAATACTCCTGATCTCACACTGATTTGTGTTGACCTTGCTTGCTTGTCTGGGACTCCAGATAACAAAGTGCTGGAGATGTTTTTCAAGCCTGGTGAAGTTCCTGTGTTGGAGACCTTGACATGGTTGGAGCTTCCATCGTCTACTTGAAGAACCCTGTTAGGGTTGAAGCAGAACTTATCGTTTTTCTCTGAAGGCACCTCCTTAAGCTCAGAAGCCAACATGGTGGATGTTCTATTGCTGCTCTTCACTTTGGTAATCTTAACATTCCTGCTGCAGCCTTTGCGGTGTTTACCGTTATGCTGCTTGGCCAGGGTGCCATTCCCCACATGACTTCTTCTTACTACTCTTCTGTCTTCCTCATGATTCTGAGCAAAAGGTTCTGCACTGGAATGGACCAGCTCTGACTTGTTCTCCTCTGGTGGGCCGCTCTGTAGAGGCTTCTTGGAAACACCAGTCTGTGTTTTAGCTGTTAGAACTGATTTGACGATCTGCTCTCGGTCAACAGGACAACATGGCTGACTCGTCTCTTTGTCAGAGAAGTTACATTTTGGACTTCTCTGAACTGTGTTATCTGTGAGAAGATTTGGGACAGAAGCACCTGAGAGTGAAAGAGACCCTTTGCCCGTCTTGCTAACGAGTCTCTTCGTGCCGGTGCTGTTGACCCGACTGGTGACAGAACAATTGTTCTGCTGGTTGGAGTTTGAGTCGTCTTTGTTGATCTTGGAGCTGATTTTCATGACGTCGGTATCATCAGGGGAAACTCTCTGAGTGCCCTTCTCTTCATTTTTGCATTCTAAAGCGCTTTGCCTCAGAGAAGATGAGACAGTAATGACTTCTGCTGAGGTTTCTCCAGCAGGGATCACAGGTTTTATTTCAGACCCTTTCAGAGTTTCAGCGCCAGAACAGGGAGCAGGTACTTGTCTCAAAGAGAGACTGGGCTGACGGACGACGCCCTTTAGAGGGTCCGTGCTGATGTTGGTCCTGGGTCTGTTGGCCCTAATGGGCTGGGCCCTCCGCTGCAGCAGACCAAAGATGTACTTCTCCAGGTGTTTACTGGAATGAGTTCGGAAAGTGGAGCCTTGAGGTCTAAGGGTCCCTGAAGCAGAACCGAGCATGGGGAAGGTTTCTGTTTTCAGACATTCACCACCAGTTTCATGTGTGGACTGACCTCCGTCGCCAGAAACCTGCAGAAGCGCAGAGCCTTGGACGGCCGCAGCGTGTGACGGGCTCCGGTAGTTGTAAATGTCGCTTGCATTTCTGGGGAAAAAACTGCAGAGATTTTTAGACGGGGAGTCGGTGGGAGCCAGTGACGTAGCCTCCAGAGAAGCCTGGTGAGGAGCTGAGAGCGAGCGGCGGACAACGCCGGAGGAACCCAGGTCGTCATAAAATCCTCCAACCAGCACGTCATACTCCAAACAGCTGGCCAGCTCCTCTGAAAACAGAAAGAATTTCACTTTATTCATTCAGAACACGAAGGAGGCAGAATGAAACACAGCTGTAAGCTGTTCACCGTCACAGCATGGCGTGCATCATGGTGAACGTCGACACGTTCAACGACTGAGGACTATTGAACACAGTGTCAAACACAGACGGTCTGACTTATTGCGAGTTTATTTCATGCTGCTGATCCGCTGAGTGCCAACAGCTTGCAGGAAGTAGGGTCTAATGGTCTGCTGAGTGAGGCTGAGTGAGGTTTGACTCTGTTTGGTTAGGCTGCAGATTGAACACTCAGGCATTAGTAAGTGGAAAATTCCTTTCAGTGGAGACAGAGTGCTGGGAATATTAACCCTGTGTGTGCACGCCGTTCTCCTCATGCATGTCAGAGTTTATGTCTGAAAGGACTTCGCTCATTACTGATGCACATGCTGTTCTCAGATTAATCCACTGTTATTGAATGACTCAATAATGTGACTTCTATTGATATTAATCTTTCTGTCTTAAATGCATATTTACATTTCTAACTCAGTATATGGTTTAGCAGTTGTCAAAACAATCTAGAAGGTCTTCTAACAGTTCCTTGCATGTTATAATGAATATTAAGATATGAATAAAACTGTTGATAAAATGTGAACTCTAATTGGTCAAATGTTCAGTTAGGGTTAATATTAATAACCACCAACAACGCAGGCGAGATGCTTTTACTGACACAATGTTTTTTTCAGTGACCCGACTTGGACTTTGGAGGTTATGGGGGTGGGAGACATGGAGACAGGGGGGCAGAGGGAGGACACTTCTGATATCATTCCTTTCCTGGACTTTAAAAACTGGATTTGCAGTGTTAACTCCCCTCCCCCAATACAAGTTGTTCTCTCTAACATTACAACTTTTCAGATAAAAATATTTCTCTGCCTGACTTTATACAAGCTGTTGTGGCAACACTAATAATTCTACATGTGTTCAAGCATTTCAGTCTTCTGTCTCTTTCTTGGTGAGCATTCAGTGACAGGCTGCTGCATCCCAGCAGCACAAAGGAGCGACGTTGTGGATCCTTCCTCCGGTCAGCTGCTAGGCTCTGGAGCCATCGCTGCTCCCAATAAACTCAACAAGTATTTCCATTTATCCAGGCACTGGAAGTGGTTCCCTCATTTCACAGAACATTTCTGCTAGAATTGACTCATCTCTGGTTTATTTTCATGCAGCATCGCTTTTCTGTCTTTCTTTCTTTTTTTTTTTTTCCCACCAAAAGTGTTTATTTTTGTCTAAAACATACTTTGGGAAGAAACAGGTGGTGATTTTTCTGCCAAAATGACTTTTTGCAACAAAAAAAAAACAAAAAAACAACAACTTTATCTTAAGAAGGTGATGAAAGTGTAAATACTCTGTATTTTAAATTCATAAATATACATCCACATTTTGTATATTTTGAAAACATTTTTCTACTCAGTTGCACGTGTCTTTGGATTGGAGTATGCTGTTTTTGATCATTGCACAGCATGTCATAATGTAATTTCATCCTTACAGTGCAGTATATGGTTATTTTTTTCAAAATGGTTCAAAATGTAAATAAAAAAGCTGATCCTATGCAGCTGCACAGTCCTTCGGTTCAGAGTATGCACTATTAAAATATATTTTTAGTACTTTTATCTTGGTGTGACCCTACATCATACATCATTTGATGTTACTTTTCTGTTGTTACACCTGGATTTTCCTCACTAAGGGACAATAAAGAATATTTCCATTCTACTGATTCATTGTCAAGACCTCTAAATATCCCACAGAGATTCTTCTTTCTAAATAAGTGCGTAATGTGCTGCAAATGTGCTAGCAGTGTGAACATGGAAGACGCCTTGACATCAGAGATAAGATCAGAGAATGCAGCAGCTTTGCTTTTAGCCTCTCTCACACCAGCTGCCGGCGTCTCTACAGTCTCTACTGCTGTTCACCAGAACGCCGCTCTGAGAAAATCTAACCTGTGCTTTTCATTTCAAACAGGAAGCTTAACAAAGTGGGGCAGAGGGACCCCGCGGCAAGCGGCCACACAGCAGAACCCCGTTGAAAGTCTCGGAAAAGCTGCCCAAACAGCAGCTGCCCAAACAACAGGTGTCATTCCACGGTCAGAGCGACTCCTCCTACACCATGTTACAGAGACGCATCATCTGAAGCTTGTTCTCCATGTGCAGTCAGAGGCTGAAGGACGTCAACATCCACGGGTCAGCAGGGAGGCTGGAAGGTCCGAAATGTGATATTTTGTCACAAACTTCAGAGAATGTTACCAGGATTTCACACACAACCCTCCTCTTCCTGTCAGTGTGTGAGGTTACACTCAGGTATGACGTTAACGCTGATAGAAAACGTTTTGCTGACTGTGCGATGACTTCCTGTTCAGACCGAGTCAAAGTACCTGTAGACAGGAAGTATCCTTCAGCGTCGGCAGTTGAACAGAAACACTCGCTGAAGACCGAGTGAGACGAGTTGGAGAGTGACCCAGAGGCCCCGTCGCTCAGTTCATAGAACCCTAGTGGAGAGAACAGGTCAAAGGTCATAATCTGCTCTGAACTGACGGGAAGACATAGCACTGACCCTGTCATCGCCAATCATGTGGTGAAGATAGATGTTCTAATATTTCATCTGTTCACAGTCTAACTTCAACCTTCACTATCAATCATGTTCTGGTCCAGATGTTAGAAAGGCCCTGCAAGAGCAGGAGCCAGGGCCCTGCGGTTTTGGGGCCCCAAAGATTCTTTTTCCTGCAGTTCTTGCAGATACTGGACTATACAAGTAAAATTAGCTTGGGTAAACTGCGCTAATATTTTTGGACTTTTTAAAAAATAAACACAAGTTGAGTATGTGATTGTATTTTATCTGTTTAGGAACAAAATGGAGTCACCATATAGGGAACACCTGGAACCCCAGTGAATTTATCTGGATCTCTATTAAAATTAAGTGAAAACCTCACAAACATTAACATCATCTGATATTAATATACATTTAATCTCAGAATTAGATTTTTTTCCCCCTCCAAAAAATAGCAGAAATTATTCAAAAATATTTCTTTGTCTTCATAATTCTTGAACATCTCACCACCATCATTGTGGTGTGATGTTCAATATTTTTGTTTTCAAAATGCAGTGAAACAATAAATCCTTCTGGGTTTTTGTCCGGTTCATTACTGAAATTTGTATTTAGGCCTGTCACAATAAACAATTAATCAATTAATCGCATGCTAAAACTAAAGCAAACTCAATCATTTTCATTTGGTTGATTTATTGTTTTTCTCTTTTATCTCTCTCTTCACCAAAACTGCTCTTCAGTCTGGTGTTTTGGTTTTGATTATCCCTTTTTGAAAGACAATTTTGTCTACAGAGAATTCAGAATTTGTTTTAGTTGTTGTTTCTGTTGTTTTGTTTATTTATTTGGGATATTTAAAATGTCTTCCAGTTCAATGTTTAAATGTTCATCAAAATGTAAAGTTTATTGATCTCTGAGGCTGTGTTCTTGCATTATTGTTACTCAAAACAACAATGTTATCTTTTATTGTAAACAAGCTCTGGGACAGTTTATTGTTATTGTGACAGGCCTTTGCGTATTGCGTGATGATAAAAGTGCTGAAGGTCGTGTGAGGTTCTACCTGAGCTGGGCCGGCTGTCGGTCTCCAGGTGGTCATGTGACGGCTCTGGTTCCAGTCGCAGCTCGTTGATCTGCTGGTCCAGCTCATGTAACTCGCTGATGACTCCAGCGTCTCGCCTCAGGCAGCTCTGAGACACAAACACACAGTTCAGGCTCCGTCATCTCCTCTTGTTAAGCAACCATGAGCCTGAAACCAGGTTTGATGGAGAATATTTTGATCATTTTCATGTCTAAAATCTAGAAAATTAGTACAAAAACAACAAAAAGAAAACCCAAAGAGCTGGCTAAATACACAGATGGAAGCTGATTTTACTGATTTTGTGAAAGACAACCTGATCTGTGCAAGAAACATTTATAAATTTGTAAAAACAGAAGATAAAAGGTGAGAATCTGTATAAAACAACCTTGTAGATTTACTTTGTACTGTTTGAATTGTAACATTTCTTTACACTCCATGGTAGAACATGGCTTACAATGCTTACGAATGTTGGACACATGTTGGACTTTAACAATGTCCCTCTATGTGGACACAGACAGAGGCAAATACACACGTTAGAGTGCAGACACACACTTAAGCTGCAGGTGTGAATGTCTCACAAACTCAGCAGCAAAGTCAACGGTGCTTTTCGTTTTTATCGACTCTGTCACATTCTCAAGTGTAAAGACAAAGCCTGACGATAACGTCCTGCTAAATCTGCCCTACATTGTGCAGTGAGGCCGGTGGACACACACACACTCAAGACACACACACACACTCAGACACACAGTCTGGAGCGGCCCCGCCCCGCCGCTGTGGGATGGAAAACATGTGGGCTATGCAGCTCTGCTTGCAGGTCATGTGCCAAATTCCTACAACTGAGCGGCTGCAGAGAAACTGAAGCACACAGCTGCTGGTTGATCACCGATCCACCATCATTAATAGCAGCAGGTCTCTATGGAAACGACCTCAAATCCGAGGGATTATTGGTGCGCGACAGTACGAAGGAACTTGAGCTGCGCCGAGGTTTTCAGCTAAAGGTTCAGGCTGAGGATGCATTATGTTGGTGCGAGTCAGAGCACACAGCCAAACCAACACTGAAGCACGAGTCTCAGGCTCTGCCCACCAACACAGCATCTGATTCAATATCCTGTGTGAACCTGCTTCAGTCCACTGAGGGCTGAATGAAAAACGAACAGAAAGACTGCAAACTCTGTGGATCACAGCAACTCACACTGAGCAGAACGCAGAGCTTAGAGTTCAAACAGGTCAATCCTGCACTCAGATTTCAATCCGCAGAAAGCATTGCTGAACCGTGATATAGAAAGAAAAGAGATTGTTGTCATGCAAGAGTTTCTCATAACAAAATCTAAATTGTGCATTTTTATTCTCATCCCGATTTACTCTGATACACATAAAATCTAGAACAAGTGATCGCCTTACAACATCTGCTAATTAGTAGCTCGACTTCATTTGTGGGTCATTTTATCTAAATCTAGATGCAGCGGTTCTGTTTCTGGCCTCAGAGGTTTGCTAGAAAACAAGCAGTGGATCAGGGAGAAAGTCCTGAAGACGTTTAAAGCAGAGTTCGGTCCAGAGTCGCATTCCCAGGTTTGAACATTTAGGAGCTTTGATCAACCCGTCATCTGGACATGGAGAGCAGCAGGACAGACTGTCCAGCCACAGAACCCATCAGTAGAAACTTGAAACGGGCCAGGAGGTTCATGCAGTCAGAGCTGGTTCAGAGCAAAACACAATCATTTGTTAAAATGCTCCAGATCTCCATCTAATTAGTGGATCTGTGGCATGAGCTGAACATTTCTGTTCTTGGATGCTCTCCATCCAGTCGGATCACGCTTGAACTGTTTTGCAAAGAATTATGTTTAAAGCTGGATGTTTTGGCTATAACTGGAGAGAACGGCAGCGCATTGATTCAGAAGGACTGAATAAAAGTGCACACCGCACTTTTCAGATTTTTATTTGGGAACAAAATTGATCATTGCCTTCAACCCAATAATTCTGTGCTTCTCTATGTTGATGTGCGACATGAAGATTCAAGAGGTACCAACACTGCAAGACGCTGAGCTTTTTTCACCAGTTTAATGCGTTTTTTCACCAGTTTAATGCGTTTTTTCACCAGTTTAATGCATTTTTCACCAGTTTAATGCATTTTTTCACCAGTTTAACGCGTTTTTTCACCAGTTCATCAGTAGTGATGTGCTGATTCCAACATTGACATGTTAAAAAAAACAGTGTAAAATATGAATGTCTAATGTCTGTTTTGAAGATGAAAACAATATGCTGAGTTTGAGACTAGCTGTGCTCTGACAACAGGACACACTGCAGGCATCACGAGGGACTCGCTTTGTAATTGGGAAAGAAAATGGCAACCAGTCTGCATGATCCTGCTGCTGAACTCGTGACTCCTCCAGCAGCAGCAGCAGCAGCAGCAGAGCAGTAACAACACGTTACCTCCAGAGCTCACTGAGAGCAGAAGCACCGACACACGTCAGAGGAGATGACTCTGCTCTGCTGACAAAGTTACAGGAGTGACTCTCAACTCTGGACTAGATTTGTTCAGTGGCCAGTTGAAAGACACGTCCTGATTTTCTGACAAGAGTTTGTTGAAGTTTTTTGTATTAATGGGACATATGCTGGTGTGGAAGGCTGCTGTTATCTTTACTCAAACTTAAAGAAAGTTGAGGGAAGGGTCTGTTCAGAGGAAGGAAGCTGTTAGAATAGAACAGAAATATCCTTTACCGTCCCACATTGGGGAACATCAAGGAACACAAAGATAAAAGGATCTAAACATAGCATACTCTGATCCAAAGGAATGTGGGATTAAATAGAATCATTTTGGAAAAAAAGCCCAAAATGAGAATTTCTGTATTTGTGCATTAAATAGTCTGTTTTCAATATATGAAAATAAAACTGTAGAAGCAGAAATGTGCTACTACCAGCAGAAAGGTCATTTAAATGAGTAAAATTGTGAAATACAGAATGTAAAGAGTTTGTTGGGAGCAGTGATGCAACGGCTGCCTGGAGGAGGGAGCTACATTAATGCTCCTCTGTGCGTTTAGGATGCTGCAGTCTGTTAGAGCTCTGCAGTTCAGAAACAGCTTCATGGATGGAGGGGGAGACATTAATACCTCATCTCAACCAGATAATCATCAGATAATCATCTCTTCCATGTTTGTTTTTCTGTAGTTTGTGTTTAGTTTGAATCCAGATCAGCTGGTTACTGAGTCTGAAGCTAACAGTTAGTCAGACTATGATTGAACTTCCATCATCCTGAATCACTCCAGTGCCAGAAAAGTCTTTGCGGTTTATCTGACCACTAGAGACAGATGGTAAAAAGAAATGTTTCAATTCTATAAAAATGCTGACACAGAAGATTCTAAATGAATGCACAAATGTCAAAGTTACAGTCTAATGTTGACCCGACTCTGAGGAACAGAAGAAGTGAGCAGTCGCAGCATCCGGACAGATTATGGAAAACACACAACGCTCATGAAAATATGACTGAATCAGCAGTGAAGTAAAGGGAAGGTTAACTGATCAAGTGCTACAATATGAGCCACAGGCTGTGTTCTACACCCTTCATCCCGATACACACAAACTATACAAAACAGAGGCAACAAAAGCAACAAACTCTTGATGCTTTTTAACAACCACATTCGGCTCCAGACTCCAGCGGAGAGCGAGGAACGCAGGGAAGACTCCCCAAATCAGAAACGAGCTGTTCTGATGAGATACCAGACATTCTCTGACAACGCTCATCCTGTCAGAGTCAGACATTCAATCCTAAAAACAACAAACAGCTGCTGGAAAAAAACACACACAGCTGACGCGCTCATCAAGACAAACCCAGTGGAATGAACTGAGACCCGGACGGCAGGAACAACATGGACAACAGGACGGCAGGAACAACATGGACAGCAGGACGGCAGGAACAACATGGACAGCAGGACGGCAGAGGCCAAGATAAAGTTCCTGACCAGGATGCGCTTGTTCTCACCCAGTGACTGCTACAACCAATGGACGGTTGTGTGGGACATTTCCAAACTATTTAAAGTTCATCATTTCACAGCGGGGAACATTTGGACCAGTGGACAGTCTCCACGGTAATGAACTCGTCCAGTAGGTCCGTCTCAGACTCTGGTGCTTTCACAGCACGACCAACGTTACAGTTCATGACCATCTCTGCCAGCTTGAGATGTGCAGAACGCCATTATCAAATATACCGTGGGATAACATCGGAACAAAACTATTCTCACCCACAGGAATGTTTCATCATCGCTAAAGGTAAATTTGATGCATTTTACAGACACATAATATCATTTCACAGGACAATCAAGTAACTATGTTAACTTCATTTGTTAGAAAAATATTATACATACCAAATACAACTTAAAAGAAATTTTACTTCAATATTCAACTCCTTGAAATTGGGAATGTGTCTCTTTAAGAAGCTCATGCTTTTCTGAAACTCCGCCTTCAGGAAATCATCACAATATGGCTACTCTGTTAACCCTTTAACAACACTTTTACCAGCTCCTGCAATGATGCGTAGTTTCACCAGATGTTTGCTAATTGCTGCTAGCTAGTCTGAAGGAGCTGAGTGGAGGAGTCACAGGGCGGGGCTGCTCTGTGAGGCGGAAGCTTGGAAACTGCAGCTCCTGAAGGTGAAGCTGGGTCCACCCAGGCATTTCACACAGCTGAGTGATGAGTGATGGAAATGAAAGAAGTTCTCAAAGAATCAAATCAACACTCCAGGTATGTTTTAGCATAACATTGTAACATGATGTAAAGCTCAGAAAAGTTCATTTTACGTGATACTGCCCCCTTAAGAGATGAACTTGTTGATAGTCAATCAGTTCTGTTTGCAAGGACAGACATTCAGACAATTTGTTTACCAGCTGCCACTTTCTGATCAGCCTCCCTGTCCTTACAGACTTGGGGGAGGGATTATCTTTGTGATGTAACACAATAAATGAGATTTGCTGAAAACAGACAGAACTAAGAAGCTTCTACTCAGAAGTGTTGGTGTTGGGTCATGGGATTCCTGGTTTGATTAGAGGACTGTGACGGTTCTGGGTCTGTCCCAGATTCTCCTGGCTGTGCAACGAGCTTTATGAAACCCGGTGGATGTGGAGGAGCAGCAGCTGATGGTTGGAGCTCCTGGCCTGACCTCCGTCAGCAGCATCACTGCATCCAAACACTGATCTGCTGTTCCAGCATGCAGAGCTTCCTGACCTCAGCAAAGATTTATCAAGCATATTAACCAGAGGAAGGTTTAACGTTTGGGAAATAAAAGCAAACAAGAATCTTGAGTTTGGAGAAATGTAAAACAAACACAAAAAAGCACAACAAAGTCAAACTCTTACTAAAAGACAAAGAAAAATATGTTAAGAAATTTGGAAAAAATGATGTTCAGCATGCTTTAATGAAGCTTTAAGACACCGGAAATGAAAACTGCAAACAGGTAAAGTTAAAAGGCACAAAGCGATGGATGATCTATTGTCCTTCTAGCCGAGCCTGCTGGTTATCGGAGCCTCTCTGCGGTCCGGACCGTTTGGACCTACCAGCTGTTTCCGCAGCACCAGGATGTTCTCTTCGCAGCTCAGCTGAGCGTCGCTCCGCGCCTCCTTCGCCTCCTTCGCCTCCTCCTTCAGGGCGCCCAGGACCAGCAGCTGCTGCCGGTGCCGCAGGTACTCCAGCTCTCCCAGGACCGACACCATGAGCTCCAGCCGCTCCCGCACGGAGCGCAGCCGCTCCCCGTCCGACGGCGCCCTGTGCCGGCCGCAGCGGCCGTCTCCCTCCCGCCTAGAGGCTGCAAACAACGGCATGTCCAGCGGCTGAGGCTCCGTCTGCTCCCTGCAGCATCGGTGGTGTAACCCACTGACACTCACCGAGCTGGCCAGACCCGATGCATGAACCCCAGCAGATCCCGAACCAGCTGGTGATCTAACAGGAACGCGGGATCAAGAGGATCCCTTTATGCCCGTGGACCGTGGGAGGGAGGAACCGGGGAATCCACGGGGGGAAGCGTCGCATCCTCCACGCAGAAGATCCTCCAGCAGCTCTGCACACTCTGACGCCGACTCCTGGTGGACCACCCTACGCCCCGCCCCCTCACAGACTGACACGCCCATAAAGCTGATGTCACCAGCAGTTTTGCTCTCAAGAACGTCAAAATAAAATAAAACAAAATGCGGTATTATTATTATTATTATTATTATTATTATTATTATTATTATTTACCTAAACAAGTTTTTTATTTCAATCTTCTTCTCTTCATGTCTCACACAGAAGGGAAAGTAAAAGAGAACATGAGGAAATGAGGAAATCTGGAAACAAACAAAGAAAACAGGAGAGAAAATGCAAAAAAGAAAACATACGAGCAAATAATAAATAAAAAGTGAGTACATTAAAAAAAGCCAGAGAAAGACAAAAAAAATCAGAAATGAAACAATGCGACAGTAAATAAAAGTATATATTATAATTTCAGAGAAAAAATAAATGAGCAAAAATGGAAATTAACAACTTTGAAAATAAAATGAAACATTAATACTGCCAAATGATCATTTATTTCACACCATGTGATCAAATAACCTGGGAAAGTTAGTATTTTGATGGAATATCAGGCATATTAATTGCCAGTTTTGGCAGCCTTTGCCTTCTATATTTCTGGAAGGATAGAAAAATCTCACTTTAACAAGCAAAGTTTAATGTGCTGTAACCTAACTCCAAAATAGTTTCCCTTCTTTTGAAACAGCAACAGTGCAGCAATGATTTTCCCCTCAACATTTGGTAGGAAAAGCAACTCGGATGTTGATCCGTAGCTACATGAAGTTAAGTAGCTGTTAGTGAGCTGTGACATAAAGCCTGGTCTTCCTACAGCTTCAGGGATCTCAGCGTATAACTTGAACTGGTTTCTAAGACTTGTTTTCTTTCCGACTTGCATACTTTTGAGTTTCTGCTTTGTTTTGCTGAACGTGTGCAGAGCTCTGCAGGCCTGAGATCAGTTCATCCGGCTCTGCTTCATTACGTTTAATCCTGGTTTGTGAGAACATCGATCTCTGCACAGACACACAGGACCTCAGGGAACCAATCAACTGTCTGATCAATAGCTCTTCTCTTCCTGTGTTTTCTTGGATTAAAGGTCTAATCAGGATGAGGTCTCTCTGTGTTACTTAACGCCCAACATCATCCACTTCCTGCTCATCAGCTTCCTCATCAAACAGTCTGTTTACTGTGAACATGGTTTTGTTGTGTGGTTTCTTTTCTCCTTTAAGGATTTTGTGTAGCCATGAAAAATCATCATCATCATCATCATGTTAGCGACACATTTTGTCAACATGCAGCAGCTTTTAAAATGACTCCTTTGACACAAGCTGTGTATGAAGCTGAGATCTTCTCTCTGGGACGATGCATTCACTTCCAGACCAAACGCAGAAGTTCCTTTAAACTGAATCTGACTCTTACTGCCTGACTACTTTTTAAAATAAGTGAAAGACAACAAAATGTGTATTAAAAGTAAAATGCGTAACTTTTAATCTGAAAGAACACGACAACATTTAAAACAGTCAATCAGTCAAATTTACAACAGTTAAAGGCTGCAGGGAATGATTCCATGGAGTTCAGAGAAGGAAATCATGAGAATCTGATCAGAAGACGTCACTGGTGGAGGAGTCTGTGTCTGCGTCCACTGAGCCGACGGTCTCCCTGTTGTCCTCCTCATTTCTGTCCTGGGCTCTACAGGTCTTCCTGGCTCCTCCCAGTGGATTTTCTTTGTCCAGATGTGCAACGTCTAAGAAAAAAATCATTATAGTTATTGACTATAAACTGAGCAATTTGACTGGAAGGTCAGGGTTGTTCTAGAGTCTCTAGACACTCATCTTAAAGCCATTATGTTAAATAGTTAACATAATGGCTTATGGATATCTTAACATTTTTATGTTTTGACATTAAACATATTTATTTTTGTATTGTATACATGCAAATAAAAGTTGGTTCCATTAAGCATTTTAGGGCTAATCTGCAGTTTTTCTTCAAGTCTTTTAGAAACATTTAAACTAAATAGAACAATGTATATTACATTTCTTGTGTTATTTACTCACCACTTAACTACTTTTTATTTTTTACACATTAACCATTTGATTTCCTGTTTTAGTGCTTTACTAGAAGATATTTTACATGCACCTAAAATCAACAGATCTTAGGTGCATGAACTCAGACGTCTTCCTGAAGCTGTAGGAAGACGTCTGGGTTAAAAATAATCTAGTCTTTGGTGACTGTCAATGACCGTACTGCGTCATTTAAGGTCAGAGTTCATCAGGATTCAACATGATAGAGAGCCTGGGGATGTGGAACTGTTTGGAAGGTGCTTGTTTTCTCACATCTGACATAAAACAGTATCCTGGCAACAAGCAGCCCCCTGCTCTACGCTTTCCTTCCTGCAGAGGGTCTGGGCTTCCTGGAAGCCTCTGTTGAAGTTCGAATCGATTGGAAATGTTAGTGATTGGTCAAATTCGCTAACATTTTAAACACAAACAGTCAACACTGTACAGTGTGGAACAACCACCCCTCACTGCAAAGACAGACGTCTCAAGCCCAATGTCTCTTCTCCCAGCAGTGACCTGACTTTACGTCATCAATACTGTGGAAGCGTGGCCAACATGGACTGAATGGTGTCGTTCTCTTCATCCACTGCCATTGCCAAATTACAGGCAGACTATAGTAGAAAATCCACATCATCAGAGAAATTCATCTCAATGGGAGAAATCCCAGACGGAGCACTGAGGAGACATGAGAATCAAGTGGAAATGCGTAAGGAGGCAAAGGCCAGGAATGAAAACTGTATTTTAGAAAAAGAACATCACGCTGTCTAACAGTGTAGTGAGACGGTCTGGGGCTACTTTGCTACTTCATTGACTGACTTCATTCTGCTCTCTAAGTCTGGAGGTAAATGTCTGACCAGAGGTTAGGCCTTCAAGCATTAGCTCACTGGGGGACTGCAGCAGCAGGTCCACCTCCGAATGGCCCAAAGAAAATAATAGGGTGTTTTTTAAAGCTTTTTCAAACTGTTTATCTGTTGTGATAGTTTTTTTTTTTTTACATAATTATTAAAACTACTCCCATGTCCAGACTGTGTAATGAGACAGAAAATCTGTGAAAAGATGGAGCTCCAGCAGTAGCACCTCCCCCCAGTGCTACTCCTGCCATCTTGTTTCAGCAGTTACATAGTTTTTTAACGATGACCAACCGCTTTGACGTCTTTCGGTCCGGTTTCCGTGCTCACCACAGAGCCCTCATCAAACTGTTCAATGACATCCACATAAATACAGACTGTGGAAGAACCACAGTGCTGGATCTGTTGGACCTCAGCGCAGCATTTAACACTGTTGACCACGACATATTACTGGAATGACTGGAGAGTTGGGTCCGACTCTCTGGTCCAGTACTCAGTTGGTTATGAGTCTTACATAAAGAACAGGGATTTCTTTGTTTCAATAGGAAACGTCTCAGTGGTCATATATGGGGTTCAATCCTGGGACTCCTCTTATTTACTATCTATATGTAACCAAGCAGATGTCATACTGCTCTACATTACATTGTAAACATGGACTGAACCAGCTGTTGGTTCAGGTGACTCTGAACCAACCTAAAATGAAGACAGTTACAAAGTCGGCCTTCTGTCAACTGAAGAACATTTTTATAGGATTGATTAAAGGACTAATGTCTCAGCAAGATCTAGAGAAACTCATCCACATGTTTATCTTTAGTCACCAATTACTGCACAGTGTCTGCACACGTTAACCTAATAAATGACTCCTCCAGATGCAGCTGATCCAGAACGCTGCTGCTGGTGTTCTGACTGAAACCCGGAAGATAGAAAACATCACCCAGTTCTACAGTCCTTCACTGAGAGGATAGACTTTAAAATACTGATGTGATTTATAAATCACTGAAGAGCTTAAAGATCTGCTGCTTGTATCAACCTTCCAGAACCTCTCAGGTCTTCTGGTTCTGTTCTCCATCCAGAACCAGAACCAAACATGGAAAAGCAGCAGAACAAACTGCCAGAAACTTAAAAATAGCTGAAACACTGATTTTCTTTAAGATCAGGTTAAAACCCCGTCCTGGTTAGAGCTGCTTTTGAACCATAATAAATGTTTAATATTCCATTGACAAAATGTAATGTCTGTTACTGCTTTCTCGACTGTTGATTGTGTGACGTCTTTATGTTTTTTTTTAACTGCCTTGTTGCTGAAATGTGCTATCCAAGTAAACTTGGTTGATCTGAAGATATGCTCTGTTTCTGGTCAAAGCCAGAAGGAGGGTCTTAACACTGTCAATCAATCTCGGGTTTGTACTACTAAACATGCTAAAGGCAGACAAACAACTTACCGCTCCAGGAAAACCGTTTATCTGCTGTTATCACGCTAACTAGCCTGGGCATCCATTCATGGCAGATTCTGTTTTGGGCAACCAAGTACAATGTAGCAGAGAGGAAGGGGCGGTTGTGAAGAGTGCATACATGAGGGTGATTGACAGCGCTAAGAATGTCCACCTGGCTGTGATTAGTTGTTTCTGACAGAGCAGTGTGTTTGTTCAGGTGACAGCAGGTTCATGGGGAGAAGCCAGATTTGATCACAGATCATCTGTCTCGTATTTTACTGTCACAACATGGTGATAGTTTTAACAAATATGTAAAAAAAATAAGTAAATAAAAATGTTTTAAAAGTTAAAACCTGTAGCTTTGAAGTATGGACTCAAATCTGTGAAAGGACTTCAAACAGGCCCATCACGTTAGAAAGTCCATGCTTGCTGAATTAAAACAATCCTGCCAGGAAAGTTTGAAGAAGACTTTACTAAGAAGCTATTAACAAAGTGCTGTACGGGATCAGGACCCTGAAGGCCGAACTGGGTGGGCTCTGAGTGTGTGGGGGGGGAGGGAACGCGTGTTCTGGGCTGGCAGCAGCAGCAGGAACTGGGGAAATGAAGACGAGTCTTTCACAGGCTCCATAAGCAGAACGGAAACCGAGTTGGGCAGTGAAAGGATAGAGTGTGCAGAGAGTAAAGCTAAGGCCTCTGGAACACAGGGCTCAGTGTGCTTCAGCGCCGGCCTGCACAGCCACAGAGGCAGAAACACACACAGAGGCAGAAACACACACATCTGCACAGGTAACATCCACGTCTTTAAAAACGACACCTGATGGCAGAGCTGGACCAAACGCTGCAGACTCAACAGACAGCAGCTCAACAAAGGATGAATCTATTCATTCATTTGTTTATGTCTTCTGCTTACTCTCAGAGTCTCCATGGCAACAAAGCAACAGTAAAGCCCTGCAATAGTTGGACTCATTTTTATGAAGAACATGTTAAAAAGCCAAAGGAAAAACTATCTGCCTTTTACCTGGTTCTTATAGGTTTTAGTATTTAGTCCAGCAGAAACTGTTGCTATGCAACACGTCTGCAGGTTTCTGTGATTATCATCATAAAATACAAACATACAGGCATACAGTAACTTACACAAACCTCTGCAAAGAAGCACACACACACACACACACACACACACACACACACACACACACACACACACACACACACACACACACACACCACACACACACACACACACACACACACACACACACACACACACACACACAAAGCTGTCTGACTGCCTAAAGAATAACACTGGTAGAAAATGGCAGAATCACTGAGCTGGTAGGCGTGAGATCAGACATGCTTCCATGGCAACCAGAGACTGAAGATGAAACAGAAACACAATAAAAATGTGTTTTCCCACACAGCTAGTTTGCAGAAAATGATGATATGCAAAGTTTTCAGAAACATCTAAACGCTAATGTTACACTTTTCCCCTACACAATATTAGACCTGTAACACAGAGCAGTAAATGGAGTTAGCCTCTAACCTTTACTTCATGTAACATCAAAGCTCAGAACTGTTTCAGGCTACAGATCAGTTGTGTAGAGCACCAACTATATCGCAAAGAAACCTCTCCAAAGTTTCTTTGCCAGAGTTCAGAGTTCAGAGGCCAGAGTTCACCATACTGAACTCTGGCTCAGGCGTTTCATTGGATGTAGTCCCAGTAGAGCCAGTAGAGCAGACTGCTCCCAGTCTCTTTCCCAGTAATCAGCTCCTCACCATCTCTGTCCGTCAAATTTCAGTCATTTAAAGCAGGAAGAAATGTTAAGGTGTAGTAATTTATACCTTGTCAGAGGTCTTTTTTTTTTTTTAATTTACAGAAAAATGTAAAAGATCTTTTCTTTGTTTTTAATTATTTCTTCATATTACTAGAATTGTACCAGTGTTTTATAAATCCAGGTTGTTGTCTTATGTTTTTTTTGTAAACGTTAGACGACAAAACACAAGTCCTTCCTGTTTCTCCAGACTGAAGGTAACAATCTCACTCATAAGGAGCTCCATGATCCCACACAGCAACATAATATTATGCATTCTGTCACAACTATGACCTGACCAGCCCAGGTTTACTGTACAGATGTTCTGACCTGCAGGCTGGCTGATCTGTCCGCAGGTGGAGCTTTGATCCAGTCCCGTCGGGTCTCTGGTCTGGTTCGGAGGTTTTGCCGGCCTGCAGTCTCTCACCTCCCCCACACTCACCTCATCCTCCATCTCCTCCCTCCCCCAGGAGCCCTAAAACACCACAGGTCAAAGGTTACAGAGCGTGAATGTTTATCACCCTTCACTTACCTCCTGCTCTCAGTAATAAAATGTAGCATAATCACTGAAACACTGAGCTGCCCATCAACTGAAAGTGAAAGTAATGACCTTTGCGATGATGCATGAAAAACTTCAGGAGTTTTATTAGGAATTAGATTTTTAGGGTTAACAGTGAAATCCTCAAGATTTCTTTTAACAGACTCAGTTTGTAAGTTTATGTTTTCAAATGTGTTTGACCCTGATTTTAAGGTGCAACTGGTGAGCAAACCTCAGGCTGTGGCCTCTGTCCGCTGTGAGTGACTCCCTGATCCATCTTGGTCAACAGGCTCAGCAGAATGCCACGACCTGCAACCTGCTCTAGAGTGGACGAGTCAAAGGCCTGGAGGACGGACACAGAGGGACAAAACAAACAAACATAAACAGATCATGACTTTGATCCAAACAGCTTAGGAAATGTAAATGACTTTAAATAAGACCAGTCAGTTCAAATGAGAAAACAGTAACAAACTTTCCATTTTGTTAAGTGCCGTCATCAAAATTCATCAATACACGTCGACTATTTTGGTCGATGTTCAATTATTATGTTTCAAAAGCAACCCTAAACTCTAAGGTGGGTTTTTGGTCTGGATTTAAGGATCTCAGTGTTTTGGCTGTTTCGCAGTTTTCTTGAAGTTTGTTCCAGATTTGTGGTGCATAGAAGCTGATCGGTTGAGTTTTTTGGGGCAATTTTGATTTAAAAAATGTGCAGATTATAATAAAAATCTTTATGTTATTGTCTCACTGCTGATACCAAAACCACAACAGCTCATGGCGGCAGGAGGTAAAAAGCATAACATATTGTTTGATGTGTATTGATAATATGATGACACTCAATGAAATGTAATGTTTGTTGCTGGTTTTCTCAGTTGTTGACTGTGTGGTGTCTTTTTGAACTGCCTTGTTCCTGAAACGTGCTAGGATTGATTGATTGATTGATTGATTGATTGATTGATTGATTGATTGATTGATTGATTGATTGATTGATCGATCGATCAGTGAGAATTCAGAGGAGGAAGTGATCCCACAGTCCAGGGTTAGGGTTACTCACCATGTCTTCCACCTCATGTAGCGAGCTGGAGAAGCTACAGACTTCCTCCTCTTCTGAAACATAAACAGATCGAAATTACAGCAACAAGGAAACAAAGCTACAGGGAAAGGATCAGAACTCATTTCACTATACAGGATTTATGAAACAAACGACAAAAACCACCGAGCCACCTTCCAATCTGTGATTTTAAAACAATATAAAAATAAAAGAAAACAAAAAATTAGTCACACTTCCCTTTAATCTCTTTCTGCGCTCTGTTTCTGAGATTTAAGTCAAATCTTCTACCAAAAGCAAAAGCATAAACAAACAGAATACAAAGAATAGAACAAAAAAAAACTTTGTCAAACAGGAACCATTCTGGAAGGAAACAGAAACTTGGTGCAGTCAGACCAACATGATGAATCAGCATGTTTCCACCAAGAATGACAGCATGAAGCTGTCAGTGGAGCAGAGCAGCAGCTCATCACTGCACAGGATGTGCAGAGGAAAACGCTTCAATTCTAGACACAATTGTCTCAACAAAGGAACAAAATTTTGCTCATGATTTTTGCATTTATCATCAATTTTCTGACAATGCATTTTTGTGGCAATGAAAAAAGCTGCTTCAATCTGCTTCATTTTCTCCTCAAGAAATGAAAAAGATCTGAAGCAGGGCTCTCCTGGGACGCACAGACTGCTTTTGAGAAAAAAAACCCAACAATAAGTAAATAATTGATAATTATTGTTTATTTCGTTTCATTTATTCCCAATTATCTATAAGTATGATAGTCATTCAGACAAGTTAAACAGAACGACTGTTTAACTTGTCTATTTGTTAAGCAACGCTTCGGATCTAAAAGGAAAATCTGTTTGTGATTTTTCTTTCCTCAATAAAAATCCCTAGATCTGGTTAATCTTTTGTTTTTACAAACAAAAAACAATGGCATTTATGTCCAACCTCTCAACAGGGACATAAATGCCACATTAAATCTGGGACACGCAGAATTAATGTATCCCAGCAGGTTTCAGCATTTTAACTCATTTTTATTCATCAATCCTCAAATATCCAGCCTGAGCCTAAAGCTTATTTATTGCCAGAAAAAAAATGCAAACCTTTTTTTTCATAAAGGGAAGATGCACCTGATTTATGAGGTGAGGTCCTGGACATAAATTACAGAAAACGTAATGTGATGTTGCTGCTTTGTGTGCCCTGATTTATCTGTGCAGATTTCCTTCATTTTGGGAGATCAGAGACCAGCTGGTAGTTACATGTGAGGCTCAGGTCTAAATATGAGCCACTGTCTTCTTCTGCTCTGCTGTGATAGAGAATTGACTGACTGATCCACCCATTAGTTTATGTTTATAGTTAACAGTAATGATTCCACTGTTGCCAACTCATCCACTTTCCTGCTATATATAGTGACATTCAGACAAAACAATGGTATTGGACAAAACGGGAATCAGCAGGCCAGGCTTTTTAAAGATCTGCAGTAGGGGCTCATCCAGATGCTCGTACCTGTCAGAGGGGCCAACTGGTTGACACTGACGAGTAACTCTCCCTCTGAGATGTGTTTGAGAGCAGCTTCGGTCTCTGCAGTTACAGCGCTGCTACTGCTGCTGCTGCTGCTACTGCTGCTGCTGGAGCTACTGGTTTCTAGGTAACTGGGAGGAGGAGCAGGACTGGGTTCTGCTTGAGGAGGCTGGGACTGAACAGGAGCGGGGCTGCTGACCGCCGGCTCCTCCTCTGCTACAGACAGCGGCCTGATGGAGGAGAGAGGATGGTGTTTGACAAGCCACACAATCTCAAACACTTCCATCCTGACGTGTGTGTGTGTGTGTGTGTGTATGCAGGCACGTACAGAGGGGGTGTCGGTGACTCCAGCTCTTCCAGCTCCTCCAGTGAAATTTGTGGGATCCCCTGTGAGGCTGGAGGTGGGGTTTCATGAGCAGCAGAGGAGCTTGTGTTGAGCAGACGGGGTTCTGGTGTGGCACCCGGCGTAGCTACAGGTTCTGAGGTCACAGGTGGAGGAAAGTACATTAATGCATGATTGGAATCAAGTATTATCCTGGCCAGAATGATTTTACATATATATCAGATTATATAGAGATAAAAAGGCTGTCATCAAAGTTTGATCAGGCTGGAATGATCAACAAGCAGATCTAAAAGAGATTACACTAAATGTGTGATCAACTTCCACACAAACCTGCAAACTAATTACAGGAGAGCAGAAAGACCATTAAAACTAGACTATACAATAACCATAATCAAACCGGCCTGGTATCAGGTTTTAAAAATGTTATCAATGTAATTTGGGCTGAAATCAAATTATAGTTGAAGATTTTATTAAAAACACACTCTTATGAAATTTAAAAACCTGTGTCACCCCAGTTAAAGAGACTGTAAAAATCTTTGAAATAAATTCTAAAGATCTAGAAGATCCAACAATCAACTAACAGATACATTTATTTGTAGCTAAATCGCCTGTAGAAAAGCGATGGCTGTCCTCTACAGACTCTCTCACCGCCGTCGTCACCAGGGCTCCACAGCAACCATTGCAGGCCGTCAACAGGCCAAGTCATTAACTGCCTGTGATGTTTAAAAAATTAAACATTTTCTCTCCAAACATCTCCAAGCAGCCCTGCGACAGACTGGTGACCTGTCCAGGGTGTACCTCTCCTCTCACCCGGAACGCAGCTGGAGATAGGCACCAGCACCTCCCGACCCCGTTAGGGAGAAGGGTGTTCAGAAAATGGATGGATGGATGGACATCTCCAAGCATCTGCTTTTATGCTTCTTAACTTTTGCCAACTACAAACCTTTGGCCCTTTCACACTTAAACATAAGATCAGTACGACTTTTAAAGTCTGCTAATGGTAGACCTGGAGCTGTGACTGGCTGAGGAGAGTCCTGGGGAACTGGACTGGATGGTTTTGATGGAAGAGGAGTGACTGCTGGGGTGGAGTCTCTGCTGAGCTGGGGCCTGTTGGGTGGAGGTGATGGGACTGGTGTCAGGACCAGTGGAGCTGCTTTGTCCTGGTGCAGAAATGTGGAACATAAGGAGGTGAAACAGCTCACATCATGTCAGGTAGCTGAGGAGTTCTTAGTACCTCCTTATCTTCTGACTGCGGTGCTTCCGGTCTTGGTTCTGGAGCCGCAGCCACTGCACTAGTCTGGGACAGCATCTGGGCCACGGTTTCAGTCAGAACCTCGTTCACCAGCTGCCTGATCAAGGCCGAATCCACTGAGACGTTGGCGTCTACGAAGAGCTGCAGACCTCCACCTCCTGCTGCTTCCACTGCAAACACACAGACAGCGGGTGGAGACAAGACGTTCATCACAAATTAGGACAGAAACTCACCATGAAACCTGCATTATGTAATAATATCAACCTTCAAAATGTAATAAAACAAAACGTAAAACTATGTAACAATCGACGCAAAATGTCACAAAATCCTTGAGCGCATTTTGTTATACTTTATGCTGCAGTACGTAATTATATTATATTTTATGCATATTCTTCTAAAATGTGCAGGAAGCTTTTCAGAAGAGAACGCCAGGGTCGCCATGAGAACGCCATAAATGCTGAACAGCAGAGGGCGCTTCCTGAATGAAGACTGGCTCTAGAGCAGCGCTGCCTCATGTGACCCAAAGGTTCACTACACAGTTAAATGTCCCGTCAGAGACGGAGTCAGTCAGATAATCAGGATCAGAACATTACATAACGTCATAATAATGCAATCATCTAATAACTGGTGCAAAAACTAAAAGTGTTACTACATAATGCTGTAGAAAGTATTAAAAAATGCATTCAAGGATTTTTAATACTTTATGCATTAGATTACTATTACATAACGTAGTTTTAATTACATTTTATTGCATTCTGAAGGTCGATGTTATTACCAATATTTAGTGTTACCAATATCTGAGGTGAAACTCTGCTCCTCAAGCTCTGATTGGTCAGTGGAGTCATTCTGGGCGGGGTTCGGTGGGGCAGGGCGATACATATCAGCAATCATCCTGGACATCAGCTGCTGCTCCACCCTTAACAGAACCAGTAGCAGCAGCAGAGTCAGACACAGCAGCAGCAGCAGCAGTGTGAGTGAAGTCCAGATCCAGCCTCACCACTCCACCAGCCGGTTCTCCAGGATGTCCTGCGTCCGGTCACAGCCCGCCACCGGACTCACGATCTCAGCACGGCGAGAGGAGGGGTCTTCAGGCGGGAAGGCTGGGCTGTGGTACTGCACTGGAGCCGGAGAGGGGCCTCCCTCCAGCACCACCACCTCCTCTCCCACATCACTGTTTTCCTCCTGAAGAGTCATCGGTGCAGAGCAGAGGAAAAACTTTCTCACTGCGACTGAAGGGAACGTACGCTGATCTGATGTGGCAGCAGAAAGCCAGAGTTTTACGACCTTCACCTGACGATCAGCAAAGAAGCTTTCTCCACAATGATTTTCCAGAATGTCTCAGAAAGCCAATGATATGGATGTCAGCCCAAAAATATTTTAAAAATGTAGGTCAGAAGAACACTTTGTTTAATAGTTGGGAGCTTCCTTTATAATACGGGAGAAACGGTTGCCATGGTGAATTGATGTATTCCTACCAAACTGATGATGGTGTTTCGCTGCAGTAGTGTATTCTATGATCACAAGAGTTTATGAAACATAACAAAATCCCCTCTGATCTTTTAACAAGGTAAACACAGTATGCTGCTGCATGCTAATCCATCTGTGTCCAGCAGGAGGCGCTGCTGCTTCACTAAATATGTCAGGGTTACCTGGTGGACATCAGAGCCAGAGAGAAAGTTGTTTCCAGGGAAGCTGTTTTCTTCATCCTCCTCATCTTTTAGAGGCTCTGCTGGTTTGATCTCGATGACGCGTGATGGAGAAGATGGAGGCTTTTCTGGAAACACCTGCTGCTTCTGTCAACATCAAATCACCAGAGGGAGCACACACACATTTTTTCCCACAAGAAATTAGCTGGAAATAGTTAAATTAAAGTATTTCTCTAGCAGGATTAAAAAAAAAAAAAAAAGTTATTCTGTGCTGGCCAGCGCCCCACGCCCCCCATTTTTAATACATTACATAACATCAATGTCATATTTGACTGGGGCAGCGGAGCCTTTTCACACCACTGTTCTCTGTTTGCTGTTGGGGGTCGGGACCAGGGGCAGCACTCCAGTTCTCCCAGGATCGTTCAGATTTTTGGATTGTGGCACTTAATTCCAGTTGTGATCAATTCAATTCAAAAACACTTTCCTGATCCCAAAGGAAACTAAATGTTGTTGTAAATCATATTCATTCAAATTTTTCAAAGAGTTATAGTCGATCGTGATGACTATTCGCAGGAAAGTAGAGGTCTGTATAACAGCAAATCTGAAGAACCCTCTCACTGAAGACACTCGTTTTGTAAAACAGAAAGGTCAGGGGTGTTCTTAATTTTATGAAGAATCCTTCTTTGCATCATCACCTGCAGAAGTTAAAACAGTCATCCCCAGAACAGAACCGGAACAGAACCGGAACAGAACCAGCTTTTTTGTCAGGTTGTTGAGCCATTTTGGATCACCTTTCAGCTCGCCCTCTACAGGTGTGCTCTCATTGACATTTTGGGGTTGGAGCTCTCTTGCGCCCCTCTGTGAATGGAAGACTCTGTGCCTGGTAGCTCATGTTCAGTGTTTGTTTGCTGGTTGGGGCTGGCTCTGTGGAGAACCCATATCAGGGCTCAAACAACAGTCCTGTCAGTCAGCATCACACTGACTGACAGAACACTCAAATTAAAGAAAATGGAGGCGCTGCTGATTCACTGAATATGTCAGGGGTTACCTGGAAGACATCAGTGACAGAGAGAAAGTTATTTCCAGGGAACCCTTTTTCTTCATCCTCCTCATCTTTTAGAGGCTCTGCTGGTTTGATCTCAGTGACGCGTGATGGAGAAGATGGAGGCTTTTCTGGAAACACCTGCTGCTTCTGTCAACATCAAATCACACATGCATTTTTTCAACGTAAGAAAAAATAAAGAAGTTAAAGTATTTCTCACACAAGATTAAGCAAATTTAGAAATTGCGCAATTACTTATTGTGGATCAACTGATAAATGAACCCAGAACAAACACAAAAAACAGAACAACACAAATAATTGAGCATTTTCAAAAACACCTTCAGAGTTCCAAGCTTTATGTAAAAAAACAAACAAACTGGAGAAATTTCCAACTCTGCCCAGCAGCAATAAACCACATTTCTTCCTGTTCATTTAAGAATTAGTGGGCTTCATGTGGATGACCTGGACTGGTCTGCATCCTGAGATGCAAAAACACTTTGACCTCGCCAAAGTCTGGAGTTAAATCCAGTTCAGATGCCATAGTATCACCTAAACAAGGATGCTCCAACTCAAAGTCCCTCCAATGTTGCTGAATTAAAACCTTTCTGTAAAGCAGTGGGCTAGAATCCCCCATCCCTTAATCTGCCTTCATAAATTCTCTATCAGATTGAAGTGGGGAGAGGCTGAGCTGCTCCAAAACGCTCCGTCCTCTTCTTCTGCAGAAGAGACTTTTTCTACTTGTTATCTCCAAACAGTATGTGGTGTGATGGTCCATTCACACAGACGTCCATTTTGGACTCATACTAAAACTAGCTGTATAAGTCTAATTTTATGTATGCTTATTATATATCCCTCTTATCTTGGGAGATGTTTTCCCATGAAAATATGTAAAGATCTGTAAATGTACATTTTTAAATTCTCTTAGCAGTTAGCACTGCAGTTAGCATTTTCAGGTGTGTGTGCAAGTTGATTTCCATTCCAATATCTGCTCCTTTACCATTTGAATGATATCTGTTTACTGTGCTGTCAGCAGTTCTGGCTTCTGGCTCACCTGTGAGCCTTCAATCTTCAACATGTTGCCAACTTAATGCCGAGGATTGGTCACCTCCTCCAGGCCTCATTCATTGTTTTTAGCTGCACAGTCCGGATCATTCTCCTCCATCTATGTCATTAGTGCTACTGTGTGGCATTTTTCAAACAGCAGGTGGAATGAACACGTTCAGTTCCAGTGCTCTCAATGACATCAGCGGTTATGACATCACTATGATACAACAAAGGAATGTCTCTCTTGATTGGAGCTCTCAGACAGTGTTTTCTCAGACCTGTTCCACAGTTCTATCGCAACAGACCACTTTTCAGAGCACGCTCGAAATTAATCGAAGCTCGCAGAATACCATTCCACATTTTACACATCTTTCAAAGAAACAAGAACTACCGGATGACAAACATGAAGAATCAAATTTTAACTTGTGAATCAGAACTTTCATGGATAGAAATGATAGAGCAAAACATCCAGGTTGACTATGATGCAGTCCTTAGTTTTGAAGATGATGATGAACCAACTGAGAGTCCAAGATCATTTGAAGTTGAGCAAGAAACAACTTACATCAGCGATCTTACAAGGCAGATAAATGATTTGAGAAAAGAACTGAAAGAAGAAAGAGACCAAAGGATTGCAAGGGAGACGGAAGTGATAGTTCAACAGGAAGAAATTAAAAAACTGAAAAATATGTTAGAAAGGGAAAGACACGGTTCAGACATCACAGGTACTGCAAAGATTTCTAGCTCTTCCAAAATAACAACGGATAAGAGAATACTCGAAGAGTTGGATTATTATAAGAGGGAGGCAGAAAAATACGCCTCCCAAAACAAAGGACTGATTGAGGTGATGATTGACGAATATAAAATCAGACTGAAATATGAGGAACAACTGAAAAATAATTCAGAACATGTTTGCAAGTGCGCACAACTGGAGGAAACAGTAACATCTTTGCAGGCTCAGGTTGAGGACCTGAAGGGGAAATTAAAACTTAATTTGGAAAACAACAATTTGAAAATATCCACAAAACCAGAGGTCCCCCTGAAACCAGATGTCCCCCTGAAACCAGATGTCCCCCAGCAACCAGAGGTCCCCCAGCAACCAGTCGTCTCCATAAATAGCCTGGCTCGACATTTGCAACAACCCAGTTCCAGGTTGCAAACAGAAGACTTCGAACAAACAGAGGAGACTAAGGGAAGAAGGACATACAATCAGCCGCAGTGGTGCCACATAAGTCGGCCCTCTAAAAACCCAGAGAGGCCAGAGAACAAAAGGACTATAATCAGCCGCAGTGGTGCCACTAAGTCGGCCCGTTCAACAACAAGAGAGGCCAGTGGACAAACGTACATACAATCAGCCACAGTGGTGCCGCTAGACAGACCTCCATGCCAACAACCTCCACCGGTTGCATGGAGGTCCATCATGTTGCCGTTGGCATGAAGGCCAAATTATGCCCGGCTCAGCCTTTACGCTGACCCACACCCAGGTGGTACTAACTGATGTTTCAAGAGGTCAATAGGTTAGTGCCTTGACACATCTAAAATTTCTAACTCCAAAATCAATGGAGAAAACACAAAACAAGATACATTTCAGAATTAATGACAGCATCACAAACATTAAAGTTTTAAACCTATAAAATACTCTATAGTATTATATCTCATTACAACAATGAGATATAATTGTGGCACCACTGTGGTTGATATGATGTCAAAAATAGTTTTATATCTCAATATAATACTGATTTGTCCATCTGGCCTCCCAATTCCAATACCAAGAGAGGTCAAAGCATTCCAAAAATATCTCAATATATCTCATTGTGTTGAGATATATTGAGATATTTACTGAGCAGTTATTTCCGCTATATCTATTACATAGTAATGAGAAATAATGATATAATACAATATATTTCATTATGAGATAGTTATCTCAATATGAGATACTGTGATTACTATCATAATGAAATATTATATTGTCGTATCTCATATCTACATGAGATATAGTATTATATCTCATTACTATATAAGAAATATTGTATTATATCTCATTGTCATAATGAGATATAATGCTATATCTCATTATATATTAATGAGACATAATGAAATACTACAATATAGTATTTCATTATAATGAGATGGTACATATTTATATTTTCCAGAGTAGCAGAAACAGACTTCCATGGAAAGAAAAACTCAGGTACTTCATTGCTCCATTGTTGGTTTTTGTAGGTTTGTGTGAAGTGCAGTGGTGCAGTGAATGGGAATCGTCTGTCATTGATCCTGACTGTTTTTAGGAAGGAGAAGTGTTAGTTTGCCTCACTGGAATGCTGGGACATTGAATGAAAACAATATTCTGTTCTTTGGTGAAATATTTTTCACATTTCCTCTAAAAAGTACCTGTTTTTTTCTATCGTTTATTAGGATAGGATAGAAAGGCATCAAAAACCTGACATAAACAGAAACAATAAGTAGGAAAGAAATAAAGATAAATCCTAATTGGGATTATTTCTGGGTTATTGTCGCGGGGTAATTAGTCATCTGACAGTTTTGATTGTGTCTCTGTTGTGCTGCTTGTCTGAATGGTTTAAAGGGCCGATTTCATGTGAAGCTCCGTCTCAACCTTAACAGACATAAACATGCAGTAAATAAATGGATTTTCAATCAGTTTTTTGCACCAAAGAGTTAATAATAATAAACACATTTTCACTGAGAGCCATATGAATGAAATAAGTGATTATTGATATGACAGCAGCACACAGCTTGGACACCTGGGTGGTGGGTGTGTAGATATGGGCCTGATGTCAAGTATGAATGAAAAGGTCACTATCCTGCTGGCTTTGTGTGTGTGAGGAAGCTGTGAGCGGTGAGGTCAGTCCTTGCAAAGTTTGGAGCCTGATAATCAAAATGGAATAAATCCATAATTGTGACAGAACAAAGAAATGGTTTGGAGTTGATTGATAAACGGACAGATGAGATTCCCTGAGTTATCAGTGCGGCCATTTAACACCATTAGATTACCATGTTTTATAATAATAAAACATGTTTATTATTATTAAGTCTTTGGTGCAAAAACCGATTAAAAATTGATTTATTTACTGCATGTTTATGTCTGTTAAGGTTGAGACGGAGCTTCACATGAAATCGGCCCTTTAAACCATTCAGACAAGCAGCACAACAGAGACACAATCAAAACTGTCAGATGACTAATTACCCCGTGACAATAACTCAAAAATAATTCAAATTAGGATGTATTTTTATTTCTTTCCTACTTACGGAATGTTTCTGTTTATATCATAGGTTTTTGATGCCTTTCTATCCTTAAAGAAAAGACATAAAACTTCAGATATTTCAGAAAGAGATATTAACATTCATGGAAAAACCTCACATAACCTTATATTAAAGCAGAAAATAGAGCAGCCATCCTAAGAAAGGCTCACAGTATTTAATTATGCCGCATAAATGATCAGTACAGTATTGTGAGGGAACGCAAAAGAAAAAAAATGTTCATGTCCCCTAGAGGGAGCTGTATAAAGTGTACTTCATTGGGAATTAAAATAAACCAAAAGTTTCAATGGAGCATACTTGATCACAGTATTAATATATAAAATATATGATGCTTATATATTTAGAAAACATTCTAAATATACTTTATATGTAATTCGATCACAAAAATGGTACAACTTACATATACTGTACTTATCAAGCATGTTTATATATTAGAAAACCTAATGCTTAGCTTAGCCTTTTAAAATTTTATTTGCGAATATGAGGAGTGGCTTGGAATCTTTAACAAACACTTAAGGTTGCACTGAAGTGTTTGGATGAAACATGTTGCATGCAACTTGAGCTGTATGAGCAGAATTATGATGTAGTTCACCTGGTCATTGTTGGCTCCATCGTTCACGTTTGCCTTGCTCCCTGACAGAGGAACAGGAAGTACTGATGCTCTGTTCTGGACACGCTCACATCTGGGAAGACCTGCAGAAGCAAAGATGCATGATGTCATTTTCAGATCTATACTACTTTCATTCTTTCTTTCAATGAAGCTTATTATGAAAGATAAATGTTTCTTTTATTTAAAAAAAAAAAAAAAAAAAGAGATATCAAATTTCACACCTGTTCATCTGACCAACTAATTCAAGCCAAAGTATATTTTTTTATGCAAATTAAATGTCTTCAAACCCCAATGAACTGAAGCAACATCGGATACAATGTGAGAAACAGAGAAACTACTGAGCGTACTGCTACTAACGTTGGTTCTACAACCTGAGGAGCGTGACGTCTACTCAGCTTTTCATGCTTTGCTTCTTGAACTTAGCTAATTACCACACACCATAAGACATGACGGAAAGGTCCAGAGTGCTCGAGAGAAAAGAACTTGCTAGGACCGCAATTCATCTTAAAATAAATTGCTTTCAAAAAAGTAATTTTAAAAGGTCATTTAAAGGTTTCAACCTCAGTGCACTGGAATTTTTTACACCCTCTCCTGCCAGTAGGACAGACCTGGTTAGGTAACTGCTTGTGTTGTAGCGTTTATGCGTTCTTAAGACGAGTCTGTAGCAACCAAGCCACTATCAGACCAAGAGACTAATGCAGCAGAAATTTCTGCCTAAAAAGAAAACAGATGAGCACGATCCACGTTTTCTCCATCTCAAAAATACAATTTCTAAAATATGCTGAAAAACAGTCTCCACTGCAAACAACAATGCATAATTCCCTCAGCTAGCATCACTACTACTGAGGACAGAAGATTTTTGAAAGAAACTCCTGGTGTGGCTTACATTTAAGAGCCAGGGGTCTTAACAGGCACGGAGTCAAACAACTATTGTTGCACTTAAAAAACAAAACAAAACAAAAAAAAAACTGGGTTCCATCCTACACAATTTTCATGGCCATTCTACCAGAGTTAATCCTTTGATAAAGACTAAATATGAGTTTACTGCATAAATTTAAACTAAAGGCAGGTTACATAACTCGGCTGGCTGCAGACAGATGATGGATGGATTGACAGCAACATGAATAATAGTAATGCTCAGAGTGTAGATGTCCAGTGGTTTACTGACGCAGTGCGATTGCCCGGGCAGCAGTAGAGCGCTCTGCACTGTTCACCACAGGTCGAGCAGAGTGGTGTAAGGATAAGTGGGAGTGTTGGGAAGCTTGTCCTGCCGACAGACTGAGGGCCGGAGCGAAACTGGTCTGAGTCTTACAGGACTTCAGCCTTACACCTGACAGGAGACACAGACCACAAGACAATCAGGAAAAGGAACAGCCTCCACAGATGAACGTAAGTGACTGAATGAATGTGTCTCCTGACCTCTGATGCTTTCCACCAGTCGGGGGTGCTGTTTCCTGCCGAGAGGAGACACAGGAGAGCTAAAACGAGGGTATGGGCTCTTCTTCAGGGTTCGCCTCAGACCTTCATGAGGGAGTCTGCCGTACAGACGAGTCAGATAAAGCTCTCCATCCAAGCCGTTTTGCTGGCTGCCCATCAGGTTACCTGAGACTCCAGCAGGCTCTGCCTCCTGCAGTCGCACACAAACCAATGATAAAGTTATCACTGACCAAAAGAACCTTTAGCACTGCTAGCAGAATGAGGAATGACCGTTCTGTGTCCAGCAGTCTGGCCTCTGCCTCCTCTTCCCATTAGTGGCTGATTACTGGTTCCTCTGGGCATGCTCACTGGCCTGCCCCTGCCTGCAGCCCTCTTTGTTGCATTTGCTGCTCTGCAATGAATGGCATCAAGAGGAGGCATGGCACCATGAGGAGGGGGAGGCTGACCCTGAGTCTGGAGAAACAAGACGGCTTAGAAAACCTCATCAGGATCTTATTAGGCCTGTCGCAATACGCAATAAATGAGTTAATCACATGATAAATTAAAACATTTTTGTGATTTAGCCTTTTTTCTTTCTCTCTTTCCATTGTTTTAATTATTTTGTATATTTAAAATGTCTTCTGGGTCCAATGTGACACTTTTATTAGAATTTAAAGGGTGACATGTTATTTGACGGGTTGTGAATAAAACCGTCATGACATTGTCATAAACATAGCATTTGTCATGAACATGATTAAGTGTCATTTGGTAAATCATGACACTTTTAATACAAATTTGTAATAAAACTGATTAGACTTTAGCTTTAATAACATAAAGCTATATATTTTTTAAAGTTTAAATCAGTAATACTTTTATAATAAACTTATGTCAGATCATGATTTATTGGTCAATGTCAGGTTGTCATAACGAAGACATTTTGAATAATGTCAACTTTGTATTCATGTCACAGGCATGCATCATTTGTGTTGTTTTGTCACGTCCACTCTCAGTCCAGCAGACTGCAGCATGTGGTTGCACAAAACAAAAATGTGGAAAAAAAATCAAGGAGAAAAAAGAAACACAACATAGATGCAAATTATGCAGATCAGGACTGATCCTGGATTTCTGAACGTTTACCTGAACGTCTCTGGTTAAAGCGTTGATCCAGGCATCCACTGTCTTCTTTATCCGCACCTCTTCAGTTAGGTCTCTGCAGGCGACAAAAGTAGCTTTACTCCTCAGTTCATCCTTCAAAGGTTTCAGTGTCTGACAGATCACAGTGATAGCCATGAAATAATTGACAAAACAGCTGGAAAAATATGCCTACTTTTACATTTTGAACTATTGATTCTTCCTTTTTTTTTTTAACTGCAATTTCAACAAGAAAATAAGTGCTTTTCAACACTTCAATATTTTCAATATGTCTACATATAACCTGCTGGGAACTCATTCTGATGTTGCCTTTTACACTTCTACTGGGTCTATCGTTCTGGCTCTATGTAGAGTCTCCTCCTGGCAGGTCAACCACATCAAACTCAAACCTCAACACATCATCATACATGAGGCAGCGCGGTGAAGAAGGTCTTGGGTTTGAATCCAGCGGGAGCAGATGTTCTCCCCATGCATGTGTGGATTCTCTCCAGGCACTCTGGCTTTTTCCCACAGTGAAAACAAGCATTTTAGCTTAAGTTTCTCTGAGTTGCCCTTAGAATGGGGGGGTTGACTATTTAGCCCCCTGTGTTTCCCTGGCATGGACAGTGACTGGTCCATTAACACCTGGAGATGGGGACCAGTGACCAGCCCATCCTCCAGATTACACCAGTGGGAATGTGTGTGTGCTCACACTTACCACCAAGCTACTATTAGCATTAGCCATGCAAACATTCATCACCTGTTGGCAGCCAAGGCTTCCAGTTGGCAGTGTAGGATTTCTCCGTTTTTGGCCTTCAGCAGAGCATCCAGGTTGTTCTCCAGAACTTTCTTTCGTCTCCGAGCCTGACGAAGAACCTGGCCCGCCTCCTCCAGCGTAGAGGAGCCACCAGGTTTCCTTTGGAGCAGTGAAAACTGGGACTGATGGGAAGGGGCTTGAAGACTCTGGCTCGATGGACCCTGAACTTCCTGGGTGAGGCTGTGGTGAGTTAATAAGGGCCCTGCTTGGGGCGATGTGGTAAGGGGCGTCAGGTTCTGAGAAAGGGGCTGATTACGTCGGGACTGCAGTTGTGGACCCGTGTTCTCCTGCGACTGTCTGTGTGGGACATGGGACACCTGAAAAGGGGGGTGAGTGTTTTGAGGGTCGGTTGGTTGAAGACTGATTGACCGGGTCTGGTGTTGATCAGAGTTGGACTGGTAGAGCTGGTTTTCATGGAACTGAACCCGGACTTCCTTTGGCTTGGATCTGCTCTGTTGGGGCTCAGGCTGGCTTTGTTGGGTCTGGAGGCAGCCTGGGGAATCTTCTTGCTGCTGAATGAACAAAAGTGGTTCATACACTTGACACTGGAAAAAATATCTCTTAGCCTGAACCAGTGGTCTCAAACTCCAGTTCTCCTGCAACGTTTAGATGCCTCTCTGCTGCAGCACACCTGGCTCCAGTATTCATTAGCAGAGCTCTGTAGAGCTGCACTGCATGGTCGTGAGACAGTTTTACCATTTAATTCAAGTGTGTTGCACAAGAAACACCTAAAGGTTACAGGACTCTGGCCCTCGACAACCACTGCTCTGAACTAAAATCAGCTAAATAAGGTATTTCATTAATTCTCAATGTAATTTTACAGATTATATTACATTAGCTGACAAAGTAGCAATGTTACCTTTCTACCTGTTTCTATTACAATCTTGCAAGTGGAGTTATACTGAGTACTCACAGTTAGCAGCATCTTTATCTCTGTCTTCAGACACTCCATCTGCTTTAACATATCACTGGCTCTTCTTACCGCTTCCTGAGTGTCATTTGCTAAAGACTGAAGATGAACGCTTTCAGCCACAGGAGCAGCTGGATGCT